>JANZXV010000184.1:127702-143041 GCA_027576455.1 Erythroxylum roigii
GAGCAAGAGAAGATGAATTCAGAGTATGAAGAGTTCTTGAGGGATTTAGAAGAGAACCCTGAGTTGAGGTTCAACATTTCGCTGTACCGTAACAAGGGATATCAACCATCGGAGATGGCATCTACAGCGGATGGGGAAGATGTTCCTTCTATTCCTCTAGAAGAGTTACTTGCTGATCTTGATATAACTGATGCAGAAGATAGTGGTGATGATAATGATGATGATGGCATGAGGGAGTAATCCTTACTTTTACTATACGGAATTTGCTTATCTGATTTGCAGTTCAGTTGATTGTGTGATGTTACTTTTCATGCTGTTGCCTTTTCTTTTCCGAGTTCTTTCTGCTATACTCATTATTTAAGTTATACAATTGACATCTTTTTCTTCTTTAATTGTGATTATACAATAGGGTATGGTGTAATCATTTCATATATTTTATCAAAATGGATTTTTTAGAATATGAAAATGTTTTAAGCACAATTTTAGCAACTTTAAGAGAAAATGAATGAAACTGAAAAATTTAGTTCTTGAGTCACGAAACTTTCACTCTATACTTTAATAAGCAGTTAAATGTGACGAAAATACAACAGATTTTTAGTATTTTTACTAAGTAAATTGTTAGTTAATCGTGTCAAAAGAACTAATAATTAAAAATTTTAAATGATATAATAGGTATAATTGTAAAAATTTTAAATTTGTTAATTTTTTAAATTGATTTTAATTTTTGATTTAATTTATTTTAATATTTTTTGTTGTTAAAAATTAATCAATTTATTAATCATTTAATCGATTTTTGTAAATTAATAAGTTTATATAAATTAACTAATTTTTATGTAATAATTTTTTAAATTAAACTTAAAATTTTTATAAATAAAGACTTTCGTATTCTTTAATTTTATTCAAACTTAATTTTATAACCAAGTTAATACTGATAGAATTTTTAAAATTTTAAACATCAAATATTGGAAAGAACCAAGATTCCTATTATTTAGCCTCTAATGTTTATTCTTATGTATAATAAAAGGTAACAGATACCATATTTAATTTAAGTATTTTTAAAACATTTTTAACATTCATGATAAAATTCTCATAATTTTTCAGTTTCTAAACAAGTTTCTAAACAAATCTGTCTATTATAGTTTCTAAATAATAATAAAATATATAATATTATAAGTTCACTAATTAAATATTACTAGCATAAATATTTAATTTACATCTTTTAACTTGACTCAAAATAATAATTTTATTATTAATTTTTAAATTAAAATAATCAAAGCCAACGCGTTCTCTCCCCACTTTGCCGAAGTTTGGAGATAGTTTTCGATGTATACAGTCGTACTTTTATAATTGTTTTAGTTACAAAAGAATAATTGTATCAATTATTCCAAGACTGTCACTTTTAAATTAATATATATATTTTTTTGAATGGAAATGATGCATTTAAGCTATATTTGTAGTGTCAAAAAGTAAAGCATCAGACAAAAAAGATGGTGGGCATATCCCCATTCTAAATTAGGCATAGAACCAGCAGCACGGGCAATACTATGAACTGCTTGGTTCGCTGATTTGCGAACAAATTGAATAGCCATTTTTGGCAACAAAGACAAAAGGTGTTTGCAATCTTGGACAATAGCACCAAAATAAGAGAAGTCAAATGTATCAGACTGCAAAGCATTAATTGATTAACATTTAGGCTTAATGTTATTTTTTATTTAAAATTAAAAGAAAGTGTTTTTTAAAAATTAATATTTTTTGCAAAATTTTTAAATTAAAAAATAAGGATAGTCATATGACCTTTTTATAATTAATTAATAATTGAAAGAGAAATATGTTTCACCCTCTCACATAAATAACTAGCAGGTACTCCATTTCTGAGTTCGCAAGTTTCTTGAGAAAATGGCGAGTGACATTCTGGTCTTCCAACTGAGCAACAGAGCTAAGATACCGTCGGTCGGCCTCGGAACGTGGCAGGCTGAATCCGGCGTCGTCGGCACAGCTGTCGAATTCGCCATCAAGGTTTTATGATCTCTCTTTCTCTCTTTTTTTTTTCAATTTGCTATCGTAAGTTACAGTGTTCCGTGTTGTTGAGTGGTAAAAACTGATTGTGCAATGCAGAACGGACACCGCCGTATCGATTGTTCAAAAGTCTACAACAACAAGAAAGAGGTAAAATATTTAGCGGCATTATCGTATGAAACAGTGATTGGAATTTGCTTTGAAGTTTTTTCTCCTTAACAGTTGGATGATTATAGGTATTTAGTATAATTTGATCACATGATCGGTGTAGATTGGTACGGTTTTGAAGAAGCTGTTCGACGACGGTGTGGTGAAGCCTGAAGATATGTTCATTACTTCCAAGCTCTGGTTTGTTTGTTCACTATTTATTCGATTTATTTCTTATCATATAAAATGATGGTTTGCTCTTGAGTTTAGTGTTTAATTTGAGTCCGGTTTGATTCAAACAACAGGTGCAACGATCACGCACCAGAAGATGTACCGATGGCATTGGAAGGAACTTTGCAAGACCTGCAACTTGATTATATTGATCTGTACCGAAGCCAGGAATTTGTTTCAGGGGCAAGGTATATATATATATAGTTTTTTTTAATCTAATCTACTATAGACAACGACATTCTTTTAAGGTGGGCAACCTCTATATACATATATTATCTTCTTTTAAAAAATGCCCACCCTCCCTTCTACGTAGCTTCGCTACTGTCTGTACCTGGCACGTAGTTCCCTGATAGGATAGTGTTTAGCAAATTCAAGGTAAAACAGAAAAATTCGAGGTTTGATTTTGCAGATCCACTGGCCAGTTCGGATGAAGAAGGGATCAACTGGGTTGAACCCTGAGAACTTCGTGAATCCAGATATTCCTGGCACATGGAGGGCACTCGAAGCACTCTATGATGCTGGGAAAGCTCGAGCTATTGGTGTGAGCAACTCATCAAAGAAACTCGGGGATTTGCTTGAACAGGCACGTGTGCCTCCTGCTGTGAATCAAGTGGAGTGTCATCCTTCATCGGAACAAGCCAAGCTTCGAGCCTTTTGCAAATCCAGGGGAGTTCACCTTTCTGTAAATAGGAAAAAGAAAAACTAACGAGCTTTTGAGTTGATAAAGCAAATCATTTCTTGATATGAAATCTTGTTATAGGGATACTCACCTCTTGGAAGTTGGATCACCAGGCACTACATGCATGGACGGAGCCACAGTGGGGTAAGTGGGGACACTTGCCCCATTTACTCCAAAACTTTTACATAAAAAATTATTAATTTAAATTTTTAATTGATAAAAAAATTAAAATTTTACCCCACTGAAAATTTTTTTTGCCATCCAATTAAATTTTACTCCATTCAAAAAAATTTCTAGATTACATGATTCAAAAGTGACGTTCTGTACTAAGCATGTGGCTGAGAAATTGGGGAAAACTCCTGCTCAGTTTGCCCTCCGATGGGGCTTGCGAATGGAATCCAGATTTTCTGTTCAATTTTATTGTGTTTTATTGTATCAAGTAAATTTCAGCCATTTATTAGTGCGGGTCTCATGCAGATTTCGCGTAGATCCCACAAAATAAATGGGTGAGATTTCATAAGACAGAATAAGATAGAGTAAAATTGGACAGAAGATCTGGACTCTTGCAAATGAGTTATAGTCTGCTCCCTCTAAAAGTAAGCATAAAACAAGGATTAAAGAAAATTTTTGTCTTTGGATGGTCTATTCTCCTAAGGACTTGTTTGCCAAGTTTTCTGAAATTGATCAGGCAAGTTACTTCTAATTACACTCACTTTATTTTATCTTTATTTTTTATACCGTTTTTATGTTAATATTAATGAAATATTCCTAATTACACTCGCTTTAAAATTATAAAAATGATAGTATAAATAAAGATGAGAGTTTATTTAGGCTTATTATGTAGAAAAAAGAGAAGAACATAAGAAAGAAGAAGTTATTGATTGCAAGTTTCTAAATAATTTTCTTCAAAATGACAAATTTGCTTTGTCCAATATAAATAGGTAGGTGTTATTTTTGAAAAAGATAAAAATATTTTAAATTTTGATTTAAAAGTGAAATTTTGATATTTTGGTATTTATTAAATGAACGACATAAGCCAACATTCTACATTCTTAACATTTAATATCAAATAGTCGTATCATTTGTACTAATTTTATTTAATTGTAATATCACATAAAATAAATTCATGATTTGTATATCAAAAATTGATAAAATTTTAATTATTTTAAGATTTAGAGTACTATTAATATTATTTTAAGACATTTAAATATAACATAATATCATAAATAACCATAAAAATTTAACTTTACTTTTATAACAGGGACTATTGCTTAAACCCAGAGAGGCCAAATCCATTTGGAAGTTTGTAGCTATTTCTTCTAATGCATGTGAAACTCATAGTGACTGACTTTGTACCTAATTTTACAGGGAAGACTCCTAACAGGGACTATGTTGGTCCATGAGAAGTTCGGTCCATATAGAAACATTGGCGATAGAAGCCCAATTTGATTGGTTATCAAAATTGAGTCTGAATTTTCCCAAAACCCTAAAACCCTAACCTTTTAAATTCAAACCCCTAAACCCTTCCCATAAACCCTAAAACGGCAAGTCTCTTCTCAACGCAACACACGGACACAGTCATGGCCTTCAATTCCATGCTTCGCAAGGCCTCTTCTGCCCTACTTCCTCTCGCAATCCGATCTTCTAGAACCTTCCAAAGGTCAATTCCCGTCGTTCTCTGCATCGATAAGTACAGTCTTGTTGCTAACCAAAGCTTCCTACACTTTCTCGGTTCTCAATTGATGTTGCCCTGAAACAGAGCTCCGATGATCGTCTGATTCAAGTCCTAGATAGCGAGATTGAATGCGCTGAGGAACCCCATGATGTGAGTACATGCTCGGCATCTTTTGCTTGGAGGAGCACCATGATCGCCTCCGCTCCGGCTGCGTAGCCTAGCACGACCCATTCCAACGCCATCTGTTGTCCTTGGAACTTGGAACTTCAGATCTGCTTGATGTGAAACTCGACTGGTTTGGTTGCATTATTGAGGCTCACAACTGGTAAAAATCGTCAGGTTGGTGTTGTTTAAATTTAGCATTATAGTAAGGGTTGATTTTGATTTTCTCACTTTGTGCCATCGATTGAAGGTGGGCACATTTTACTCTAAATTTCTCCATGATTCTATGAGGCTAATGATGGAACAGTAATCATCAAATGCTCCAAGAGGTTTTAGAGTTCAAGCTCCACTCGTAAGTTCTCTTGATTTCTAATGTGTTCATCTGGGTTGTTGACACTGGTTTTTGGGAAATTCTTGAGATTCCTTAGATACCCATATGTTGAATTTGGGTTGTAAGTTCGAGTTTTGAGGAAAGTTTGAAACTTTCAGTGCCTTACTTGGTTGGTTACTAATGATTGTTCGTTTTCTGGTTTTTTTTGTTTTCCTTCTTGGGTGTTTCTGAGTATGCCCAGATAGAATGACCTATCAAATTTATGCTATTTGGGCGAAAAAAGTTTGGGATTTTATGTGCAGATTCTCGGTTGCAAGTTGTTTGCTGTTTTGCTTCATCTTTCTCACTTGCATTTTTGGTATTAGGTTTTTGTTTTGCTTGTATTTTGAAATTACCCAGATTAAGGTGGCTTGCTGACGACTTATTTTTTTGGCAAGTGTTTGAGAATGCGCCTCCATTTGATCAAATTGAGCTGGCGTTTTACCTTGTTCAAGATTTCTATAGTTTCCGTATTCATCTTGTAATGCCAATTGAGGATCTTTTCAGGAGAACGAGGGATCTTTTTATCATGTACTTGAGATTCTGTTCTCTCATTCTTTACAAGATCTAGTTTTCCCTGATTAAGTTCTAAGGATTAGTTCCTCTTTTTGTCTCCGCACTAAATTCTGTTTCGACAGTTACTGTAAACATGATTTGCTGCTGAATTAGACAGCTGACCTTAAGTTTAAGTTACTATAGAATTGGTGTTCCGTTTGAACTGTATAGATGTGATTCTACCAATTTACTTGATTGCTAATGACCACTGTCTTGAGTTCCAGCCACGTTTCTCAGAATGTCGTCTTGAACATGAACATTAAGCAAACTTGCATTAGATAGCTCTCAAGTCAAAGATAGACCTACACCTTCTTTTTTCTGTTTTCTTTATGCATCTATTGATTGATGAAGATCTTGGACCTTGCTGAAATTATCTTTAAGCCATAGACCACATGAACTTCAGTGCTTAATGCTGATATGATTGTAGATTAATGCGTCAACCTAATATCAATGGCTGCTTGTAGCTGTGTTCTGCAAGGGTAAAGTAAATAATTATGGTTGAGCATACCATATGTGCAGGGAAAATGATCTATTCTCCAAAATTTTCATTAATATACATGTGTACTTGAATACATATGCATTTGCATATATACAGTCTTTCCTAACATGAGTGGTTTTTGTAGGTTGAATCTGTGTCATGTTATTGCAAAGTAGATACTGGACTGAAAACAGTAGCAGAGGCACGTAAATTTGTCCCTGGATCAAAACTTTGTATTCAGCCTGACATCAATCCTAATGCGCACAAGAGCAAGAATTCACGGCGAGAGAGAACCCGAGTCCAGCTACCACTGCTTCCTGGGCTTCCCGATGATCTTGCCATTGCATGTCTGATTCGAGTTCCTCGTGCTGAACATCGGAAGCTCCGTCTAGTGTGTAAGAGATGGTACAGACTCCTTGCTGGGAACTTCTTCTATTCTTTGAGGAAAAGTTTGGGAATGGCAGAGGAGTGGGTATATGTCATCAAGCGAGACCGTGATGGGAAGATCTCATGGAATGCTTTTGATCCTATCTATCAACTCTGGCAGCCACTTCCACCTGTACCACGGGAATATTCTGAGGCCCTTGGTTTTGGTTGTGCTGTTCTGAGTGGTTGCCACCTATACCTTTTTGGAGGGAAGGATCCACTTAGGGGCTCTATGAGAAGAGTCATTTTTTATAGTGCTCGGACGAATAAATGGCATAGGGCACCGGATATGCTTCGTAAACGTCATTTTTTTGGTTCATGCGTCATTAACAACTGCTTGTATGTTGCTGGTGGAGAGTGTGAAGGAATTCAAAGGACTCTTCGCTCAGCTGAGGTTTATGACCCTAACAGGAACCGATGGAGCTTTATTTCTGATATGAGTACAGCTATGGTGCCCTTTATTGGTGTTGTCTATGATGGAAACTGGTTTCTAAAAGGCCTGGGATCCCACCGAGAGGTAATGAGTGAAGCCTATGATCCTGAAACTAATAGCTGGACACCAATCAGTAATGGGATGGTTTCTGGCTGGCGCAATCCTAGCACCTCCTTAGATGGACGGCTCTATGCCTTGGATTGTCGAGATGGCTGCAAGCTTAGGGTTTATGATGGAGCCACAGATACATGGAACAAGTTTATAGATAGCAAGATTCATCTAGGGAGCTCACATGCTTTGGAAGCAGCTGCTCTTGTTCACCTTAATGGGAAACTTTGCATTGTCCGTAATAACATGAGCATTAGCCTTGTTGATGTTTCTAGTCCCGACAAGTGTGTGGAAACTAATCCTCACCTCTGGGAAAACATAGCTGGAAGAGGTCATTTTAGGACCCTCGTCACAAATTTGTTGTCAAGTCTAGCTGGCCGTGGTGGCTTGAAAAGTCACATCGTGCATTGTCAAGTGCTTCAGGCTTGAAAGGCATGAAAGACCAAATTCATTTTGCTTTTCTTAGCTGTAAACATTCCTGCATTTCCTTCAAAATTTTAAGTTAGATGGTCCTATATGAAGTCTGCTGATACTAGGATCTGCTCTCAAGCTGAAAGGCTTCTATACTTCGTCAATGCTTTGATACTATTACTTCTGCCAAGGTTTGTAATAGCGGTAATATGACTGATTATATCTAATTATAGTCAATTAGAAAAACTTCATGAAGCAAAAAGAACCACTGTTGTGAAGAGTATAAGACGCGAATTGCAGAATATGAATGAAGGGGATCTTAAACAGGAACTGGATTGACCAGGGAGTGTTACTACTCTATCTTCTTTTTGACTTTATGCGGGCAACTGCAAGCTGAGGCAAATCAGAGGTACGTTTGCTGGTGGATGAAGTTTCTTTTTATGTTTCGTAGAGAGCAGATAATTGTAAATCTAGTCAATTGTCTAGGGCCAGATCCTTTCGTGATGGGATTTTTTCTTAGTGGTATGTAATCTTTGATATGCTTTTGTCAATGTACATGGGGTTCATTGGAAATGTGACAATGTATACTTAGATTACATCTCATATTTCTGTCAGGACTGGCTCTGCTATATGTCTATTACTGAAGAATATATGGAACTTCACATCCTACACTTTTAGCATTCCAGTACATAATCCACCGTGAAATTGAATGGTTAAAAGCTAGTGGAAATGGAGTTATATTGATAGTATCAACCCAATTTCTCATAGTAGAAGTTACAAGAGACAGCTTTTCCTCATAAATTTTTAGTAGAATCCTTATGCTAGTGGTTGCCTAACTGCGACTGCGGGGGATCGACTCTTCATGTTGTATCTCCAATTGTTTATGGAAGTTCTTGATGAAAGCATCTGCTAGTTCATTGATGTCTCCTTGCAGCTCCTCTTCAGTTAGTTGCCTTCTTGCACCTGTTTTCTTGTTCGTGGGACCTCGTGTCACTTGCATATTGTGATCATTATGGATCACTATTTGTCTACAGCCCTCCATTTTCCTTCAACGAAAGGCAGGAAATGAAGTGTGGCTTCCAATGGTAGTTTGTCTGGGAGTTTACTTGGTGAGGGTGAAGAGGCAACGCAAGGATTATATACAAGTGATCTCAGTACAGAAATTCAGAGTTTCACGTGTCTAAAATGTTAGAACGAAGTGAAGTTCTTAAAAGTCTACATGATATGCTTCTTTTCCCTGCCAAAAGCTAACTGGACCATCTTATTTTATTGCCACTTAGCCTTAAAGTAACTTGACTTAAAGATCATTAGACTTCTATATAACAGCTCACAGCCGAAGATTTGATGCTCAAATGTGATAAGCATGGCATGCAGAATCTGGTTAGGAAGTTCTTTTATTCTGAAATGAAAAGAACGACAAATGGCAGAGAGAATCTAGGACAATATTGCAAATATCACATCCTATATTGGTCAAGAACAATGAAGGTGATCGGTAAGGCTTAGAACCTGTAGAATGACATTAGCAACATGACATAAGCCGGTCTGCTGTGATCATATTCTCAGGTTTATAAAATCGGCGGTTCTCTCTCTTGGTTGAAGAAAGTCAAAACAAGCCTGAAGAATATCGACAGATTCTGCAAGAAAAATATAAAAGCTGATGTTCTAATCAAGACTAGGAAGGGAGAGTTATTGTGCAGCAAGGTGAACGGAATCTGATATGCATGTGGAAAAATTTCCAAGCTTAATACACAAGCATATTCTTCTAAATTTTTGTCTTTCCTTCTTTTCTTTTATGACAGCTATTATGGAAACTTGAGACCGTAAAAATCAAAGCACGCCATTGGAAAGGTCAGACAAAAGTTCATTCGTATCAGTCAGTCCCAACTAGTTATGCTAGAGTTACGTCTTATTCTTAAGCAATCATTTTCATTTAGAACTCAAGGTCTTTGAGCTATACCCCATTAACAGCTCCAGCTTATGATTCAATGGAGAAGATAACACGTATAGAAAACGAGTCAGTTTGAAAAGTTGGAAAAGCATCAGAAGTGGCAGAACAGTAGCTAGTGCGGTAAAAGCTGAAATGATTTCAACAGTTCCATGTTAATCACAACTGCAAAATCTCTGCTTCTCTTGGAAACCTGTTCATGTTGAATTTTTCATTTTCATTATCTTTATGACATGAACAGATAAAAGTGACTTGAGCTACTGTTACTTGGCCAGGAAGTCACAAGTCTGAACATCTACAAAGGGAGTTAAGGGTTGGGAAGAAATTGATATTCTCAACAGATCATTTAGCAATTTGTAAGGTGTGAAAACAGATGTTTAGGACGAAAAATTGATAGATATATCTACATAGAATATCCATTGATATAGTGATAAGTTAATCATTCAGTTACTGATATGTGATCCACCATATTTTGACACTTTACATTGGACTTCAACAACCAGTAAATAAATCAAACAACAATTGACTTCTTCTGCCAAATGTTGTGTCCCTGATCGGCTTCAGCATCAGAGGGTAAATTCAGGAGAAAACTTGATTAGTTACCACCTACAAAGAAAAGAAGCTACATATTTCAGAAATGGTAGCAGTGAAGACTTTAACCTGCTCATATTCTATGTTATGATTGGATTATCTGGTGTAAAATTCACCATACCAGTGGTTACCCTGAATTGCATAACTAATTTGTCATGTAATAAGATGAAATCATTTATAGTGACAATCGAAGATCAAACTCACCTCTAGGTTGAGTGTATGCATCTTAACCAACAACAAAGGTATGAACATCACACATAAGTTCTGGATACAAAATAGCAGCTGATATGCAGGGAAAACATTGGTTGATAATAGTCATTCTAGGGAACTCAATATCATCCAATTCTACATTTTATAAAAAAAAAATAAAAAAAAAATCTCACGAAATTATTACTCTTATATTGCCTATTTTAATTTTCAATGAGATCACATTCCACTAATTACAGATACTCTAAACTTTCAGTTATATGTTTTTTTCTGTTCCTTTAGTTCCTCCAGATAGGCCCGTAAGTCCTGTGCAGAACTGCCTAAATTTCAGCTAGAACCTAAGTAATATGTTCACTGGTCCTAAAGAATCAACTGACTTAACCCTGAAGAAGGCACCCAATCATTGTCTTTTTGTTTCATCTAGTTTTATGCAAATTATATCATAACAACATCAAGTACAGTTCTTGAGCGTTTGGCAATTTTGACATAAAAGAGAGGAATTAAATTATAACACACACTCAAACAGAGACAAACATAAAGCCTCTGCCCTCAACCATATCTACAGACAATTCAACTTTCAAAAACAACTCACTTAAAAAGATTCAAACTTTATCAGTTACACATCAAAAATCCCAGAAAGCAAAACGTCCAATTCACCACGAAAGATTGCCAACAAGAAATTTCAGTTCAAATATAGCAAAAAGATAGAGACTTTTTGTTTAATTACGAAACTGTAGAAGAGGTAATCACTACCTCACACGGATTCCAAGCTGCTCCTTGTACCAACAGCTTTACTCTTACAAACAGGAATATCCTCAAACTGCTTAGCCGGCAATTTCTCAGACAAAGGGCCAACAAAGAACTCAATCATCCCATCCTCATCCTTACTCACCTCAATCGCACTAACATACACCCACAGAAACAGCTTCTTTGCCTGAATCCCAGACACCTCATGAACACCACCATAGCTCAGCTTCCCTTTGATCTCTTTATCAAAGTACACAAGCCGATCAAAATGAACATAACACGGGTTCGTTAGCTGAATCGAGAAAGACCCAGAAGGGGATAAGGTGTAAGATTCAACATTGTCCGGTACCAGGCCACGTGGCAGGCCGTAGTTTGGCAGGAGGTCATGAACGTCGGCGACGGCTTTGAAGTCGTGAAGAGGGTTGTAGAGGTTGAGACACACGTAGGTATTGGAGAAGAACAGAATAGGTAACATGAGCAGAGACATCGCAGAGAAGATCAAGCGAAGGTCAGCCATTGTTAAGTCTAGAAACCAAAATTGAAGCTTGCTTGATAGAGCGTAGACTTCTAGAGATAAAAAAAAAGACGGTGGTAATATATGTACAGAACGAAGGGCAAAAGTGGAAGAGAACATTTTGCTTTCTTTTTTTTTGGGTTACAATCAAGAGAAACGAAAATTTATCTCATAAAAGAAATACTACAGGCATCAGCCCATATAATCAAGAAGTGTGGGGGTGTTTAGGGTGAGCGTTCCACCTTTTGAGTCCAAGGAGAGGGCTGCAAAAATATTATCCCAATTCTGAAAATGTGAAGCAATGTTATGACCCAATTTAGTCAGATAATTGGCTGCAAAATTACATTCACGAAGCACATGCCGAATAGAGTAACTCCAATTCTTAGCCAGTAAAGCTTGAATATTTATAACCAAAATAGACAGGGGATGTGAAGAGATAACACCACAATTCACTATCCGCACCGCCTCTATATTATCAAATTCTACAACGACTTGTCGAAAATCTTGATCCCATACAAAAATCAGACTATCTCAAATGGATCATAAATCCCCCCACCAAAATAGTTGAAATACGATAGAAGATCATCAATTATATTAAACTCAGAACATGGTCATTAATTATATGCAATTTTTTTAATTTTCACAATTATCTTAATTATAGTGTTAATTGAGCAGTTTTTTAATATATAAAAAGAAAAAAGAATTTCATTTATTAATATCCATAACAATATGATATTTGTAACCGTACGTAAAAACCGGAAAACATGATTATATGTAATATAATATATATAACACTAATCAGTCGTCGTTGACGCCCTCGTAAGCCCACTGGTGTTCTTCCCTAATCTGAGCTTCTTCTTCTGGAGTGAAGTCATTGACGATCCCAAAGTACTCCCTCACGTACTCCACACTTTTGTTCTCGACGTGTTTTGCTATGGCGGCGCACACAGCATCAAACAGAACAGGAGCATTCAAGTAGTTGACAGCCATTATCAACCCCTTCAACTCTATCTTGTCAATCTGCTCCAAGAATGGTTTTTCGAATTCTTTCAGCTTCTGCTCGAAACCACCCTCTTCATGTTTCTCTTTCAGTTCAACGTAGTTCTTGTAATACTCGACGATCATGGCCACATATTTGGCCTCAACAAGGAATAGTGAAACCACCTTATCGCTTGATCCTTCACAATCTTCTAACGCTGACTTGACTATTTGAAGATGGGAAGCCACAGCCATGTCCACCTCAAAACACTCTCCCTCGGACGATTTCAGAATGACCTTGTTGTCTGTGGAAGCCATTGTTTTGTAGCTGGAGCTTTTTTAACACTTGAAGCTTTTGTGTTTTGTTAGAGAAGAGAGTGAAACAACTTTAGCGAGTGTTGGAAGGAGGAAGCTTATTTATAGACAAGTTCTCTTGTTTTTGAAGACTTCTTTTCCTAATTGGTAATGGAATACTAATTTGGGTTTAAAACTTTTTACTAATCCAACTCAAATTCAAGTGAATACGGAATAGGAAAAGAAAGTAGGAGTTTTTTTTTCCTAATCCAACTCAAATTCAATAAATTTCGAGTTAAGAAAAAGTTAAATATCTTAGCACTTCAAGTTTCATGTTAAGACTAGGGGTCTTATCCAACCATACTTCATTCTCTTCCTGTTATCTCGGGGAATCCATTGGCATTCCTTGTCATCTTCAAAGACCCATGTTCCTCAAAAGCTACAAGGTTACTAGTTACTACTATTTCAGCTTCAATATCTTTGTGCATTAGCAATTCCAAAAAGTTGAAGAAAAATCTCAGTAAGGCAGTTCATGCCCTCTTTGCACATTCAATCCAGTGCCAAAAGGAGTAAAAGATCAAGACTTCTCTTTAATAGGCTCACATAAGCACATGACAATACTACAACAACAGAAGAACACGTGGCTTTCTCATATCTACATTTTACTTCCATGACCTTGTCCATTTTCTTAAGTTCAATAACAATAGTAGTAACTCCCACTCAGCTTGCCAATACAATACTATGCCAAACTGAAATGTTGAGTCTGAAAAGAAAAGTTTCAATCCTAGATTGCTAAGAGATCCTCAATACTTCATTTATCAGAAGGTGCTTGGTTGTCTCTACTCAGTGATCAGCATCTCAATGTCTTCAATAGGAGTCGGAAGCTGCAAAGTTTAAACACAAGCTTATGATGAATCAAACCAAGTAGTATGGAGCTATCAGGGAAGAACAAGCTCAAGAGTCAAGACACAAGACTCTCCTACTCCTAGTAGAAGCTACCATTTGTGAAAATTGAGCTATCATCACTACGAGCAGTAACAAATGAGCACCTCTTTGAATAAGCATATCCTAAGTGACGGCTTCTCCAAAAAATACCGGAACTCTTATGACGCATTACAAGGTATGAGTTCATTCTGTTGATCTTGCAGATTCAGTGATTTTAATAATAGTAAGTGCTTCCCCTAATTTGGTTACACAATCTAAAACATAGACAAGAACAGATCACTGTTGACAAGGACATAGCAAGCAATCAGAATCAAGGAGAGAACAAAATAATACCTGTAGAAATCGATCCAAGAATCCACCGTAAGAACCTGACACCCCATCACGGCAAGAATGGACGATCTTAAACTGGTCAATATCAAGTTTCTTGCTAATGATTCCAACGTGGAAGTAAATCGACCCAGAAGGTGGCAAATCAACCTTTATCTCATCAACATCAAACCACAAAAAGAACCTCTGCACCTGAATCCCCTTCAAGTCCGTGATCGACCCATAACTCAACCTACCCGTGATATGCTTATCGTAATACACCAAGTAATCGAATTGAACATAGCACGGGTTCTCCAACTCAACGACGAACCTGCCATCTTCTGCTAGGGAGTAATTGGTTACCGTGCTCGGTAATAACCCACTTGGGAGGCCATACTTGGATAAAATTTCATACACAGAAAGACGGTTCTTTTCCGAGTTTGAGACCGAGAAGAAGAGAAGAAGGGAGAAAAGAGCGAGACCCAGATGGGAAGTTCGACTCAGGAAAGCCATGAAGATGGATTTTTGTGGCTTGGTTGGAGAAAGATTAGATCTTTATAGTGAGAGAGTGTTTGTAGTTAACAGTTTCTTGTGTGTGAGTAAAAAAGAAAGAGAGACAGAGGTTAGACTTTTCACGATCTTTGAATCTATGGCTTTAATGGTGGAGTTTAAGAGGAAGCTAGAAGAGACATGATATGGTAGGTGCGGGTACATGAGGTGGGCCAGTGAAGACAAAATGGATTTTTATTTTTTATTTTTTTTCTAAGATTAGATTTACTAAGATCTAGGTATTTGTTAACCTTATCCATAACGTCTTATCCTAATATCTATTTTTAAAAAGATAAAAATTGAATTAAAAAGTAAAAAAAAAGGCTAATTTCATTAGGTTTTAAGTTAACAAGTTCTAATTAGTAAAGTTAATTTGTGATAAACCTCCAAATTGACGCAATAGCTTGCAAATTAGGTCTATCAGATACTTCGCACTAGACAAATCTTGTACGACAAGTTCGATCGAAAGAGTGTAGATAAGAGGAATCGAACACAGAACCTTTTGACCTCATGCCCCTCTACCCCAAAATAAGTTTCTAAACTTGCCTCCCAATCCAAATAGTCCTCCATAT
>JANZXV010000184.1:156240-174897 GCA_027576455.1 Erythroxylum roigii
ATATTTGTTGCTCATACGCTCCTAATTCATTTAGTATATATATATATATATTTGTTGCTCATATGCTCCTAATTCATTTAGTAATATTAAGTTGAGTACTTTACCAAATTTAAGCGTGACAATCTGATCCGGGTTTGACCCAACCTAAGGTCATCAGGCTACAAGCAGGAATTTTTTGGCCCGATCGGGCCAAGGGCTAAGCTTAGGTCAGGACTATTCAAGCTCAGCTTAACTTGTGGGTCAATCAAGAGCAACAAAACAATGTCATTTAAAAAAAAAAGGCTTTTTTTGAATTAAAAAAAAAAGAAATCAGGCCAACCCATTGTCATCCATAACCAGAGTCAACTACTTTTTCATTTTTTTAATAAATTATTTGTACTAATATTTTGAAGCATAACCTGTCTTAATTTGAAAATTGCATTTCTGCAATAACAATTCCAATAATAACAACAATGATTCCCATTAAAAATTTCACTTTTTTTTTTAAAGAAAAAGTACTTATTTATTGAGACAAAACAACATCACAATTTAGAGTGGTATGTCTCAACTAAGTCTATTGGAATATTTAGTAGCTGATTTAGATAATAAGTGGACTGTTATATTTACATGCCTTGGAATCTATTTAAATGTAAAGGATTGAAAAACACATGCTATTTATTTGTATTTTTTTAGCATCACTCCTAACTTATTGACGCTAGTTCTTGATTAATGGAACTTCTGCACCAACTGAAGATAGTCTGTTTCTACTTCAATTGATGTGAAGTTAAATTGTATCAACCAAGAAAAAGGCTTCTTTAAATGCGATAGCTTTAGTAAAAAGAGAATTATAATTCGATATAAAAAAATAAGAGAGACGCATGATTTAAGGAGATAATATTACACGATCTTTCTTTTAAGTAGTAAAAATTGCGCTCAAACTTGCACTTCTCTTCACTGAAATTGTTCTGTGGAGACCTATGTTGTCCTTGGGAATATAGAAAGTCAATAATTTGAGACAGAGAGAACAAAACAGTCACGATCGTATGATACAATAAATCCACTTACCCACTTGCCCTCGAGAAAGAAAATTTTTGCATCAAATGACATACAAAGAACAACTTTGCTTGGATTAGCAACAATGAAAGCAACTTTTGCTTTCTACGGTCTCCGGTTTGACTCATCAATCTTCTAAGTGGTACAAAATATCTCGTTGATTAATTCTTAAAGATGACAGGGTTAATTAATTAAAAAACCTGTAGGTCAATTTTTTAATTATAATTCATACTTTAAAAAATAATAATAAGATATTCAAAATTTTAATAATTTTCAATTTTAGCTCAAAATTTTATTTTTTAAATTATAACCCAAAATTTAAAAAGTGACAATAAGATGTTCAAACTTTCAATTTTCTTCAATTATAACCCGATGTTATTTGTTATTTTCTCGATGCTTTCAACCCTTTGTTTTTTATTTATTCTTCTGACGTCTCAAACTACTATTACATTATAGCGTATTACACCAGTAAGCTATTCGTTTTTAGTTAATTCTCTCAATGCCCTCAGTGTGAAGGCATTGAGGTTGCGTAATTTGAAAATCGAAAATAGCATCAAGAGAACAAATTGAAAACGAAGGGAAAAACTAAAATCATTTTAATTATATGATTAAACGATGTCGTTTTATTAATCTTCATTTGTTGTATTAATTTTAGTTAACATGTATTAATAGTTAAGGTTTTTAAAACATATGACAAGTTACGTCTGTAAATTTAACGAAAACATCAATGTAAGACTAGAATTAAAAAAATTGTATTTTATTGCAACTTTTTAAAATTTGGGTTAAAATTAAAAAAATTAAAACTTAAAATATTTTATTGATCAAATTATAATTAAAAGTAAAAAAAGCTTAAATTATTTTTTTAATTAGCCCATGATCAAATTTGCAAATTGTTACTTTTCAAGTGCACACCTCGCTGGCCGAACACGTCAAAGGCAAAATATTTTAAAGATTCTCACACGTTCGTGTCTTCTCAGATGCGTAACAGCCATTCACATTCGCTCCATAAGCACCAAAAGGCTGAGACTTTAACGTCTCTTCTCATTTATTTCTGTCTCCATTTACCCGCCACTGTAGATTCTCCGCGTCCGAACTCTTCTGATTTGACACCTGAGCTTCAATAGAGCCAAAACCTACCTCCCATCTGATCTCTGCTCTGTCCTAGTTCAAGTAAGGTATTGTGAATTCTTTCCCATGTTTTTTTTTTCTCATTTTCATTGCACTGCTCCGTTTACTTCCATCTGTTACAGTAAAGATCGTCTCTTGAATGGAAAGTTTGGATTTTTATAAGTCATTCGGTGTTCTTTTGTGTTTTCTCAGCGAATTACGCTTGCCCATTTGTCGACTATTCTCTGTGTAAGATATTTTGTCTAGATCTTGAAGAACAATGGCTCGTTGTGCCTCGAGTTCTTGGGTATCGAAAGGTGTGTACTTGCGAGATGTGGTTTTCGGGAGCATGGGGTGTAAGGAATCGGTAATGGTCAATAACATTAGATTCAGAAACTTGGTGGGGGAGGTTGGTTGGAGTACTAGTGTGCACGTCTCCATTGGGAAACAGAGGCTTGTCGTCGTGAACAGTTCAAAGCCACAAGCTGACAAGCAAATAGGTGTGGCCAAAACTGCAGTGACAAAGGACTTGGGGACTGATAGTGTTGTGGGCCCAAGTGGTAAATTTTTGGAGATTGGAAATGAGTCGAACACTGATGTTGGTGGTATTGGCAATGATGGGGACATATTTGATGGTAGAGGAGGAAATGGTAAATTTTCCGGTGGTGGCGGTAACGAAGGCGGTGGAGACGACGGTGAAGGAGAGGACCATGAAGAGAAGGAGTTTGGGCCTATTATGAAGTATGAAGAGGTGATCAAAGAGACAGAGGCTAGAGGAGTTTCTCTTCCTTCTGATATGTTAGAAGCCGCCAAGACAATGGGAATTCGAAAATTGCTGCTTCTTAGATATTTGGACTTGCAGGTAGACTACACTTGAGGTCTCTTAGTTTTTTATGTCATTTGAAGCTATTTGTTAGACCTCTTGGTTGATTTATTTACCAACTGTAGGGGTCAGGTGGGCTTTTGGGTTTTGCAATGAAATCATGCTCTATGCTTCGAAACAGAATGTTGGCTGATCCATCCTTCCTTTTCAAAGTTGGAACAGAGGTTTGTTATTGCTTGAACCTTTCCTCCTTTTGCACCCCTTTATTGTGGATATTCTGCATCTTTAACATGTAATTAATTGGATTATGCTAGATTGATCAACTTACTAACATATCACCTTTTGTGAA
Source organism: Erythroxylum roigii (assembly GCA_027576455.1). Taxonomy (NCBI): domain Eukaryota; kingdom Viridiplantae; phylum Streptophyta; class Magnoliopsida; order Malpighiales; family Erythroxylaceae; genus Erythroxylum; species Erythroxylum roigii. The sequence goes on from JANZXV010000184.1 coordinate 159,552, forward strand.
ACTAACTATATCAAGGCAAGATAGCCCGTTTCCCAGGCCAGGAGCCTTAAAGTTTTCAAGAAATGAGGTTTTTGTGGTTTACAAGATTGTAGGAAGCAAAATGTGGTCACATATGCAAGAGCATCTTTAACATGACTTAGATATTAATGTGTTTTTCATCAGGAAATGACCATTAGTAGCATTACTAAATGCAGATAGTTATTGATACTTGTTGTGCCACATTTGCGGAAGTTCAAAGGAGAGGCAAAGACTTCTGGGTCGAGTTTGAACTGTTTACTGCCGATCTTTTGGTTGGGGTGGTGGTTAACGTTGCATTGGTTGGCATGTTAGCACCTTATGCTCGTATTGGGCAACCATCTATATCAAAAGGGTTCTTTGGACGAGTGCAGAAGTATTATGGAGCTCTTCCTAGTAGGTCAGCTATTTCAAATTAGCATAAATCAAAAGTTCCATTTCACATTTTCTTAACGAGTAGTTGTACTTTAAGCTTCAACATATCTTAACATAATGTGCTAATATATTACTGTGTGACATTCATACTTCTCTGGGTAAGTCATGGTTGCAGTTTCATATTATGGTGCATAACTTTCTGTTGCCTGTGGTGCAGTGTATTTGAAGCTGAAAGGCCAGGATGCCGATTCACAATTCAGCAGAGAATTGCCACATATTTCTACAAGGTATGTTGTACCTGTAAGTGGTAATTTTGAAAACCATTGTTGATTTGTACAAGCTACCTATGTCTTCTTTTTTCAGGGTGTCCTATATGGGTCAGTTGGATTTGCATGTGGTATAATTGGCCAAGGCATTGCAAATCTTATCATGACTGCAAAAAGGTATACTTCTATCTAGAAGTTGACATTTTTGTATGGTTAGTTATATTGTTGACATTTTCACGGTTTTTTTTTTTGGTAGCTTGAGGTACATCCTCCGACAATCTACATGACCCTGAAATATGTAAAATTAGAAAGACCATTCTAAGTAGTTGTGGCTTTGTCTTTCTTTTCTCTAGTTTCTTTCTGCCCTACAAATTTTATGTTTCTTGTTTATTCTCAATAGACAATTTTTGTAGCTCAGAAACTGGTGTTGCGACTAATTTGTATAGGCATGTTGATTTTGTGTTCTCTTTGAGTGGATCTTTATTTATCCTCTAATTGCTTCATGCCAGGAGCATAAGGAAATCAGAGCATGACATACCGGTGCCACCTCTAGTGAAAACAGCAGCTCTTTGGGGTATGTTGTAATTTGAACTTCGTATCTATCATAGGCATATCCATTGCTCATGAAACTTTGTTGTTCCCTTTGCCGATATTGATTAAGGTTCCTGTTTATGGTGCAGACACTTTTATGCGTATATGACTTTCTGATTCTTAAGCTTCTCTCTGTTATTTTATAATTTTGTGTATTGTCTGAACTTATGCGGCCAAATTTAGGTGGTTTTAGAACTGTACTGTTAAAGCTTGTTATCAGTAATGTGCAAACCTGGATTATGAGGTAATTTAGGTGGTTTTAGAACTGTACTGTTAAAGCTTGTTATCAGTAATGTGCAAACCTGGATTATGAGGTTGACCTCAGTTGCCACTAAAAGCAAGTGTTGACTCAATTTTTAACTTTAATATGTTTTGATACAAGAATATGAAAAGAAGCTTAGACTACTCCAATAATTCCTGGCTTCCAATTTTCAGGTGTTTTTCTAGGGTTTTCATCAAACACACGCTACCAGATCATTAATGGACTAGAGAGGCTGGTGGAAGCCTCACCATTGGCAAAGCAAGTTCCACCAGTTGCTCTGGCTTTCACAGTTGGTGTCCGATTTGCAAACAATGTTTATGGTGGGATGCAATTTGTGGATTGGGCTAGATGGAGCGGGGTGCAATAATGATGTCTTTTCTATGTTGAAGTAAAGGTAGAAATCTAAATTGTTGTAGAATAATTATGGAGCATCAATCTGAATGCTTGGGAAATCATTTTGATTTCCAATTTCTGCCTGCTAGCTATTGATAACTAGTCCACTGGCAGATGATTATCTTGGCTTTGTACAATTTGTTGTATGATTAAATCCTTTCCAGGTCAAAATATTGGTGATATTACCAATAAGGAGTAATTTCTATGGTTTTCCATTTCTAAGAATATTAGGGCCATTTCAACATGGGAAAAGAAATGGAAATCCCAGTAATCCTCACTTTCAATGTTAAGACAGTAACTTACTGTTAGGAAGCAGGAATTCATTTGCTATCTTGTCTGCATAGAGAACTTTGCAGGAAAAATTTGCAGCATATGGTTATACAAGCTAGTTGTTATGAACAACTATCTTGAAACTAAGCAGCAAGGAATTTGAAGAGCTTGTTCACGTTTAGTTGATATATAATTGCTATTCATCTGTTATTCTGAACTGAGTTTCCTTCTGAGTTCTTTGTTGTCTTAAGATTTCTTTAAGAATCCAATGAAGTCGGATAAATGGGATAAAAGAATAGAGACTGAAAGAAGAAACAATGAAACTTCATAATGGAAACTGATTTGCAACACCCAGTTTTTAAGTATAAGAATTTGGAGCATTGATAAGGCCCTCTGATCAAGATAGCCCTGACTTGGATTTTTATTTGATTGACCCAGATGAGGTTTTTGCTCAAGAACTTGGAGGAACAGGGTTTGGCCTTCGTTTAAAATTTTATCTTGAAAGTTAGGATTGCCCTCTGGGTTTAGGTTGCACAGAAAAATTGAAACTTTATGGGATGTTTTGGACTAAGAGGCATGAAAATTGGGGTTTTTCTTGCCTCGGAAATTCTTTATCAGTCATTTTGAGGCTTTGTAGGTTCTGATCAAGTAAGATGATACATTTGACATTCTTTGTGGTGTAGAGAGTTGGTACACAAGACTGGTCTGTCTGATTGGTGACTATGTAGACTAGCATGTAGTTTAAAAAAGGATTTGAGGGTTCACTGAGCAGGGTCAGGAGCCTGTAAATTTCACATAATGATTCAATGGACATCTTAAAAGCTTTGATGATTTTTGAGATAGTATGGCTCATTCAGACCTCTGAGTTGCTGTTTAAGGTTTCCCAATGTGTGTAAGGCTAGATTGTAGCAACTAGGATGGATAGCATCTTTCTTGTCATCTTCCAGTTCAATTTGCATTTATGTATCTCTCAGAAACTGTTGCGTTTGACAGCTGAAACTGACTTAAGACGTTTTCTGCATATTTTGTGCCCAGTGAATGGTTTGGGATTGAAAGAGTATGGTTTGTTCACAACTTCATGTTTGATTCTTTCCTGAAAGAGTATGGTTTCTCCGGATTCCAAACTATTTAGTTCATGACAATATGTGCAACTATGGACCACTCAAGCCAGTAGGGATCAACCTTACAATTTGGAAACAATCTCCATTGGTTATAACTTCTGCAAATTTATTCAGCAGTCAGTGATAGTTTATTCTTTCTGAAGCAACATGTGGACACTTGAACACCAAGTACACTTACTACCAAACAACTCAACAAAACTGAGTCTCGGAATAGTAATCAGTAGTTGCAAATTGTTAACCAAGATTTTTCTATGCCAACTGTTTTGATAGCAACATGCAACTCAGACACATATAAAGCTAATCATTGTCATTGAGGTATCAGAAAAAATATCATAAATGCATCTATCAACCTGAACCACTAAATATATTATTATTTCCTCTGCAAGTTCCTTCAGCAGTTTATATATAAAGTATCTAAAGGATTCCCAATAAAGCATAGGAGCCACTTCTAGTAGTAAACTGAAGTTCATTTTTCTCGGTAAGATGCTGGAAGGAAAAGCCATATTGCGTGAGACACAGATGCCAGAGCTAATGCAGAGCCACGTAATGGAATTAGCATATAAGGCTCTTGATCTACACGAGGTTTCTGATTGCCAATCCATTGCTCATTTCATCAAACAGGTTTCAATCTTTAAAACCCCCTTAAATTCTCTTCTTCACATAGTTTAAGTTAATAACTGAAGATTCACGTCGTGTTATAATTATTTTCCATTCCACTTGAGTAGTTTGGTTTGAAGGCGGCAGGGAAAATATCAATTGGGCACAAACGATAAACTAGATTGTTTACTTAATTTTCTGGTCTAGTTTATCAGCAGATAAGCTTGTGTAGTGATGGGATTGAGGGTGACTAGAAAGGCATCTTCTTTCTAAAAGCAATGAGGCTCTGCTTGCTCCTAGCAGAATCACTCTCCAAAGAGAATGGATATTTTACAAAATGATAACTTGGATAACAACAATATACTGTTCTGATTATGCAAGACTAGACAAAATAGTGGAAAGTTCACCGTGAAGCTTTTCCATTTTACTTTCTAAAAGAAAGAGATTCTGTTTGAACAAATCTTTGTCCTGAAGCCTTTGTGGGTATATTAAGTAATCCTTCATTAACAATCTACACTTTCCACAGAGGTTACAGACTTTAAGCTACACTACCTCTTCTTATAGGGGCCCAAGACTGTCTCATGGTATGTTCTGTCATTATATATTCATCTTAAAGAATAAACCTAGGAATATATTATTCATGATTATGCTTAATCTTTATCCAATAAACTTGGATATGGCAACTTGCAGGTGGGACACGAACCCATCAAGAGCTTCACTTCTTTAAATAATCACCTAGAAAAAAGCTCTGCATAAAGGGTAGAGCATCACAGACTAATCACTTTTCCACCATGAGCAACCTTCCTAGTTGCATACATGCAAAGGAGTATCATCAGATTATGAAATCCAATGATTGATAGAATCAGATTGCCTGCAATCTGTCAGCAAAATTGATGTTAGTATAAAATGATCATCATGAATTCATAAATTACATCTCATTCTGAAGCAGAAATTTGATGAAGCTTATGGACCAGCATGGCACTGCGTGGTTGGAAAAGACTTTGGCTCTTGCATTACACATTTATGTGGAAGTTTCATTTTCTTCAGAGTAGAGATCCTGGAGTTTTTAATCTTCAAGGATGCCAAGGAGCTGACTCTAAGCAAGGAAGAGGCTGTAGGGTGCTAGTCAGGCCAGATTAACTTCAGCTTCCATGAATAAGAGCAATGATCCTTTGAAATACAAGAATCTGCGTTATTTCTTCGAGTGAAGATGAACAGAATAAGTTAATTAATATTCCTTCCTCCCCTGATTTTATTAGAATTCAGAGTGATCATATTGTGTGTGTGGTATCTCAATTAGTCAGGACTGTAGTTTGCATGTCAATAGCAACAAAGTTCATGAATAAGAAGCTGATAACAACTACCAGTGCAGTTTTTCATGAAAGTTACCTGAAGAGAGGAACAATCCAAGCCTGTGAGCCTCATGAATTACTTACCGCCAATAGTTTTTTCATTGCCAGTGAGGACGAGATAATCCACATCCTGAGGACTAGATCCAACAGAACTGAGAATTCTAAACCTCAGGATGCAGATTACCTGATCCTCACTCAAACATAATCCACAGGAGACGACGTTCGAGCTGAAACTACCAGGTATGTACAATCTGAGAAGAAAAGATAGATAGAAAACAAATAGTACATTAGGAGATGTTGATGCTGATACGAATTATCACAGGAATTTATAAGGGTTCTTACAGTAAAATAAGATTATTCCCTGGAAAGGGTTCATGTAGAGCAGAGGGGTGCATATAGTATAAAGTGATGATAAGGTGCTATATTGTAAGAATCATTGTTGATTCTGTTCTTCTGAAGCCAATGATAAGCAAGGGTAGCTTTCCTTTACGAAGACAATGATATTTGATGATCTTGACTGCTTTTTCAAGAAGACTGAAAAGAACTTCTTTGGCTAATAACAAATGATTCGTTTCAAATCATTGTAAACCTACCAAGAGGGGAAAAAAAATCTTTCTTTTCATATCAAAAGTTTTGTACAGCCATGAATACAGCAGATTTCAGTGAGCTTGAAGCTTGTTAATTTAATGGAAAGAATCATAAGCTTTTATTACAACAGTTGCTGGTTGATTCTGTAACCTGTCATTCAATCAAAGATAGTTAGCTGAAAGAGAGAGGCTTTCCTCATATATATAATGTTCTTGGTGGTCTAAAATCAGCTTTTATGGAGTAACATATGCCATTCTCTTTGGCCATTGAAAAGGACCTCATTGCAGAGAAGAGGACAAGGTCTAAAGTTCAGATACTCCATGTCAGATTCCAAGAGTTTTCAGGGGTTTAGGAACTCCATTGAAAGTAGCTGAAACTGATTATGTAGGCATGTTCAAACTGTTACTAACCATGGTAAGAATGATAAGATGGCTGATGTTACTTGGATCATAAAAGCGTAAGATTTCAAATCTACTTTGTGATCAATATTGATTCCTGATTCGAAGGCGTTCATGACAGAAAGTTTTGTCACCAAGCGTCGAATGCATACATTCTCTCTATGCTTTATACATTTCATTAAGAACTGAAATCTATGCTTTATGATTTTTTAAGTTTTAATTTTCTTGAAATGGAGGTAAGATAAGAGGCACCAATTCCTTGGAAATTCTAGTGCAAACAAGAACATGACTGAGTTCGCTGAATGGTTTACATCTCTATGTTTTCCATTAGAACCTTTTTCTCTTGAAATGGAACCTTGTTGTATGATTAAAACCTTTTCCTGTGACAATTTGATAGCCAAACTATTCAAAATTTAAGAACAAACGATTGGTAAGAGCACTCTTGGACAAGTTCATGTAATATTCGACAGAAGCAAAGGTTATCTCTTATGGTCTGCTCAGAAACGAACCTGTAAAGCTTCTTGGCTCTAGTATCGTTTCTTAGAACTTCCATTACAGATTTACAGAAGAATATAACACCAATATTTCTCTCCTACTAACCACAGAATCTTCCAAATTGATCATATACACTGCAATTTGATGGAAAAACAACTTGTTACATATGAGATTTCCTTCTTTTTTTCCAGCTTGGAAATATTCTGATACTCGATAATAACCATATCTAATATGAATGTTGACATTCTCAGCCAACAAAATCATGTAAAAGTTGCCCTCCCATAACACCTCTTCCAAAATGTCGATTCTGTGCTTCGAAGCTGCCTAGTACATACCCTTCGCTATTCGCTTCGAGGCTTAGGCCTATACGTTGAGCTGCATTCATTGGAAAAGGCTCCGGAAAACCCATACCGTTGTTCTGGTGAAGACCAAGAGTTAAGGAAACACCACTAGTTGGACCTGCCATGCTCATGACAACTCCCATTTGTGCATGGTTTGACAAGCTGTTATAAGACAAATCCAGTGGCTCTCCACTACCTTCAGGTACATTAGGAACTTCATTTCTCGTTCGCTTTAATGAGACATCCCGAACACTATGAGTGGATGTTGAGGGGTTAGACATTGGCACCTGATCACCCAAAAATTTGGTATTTCGGTCATCCCTTTGCGAAACTTTTTGCGCTTGCCGTGTTTCCAACGTATGTATTTCTTCAACCATTGGTTTCCAGAGTCTTACTCTAGCATTTATGAACCAATTGGAAACCTGTTACACAAATAGACGAGCATATCACAAGATCTTCCATAGCAAAACTTGAAGAATCCCAAGAATGTTACCTTTAATGATCAATCTATTTAACTTATCTCTATGGAAAATTATATGCGGTTCAAACCCATAGAAACAATGAGAAAGTGGAGAAAAATGAAACACCTGACTTCGGGATAGACCGGTTTGTTTGGCCAACATTAGCTTGTCTGTGTCTGTTGGGTAACTGCATTACAACAAGCAAAACTATATGGTATTTGTGAAAGGTAATTACAAGTATCTTTAAAAAAATACTGTTGAAAACCAAAACAAAGACAAAGCAAAATTCACAAGTTGAATCAGGAGACACTTCTACCAGAATGTTGGACAGAATAAACTCGGATACTTACGGATGCAAAAAGTGTTCAAACAACCATGCCTTGAGCACTGTTACAGCACGCTCAGGGAGCCCTCTCTGCGGTCGCCACACAGGTTGGTGCTCGATGAATCCAGGGTTCTGAACAGGTCTTTGGCTGTAAATCCCTCTATCAGTCTCAGCAAACCTTGTAGCTTCCTCTTTTCCATGGAAAATTTGACCTTGAGATTTGTTGTTGAACTGAAGCTGGTCCGCTATAGCATTCTTCAATGACTTGAAATGTTTGGACATGGCCTTCAAGGCCAAGTTTGCATATGGAGCTGCATTGCCAAGCCCAGAAACACACTCAAAAGATGCCACAACCGCTTGCATCTGCTGATAATATTGCTTGTACTTCCGGTATACCTAATCAAAAATCAAAATCAGCAAGGTAAGAACCTTTGGAGAAGTTGCAGGATGCAGTTAGAAGACCGAAAACAAATCAGTTTCATCAAGCAAGTGGAATTTGTGAAGGTGCAACAATACTTTCTTAAACCAGCAATATGATGTGAAAAGGCTTCACAAGCTAGAGTACCTGTACCTACTTTAGATACCTGAATATAAGCACAGACAATATAAACATGTTCATGCATACACATACACGCAAATATATAAGACGGGTATGCACATTGTCCTCATTTCCCCGGGCTTCACTGATGAGTGAACAAGGGATATCTTACAAATTTTGCATCATGTTTTCCACTGAAGAATCCCATTGTGATGTAAACCCGCTTGAAGAGATTATCAATTTTAATTCTACAATGACTCAATTGTAAGTCCTTTCTCAATTGTTTACCCTTTCTTCATATTAGTGCCTTAATCAATCTTGATTCTTGAAAGTAAAACCTATGCAAGTGTTTCCGTATCAATTGTTTAACTAACAGGTCCAAAATTAAACTTTTGCTTAGATGTGAAACTAGGTACGTAATGTTATTCTCCAAAGCAGTTCAAACAAATACTTATTTGGGGAACTTACGATCTTACTACCTTAAAATTAGCACAACCAACCATGTCTAGACACTATCCAGCACTCAAATGAGGTTTTTCTTTTTTGCTTAAGCATGCAGAGAATGCAAGACAGCAAGAAAGTGAGTTAAGTAGCCGCACAAAGTGCCAAGAACAGCAGCCATAATTATTGAGTAACACAAGTGTTTCTTCACTATATTCATAGAAAAAGACGAATATAGAGGATAAACACAACCGAGAACAAATTCTCTGGCATAACATCAAGAATATATGTAAGCATAAACATTTATGTAAGTATGTCTATGTGAAGCAAAATACGATAAGAGGACAGTCAATGTGAAGTTAATTTACCAAATAGGTGAATCGATAAAAATAATGAACTACCATAAAAGCTACTTCTAGGCAAAGCAAAGACACCATTGTAATCCTCCAACAGAAAGCAAATTTATAAAACATGGAACAGAAAAAGGAGATTTCATTTTCCATATGCATTGAGTTTTTATTTCTTTTCTATTGACAATGTAGCCAACTAGTAAGTTAACATCTAGAAACAGTTTCATTCTTAATCTACTTCCTCCAATAGCCTTACAAGTAACTTGCACACTTACTAAAACCCAACATATGCAATTAGCAAGATACCCTGAAATGTCATGACAACTGTGGCTCGTATAGGGGTGATAATTTACACAAGTCTGTGTCAAGATAGCGTTATTTTGGCTAAATGTCGAGTTCTTAATCCACTTTCTCTAGTCCAAAGTTTCCGCAACAATAAACCATTGAATTGTGCACAAAACATCAGTGACATGGATAGTTCAACCTCCGGATACCATTCAAGTTCAATGTCACTGCTATTATCATGACCAGGCATCAAATAGACCATCATAACTTACTACAAATAATGTGATATCGATGCTCATGATGAATCAAAAGAACATAAAATGCACATGAAGGAATAATAGAACCTAAAAACTTGCCTTTGTTACTTTGAAAAGGTGAAGAATCATATAACCAAGTGATACCTAAAAATTGCAAGTACACCTTGCTTAAATTTAAGCCACTCCTTCAAAAAGTGCATACACCTTATCATCTACTCATCTGTTTTTCTTTAGGTTTTGGAATCCAATTATTCTTGAAGTTACTCGGCTTTTTGGAGTATAAATCTTTTCACATGTATTCCCTTTAACCACTTTATGCACATTACGCTCCATAAATGGTGACTTTGTCACCTATTAGAACTCTTTCTATGGTTGTCAGATACTTTATAACAACTATATGTGTGCATATATTCCCTCCTATCACCTTTTCCAAAAAGATGATTTCGTGCTCATCGAGGCCATCTATAACAAGAACCAAAATTGAGGAAAGACATAAATTTCAAAGCTGCATTATACAGTCACCTATTCATGCAAAAAACAACCAATTGTAGGTTGGTTCGAAGCCAGACAATGAGACAATGCATTAAAAAACCAATACTTCACTTAACAGGACCCTACTAATGGCTCCTACGGAGCCGAAATGGTACGGTTTCAAAAAAAAAAAACCCGACTTGAAGGAGCGCTTCAAGTGAATAAGAAGCCAAATGACCGTGCGACTTAGACATTGAATCTAAAAACCCAAGAAAAGAACTAAACATGAATTCTACGTTGTACATTACAGCGAAAACCTCGTTGATTGCCCTAAAGTGAGAGAGCAGATGCATGAAAAGAACAACATGAACTGATGAGGGGATGCAGATGCATACCTCGTCTAACATCGAAACAAGTCTGGATTTTTTCCTTCGACTTTCACTTCCATTCCCACAATTAACTGGATCATCAACAATCTCACTCGCGCTCAAACATTCAATGGGAGGATCCATCAGAGACGCGTCTACTGTGATCTTCTGGCCGTAAATTCCTCGACCCACATCGCATAGCTCTTCAAGTAACTGTTGTGCAGGTCTCAAAAACCTCGATCCCTTCAAGATTGAAGCGTACCCGGTGAATGGACCGAGAGGGACCGAGCTTCTAGATACGTCGTTCGAAGATGAACCAGTTCCCGGAACTATACACACACCACCTCCGCTGCTAATTTTATCAGTATAAATTGCAGAGCCATATCTTTGCAAATTAAGCTCTAAAGGAAGATTACTTTGGTGGGGATGGTGAGAAGATAAAGATAAAGACAGCCCTTGTCCAGTGGCATTAGAGTCATGAGTGGTCAACGACAAAGGTTCTGGCTTGAACACTATCACTTCACTATTATAAGGCTGGTCAAAATCTCTGAGACTTTGAAGGCTATGTGATGTATAAAGAAAAGGGTTACAGTTAACATCTTGGATCGAACTAGGGTTTACAGACAAAGAGGAGCGTGGATCCAAGTAAAGATGATGATGATGATGATGATGAGCAGAAGGCGGAGAAGAAGAAGAAGAAGCATTCACGATCCCTCCAGTAAAAGCCATCAAATTGGAACCTTCCTCTTTAACAACACAAACCGGGTTGGCTTTACAAGCCTCAGTTACACCAGACAGCGAGTTGTTAGCACACGAAGCAAGCAAATCTGAAGAGAGTAGTGAGGGATCATACATAGGAAATAAACCAGCACAAGCTTGAAGTTCATGATGGTTTTGTTGAGCCACAACTCTTAGCTTATCTCTTCTACTTTGTTGTGGGACATGGTAGGGCTCGTAACCCTCCGCCATGGTCACACAGACACAAAGAAAGACTACTATACTACTACTACTCAAGGAAGAGAGAAAGCGGAAGTAGGAAATTAAAGATGATAGAGCTAATGAGTAAAGAGAGAGAACAGTGAAAGAGATGTGGTGATGATGAAATGAAAGGCTATCATGAGCTTCTGGGTCTGAAGCTATAGCAGAGGAGGTCAGGTTATCAGAAAGATACGTGAAGAGATTGAGAAAAAACTTGAGCTCATGTTATGGGTGGGTTCAGCGTCAGGGTTGCTTATTTCACGCATCCTCGCACGGAGACAGAGACAATCACTCACTTACACACACCAACCTAAAAGAAAGAAAAAGAATATGTACATATATGTGTGTGAGTGTGTGGAGTTAAACAGACACCAAAAACAAAATCCTGTCTCTTAGTTTCAGTCAGCTTCCTTCCTCACCAGTCTCCCTTAATGCACTCTCTATTCTCTTCAATGGAGGCACTGCTCTGCATAGGGTTTCGAGAAACCGGGAGGCCACCGGTTACTCCCGGTAATAATTGAACTCCGAACTGTGTTGCAGATATTTCTGACAAGGTTTTAGGAGTTTTGTCGTTTTTCGTGAAATACACTTGTATGTGTATACAAATACATGTTTGCTTTTTAGCATTTTATATTATTATTAGATAATATATTTATTTTTGTTTGGGTTGATGAAAAATGTCAAATTTATAGGGTGAATTATATGCAAAAACTAATTTTATTGAATATTTTATAAATAAAAGGCTATCAATAGTATCAGACTTATTATATATAAAGATAAAATTTTATAAATGTTTATTGTTAAAATTATATAAATAAAAATTGTACAAAACAAAATAAATAAATTTCTTTTTTTATTAAATAATTTCATTTATCACATTCAAAAGTATATTTAAATACAATAACTTAGTTATATTAATTTTAAAAATAAACAATCAAAATTTTGATAATTTAAATATCTACTAAATTAAATTTTAATTACACATCAAATAAATAATTTAATAGATTATAAAATATTTAAAAGTATAATTTAAAATTTTAACAAATATTTAAAATTAAATAATGTTCCCTATTTTTCCTTATTATTACTACGGCTACAACTAATACGACTATTAATATTTCGAAACTTTTCTTTATTAAATTTCAATTTTATTCATTTAAATTAATAATTATAAAACCTAAATCGGTCTAATCATTTTAATAGTAAAATAATAAATCGATCAATTTTAATATTTATTCTATTGTGAATTTCAATAAATATAATAAATTTAAGCCTTTAAATTTTGTTTTAAGTGTTTAAAGAGTTAATAATTTAAAATTAAATATTAATTTAATTTAATTAACATTTATAAATGTTATTATGTCTTTATAATTTATTTCGAAATTTTATATAATTTGTTCAATACTTGACTAATTTTGAAAATACTAATTTACCAATAATTTTAATTCACTAAATATGAAATAAAAAGTTTAAAAAATATAACTTTAACACGATAAAACATTTTAAATATGTAATTAAAATATTTAATTTCTGACAAGAACAGGAGAGATAGATCTGTTTACGTTGCGTTCAGTTTCAGGTGACTAACGTCATGTTTAACGTTAGTGTTAGTGGGGCCCACCTCCACCGTCAAAAACACACACTACAATGGCGCGAAACCCCCCGACTTCGCCGTCGTCCTACGTAACGGAGTTATCAGACTTCCCAGCCCTCGTAAACAGATTCTGTACGTACTCTTCTCCTTCTGCGCCTCTCTCACACTCGCTCATAATCCCCGTCTTTACCACGCTCTCTTCGTTCCTCACTGGATTGGACATGTAATAAAGACAATTTAATTTAATTTAATAACATTATATATATATACTTTTTATTATTGAATCTTATATTTATAAGTATAGTTTAATATGATAAAGTATAACTAGAGGTGACAAATTCAGTTTCTCCTATTCCTAATTTGAACTAAAAAATTAAATAATTTAAAATTTGTACGATTAAATTGCTCCAATGATTTAGGCCTCGTTTGGTAGAAAATCAATCAACTATTTTTTTTTAACTGAATGGTTGCCTTCAATTGTTTGATTATTGAAACAGCTACAAAAGTTGTTTGGGGAGTAGCAGATCCGATAGTTGATTTAAAATAAACAGTCAAAAATGAAAACGCTTTTATATAAGAGCGTTTTCATCATTCAATCAAAATTTTAATTATCAAAAGTCAATTGTACCCTTTAATTAGGTTCCTAGATGCCTATTTTAAAAATAGTGTTTGTTCTTGTAATTGTTTTATGCAGTTATAAGTTATAAATAAAATGTTGACCTTAAACGAAAATGAAAATAGAAAGAATTGCGTAAATTTTTCACAAATGATTAAACAATAGAGGTAAACATGACATCTCTAAAATCTAAATTTTTATAAGAATATTCAACGAAATACTAAGATATGTAACATTCATATCCTTATAATTTTTTTAAATCATGTTCTCATAAGTTATTTTACACATAAACAGTTAATACTAAACAGCTAATTTTACCAAACAGCTCTAACAAATAGCTAATACAATTTATTGGTCAAATCAACTGATATAATTAACTATTAATTAACAGCTGATAGAATTAGCTAACATTAATATAATCAGTTGATTACCGAACGGACCTTAGTGAATTATTAAAATAATGATGTGAACAGGGTAATAAGTAATAACGCGCCAGAGAGAAGGAAGCGAGCAGAGTGAAGCAGAGTAGACTGTGATGATGTCAGCAATTGCGTGTAAAGGGTCTCTAAAACAGCAGCTACGCCTAACGTACGTACTTTCAATTATTATTATTAATTTATGATTACAGTGGAATTAAAATAAAATCAATTGCACACGAGTGTTGCCGGTCACTTTTGGACCGTCCGATCGATGATGTTCTGGATTTTCGCGCTCCATTTGGATTCTGCTGCTGCTGCCTGATCATCACATCAACCTTGGCCGCCTACAAGTTTTTTTCCTTAGTTTGGTGAGAGTACACTGTTCTCTTGTCTAATCACACAGCAAATTCAATTATGTACTTTGCTAATCATCTGTTAAATTTTTTAAAGAATAATTACTCCTATTTAAACTCAATTAATCCACTTATCGATTAGAGTTTCATCAAGGGTGAAATTGTATTTGGTTACTCAATATTTTCTAAAAATTTTAAATAAGTTTTATTTTTATGAAAAATAATTGCAAAAAAATAATAAGAACAATAATATCCCGTGTAAACACTAACAGAGCCAAAAATTTAAGATAGAAAGGTCCAAATATTTAAAATTTTAAATCTTAAGAGCCTAGTGCACCGCTGAAAGTCAAATAACTATGTCCTTAAGTGTGTATATATATATATATATTAAAAATAAAAAATATTTAATTTTTACAAATTATACACTGGCCCAACTAACTTTGTCTATGCGTATAAATCCAGCTACAATATGAAATTTAGGAAGATTTAATAATACATAACTTTACTATAACGAGTAGAAAAATTGTTTTCAAATAATAATAATTGTACAATAATAAAAGAAACTTCAACTTTATTATTTTGCATTATACGTGCATTTATTGAAAACTGTCTCTTTATCGAGTTGTGATAAATTTACTTATTACTTAGCCTCCTCCCGTTTCAGTGAGACTTTAACCAGACGTTGTTGTTATAAAACAATCTTCAACTTTATTCAATTTTTAACATTAACTTGTTTTTTTATAATTAACTACTTTAGTTAATTAACAATTAAATTATTAAAAAGTAAAATAAACTTAATTTTATTAAAATTTAGAGTGTTAATAGT
>JANZXV010000189.1:18333-29577 GCA_027576455.1 Erythroxylum roigii
CTTTTTTTAAAAAAAAATCTATTTTACTACTTTCTCTTTATTTTACCGTCCACTTAAAGTGGAATAAAACCTTGAGGTCATGTGTTCGAATCGTGGATTCCACCCATGACCAAAGAGGACAATACTAATTTGTATTGGATGCCGCGGTATAACCCTCAAACACACGCCGTAGTATAACCTGCAAACACACGCCACAGTATAACCTGCAAACACCTTCGGGTGGGGTGTGGGGTGTGGGGTCCAACAGTGAACCATCTATAATTTCATATATTGTTTATCAATTAAGAAAATATGTAATAGAAATGCAAGATGATATGGAGTCCTTACACAAAAATGGTACTTAATAATTAGCAAACTACCACAAAGAAAAAAGATAATTGGTCAAAAATGGGTCTTTAAAAGGAAGGGTTCCCCTCCAAAAAATGAAAGAGTCAAGTATAAGGCTAGCCTAGTTACTAAGGGATATAGTTAGGTACCGGGTGTAGACTTCAATGATGTTTGCTCACATGTAGTAAAACACTATTCTGTTTAGGTTTTATTCACATTTAAATGTATGCTTAATTTATTGTTGGTATAATTAGATGTTAAAACTAATTCTCTATGGTGCTTTAGAGGAGTAGATTTATATGCAATAACCATAGGAATTTATTACTAAAGACAAGAAAGAGAAAGTTTTCCTGTTGAAGAAATCTCTTTATAACTTAAAATAATATGTTACACAGTAGTATAAGAGGTTTGACTTATTCATAACTAATCATAGCTATTCAAAAAGCATGTACGATAGTTATGTTTATTTTAAAAATGGCAGGTCTTTCATTTATTTGCTCATATATATGGATGATATGCTCATTGCAGCAAGAAGTATGCTTGATGTCATGTATTTGTAAATACAATTAAGTGAGGAATTTAAGATGAAAGATTTGGGAGGGATAAAGAAAATTCTTGGCATTTAGATCCAAAAAGATAAGAAAGCAGGAAAATTATTTCTAACTCTAAAAAATTATGTTAAAGAATTATTATTATAGAGTTTTGGTAAGAAAATGCTTAAATACGTTTGTACACCACTAGTTACTCTTTTTAAGCTTTAAGTCGCTTTATCTTCTTCGATAGATGAAGAGGTTGGTGATATGAAACTTATTCATTATGCAAATGCAGTTGGCAATATGATGTATTCCATGGTGTGTACTAGACCAACCATTTCATATGATGTTAGTTTTGTTAGAAAATACATGACTAACCTTAGTAAAGTGCATTGACAGACAACAAAATAGATTTTATATATTTATGGGGCTTTGTTGATACTTGTTTAGAATTTAAAAGAAGAAATGAAAGCCTAGTTAGTTATATTGACTCAAACTATATTGATGATCTCGAAAAAAAGAGATCACTTACTAGTGTTATATTATGTTTGGGAAATTATGTTATTAGTTAGAAGTTAACCTTATAAGACACAATTGCTTTGTCTATAATGGAGGCATAGTAAATAGCAATTACATAAGCATTCAAAGAGGCCATTTAGTTGTAAGGCTTGTATCAGGAGCTTAGTTTGGATTCAAAGGCTATATATTTCTTTTATTATAGTCAAAATGTTATACATTTGACTAAAGATAAAATGTTTCATAGAAAAATAAAGCCTATTAACATCAGGTACCACTTTGTTTGGGATGTGATTTCTCAAGGTACGGTTGTGCTGGAATAGATTAGAACCAAAGATAATCCTAATAGAGATATTAATAAAGTCTATTTTAGTAACCAAGTACCGGCATTGTTTACACTTGATTTCTATTTATAACATTTGACAACCTTAATTGGGCTACATGGAGAAGGTGGAGCAAAGTAACTTGTAATGATAATAAGTCAAGATGGAGATTTATGAAGTGTCTTTACACTAACACTAATTAAAGACCAAGCATAACTCTTAGCCACTAATATTATTATCCAACAATAAAATTTTAAAGCCATTTATTTATCTTCTCTACTGGCAAAGACCGACAACCTATAAAAGGCTTATATAACTCATTTTTCAACTCCTGAAAATAAAACACACCAAATGATATATAATGTAATCTAAGTATATTTTGTAAGCTTGTGAATGTCTAAAGAGTTGTAAATTTAAGTGCATCTTGATTTTAGGTTAGAGTAATATCTATCTTTGTAATTATTGTGTTTTCTCTTTAGTGATAATTTGCTTCTTCTTTACCTGTGGACATAAGCATAAAGTCTAACCATATAAAATCATGCATTTTAATTTTTCTTCCTGCTTGGATTTTATTTCTTAATCTCCCTTTCTTATTAATATTTTCTACAATTACTTTAACCATCCCTAGGTATAATAGATCCCTTCATTTTGAGAGATAAAATTTATCTATAAGTGTATAGATTTATTTATAGTAAGTAACAAAATTGGAGTATTCTAGGGTATAAATCCCACAAAGGCAATACTATTATAATTATTAATCTTAATAAAAAAAGATTTAATAAATGATATTTAAATTATGCATCTAACTAAAACAAGGTAAGTAAAAATAAAGAAAAATTAAGATAACAAATGTTAGAGTTTTGGGGTTCACTTATGAGGAATTTCAAATATCATGTAGGATTGATTGTCAATGTTAAAATAAAAAATAACCTAATATTTTTATACATTTGTTGAGGCACACATGTATATTTTATCATATAAGATTGATTGTTGGCAGAGAAGTATGTGGCTTGTTTTGGATAGTGGGTGGCTGTAGGCTGACGTTAGTATGGAATGATGACCTAGTGAAGGAATGTGAAGATATTTTGGGGAATGTTTTCTAGGTTTCTCTCACAGGTTCTAGTTCAGCCTGCAATCTAGCTAAGTCATAGGCGTCTCTTAAATCCTTTCGCCTGAACATCCTGACCAATTTTTTTACATCATGCTTAAGCCTTCCTAGGAAAAAGGCTAGTGCCTACTTCTTTGTGATGTCAGTCCTATTCCATTGAGCATCAAATTGATTGATATAAGTTTCTAGGTCATCCTCCTGCATCAGGTCCTTCACCTTCTCTATTGGGTCTTTAGCCCCACCAAACCTGAACCCAGTGGCCTCCTCATAGTCATCCCATATTTTAATGCCACAACTCCTAGTATGCCCTTGATGCCAAGCTAAAGCAGCTCCAATCAAGTAATAAGCAGCCATCTTAATCTTACCCTTATCAAGAATTTCTTCCACTTCAAAACATTGTTGACATTTAAAGATCCACTGATTAACATCATCAGTGTCATCAAAACTAGGAAAATCTCATTTAGGTTTTCTAACCTTACAACATTTGTGGTGATCCTCATGTGTATTGTGCAATGGAATAGGATCAGAGGATGTGTTGCCCGTTTCGTCACCATACATGGCAGATTTGCCCTTAGAAGAGCTTGGACTAGCCATAGATTGCTGCAACTGCTCTAGGATCCCTGTTTGTTGCAGATTGAGCGTACGAATCAGGTTGCACAGCTCTGCCATTTGTTCCTCAGTCTTCTGCTGCGCTTACTCCAACTTCTAGTTAGCGTTCTTTAGGGAAGAACACACATGTTCGTATTTGTTATTGTTGTCCTTACTGAGGGAATCCAAGGATTCCTCCAGTTTTCTTATGCCTTGTGATCTAGTAGCTGTAGCCATCACCGGTGTCCTAGGCTCATCTGCTCTGATACCAGATGATGTGGGTGAAGGTGAGTACGAACCAAATTGAATAGGAAATTGTGGGGAATCAATCGTGATAAATGGATATCACTCTAAGAGAGCACACAAACATTAACCTAACATTATGGATTGTATATTTCATGTCTTTCCTCTTTCTGTTACCTCCTGTATATCAACACGAAGGTAGCAACGAGAATTGTGAAGTTAGTTATAGCAACTGCCACGCTGGCGATCCGAACAAAACTAAAATATGACCCAATTGTTCTTAAAGGCTCAACAAGACTAAACAAAAAGCCCAATTTATTGAAACTACTAAACTTGACTTCTCTTGGCTTCCCCGATGCGACTGCCACACAATAAAAGCTAGATCAAATAAAAACTACACAAGATAGAACTAATTTTCTGAGGTAAATCTCAAAGAAAAGAGACGGGAAGAGAGGCAATCAATAATTTGGGTACATCGAAGAGTGAGCAAGGAAAAAAAAGACAAGCAAATCAGGAGACCGACTTACTTGAGAGGTAACGAACGAAAGTTACCCAGTGGGTGCGGTGGAGCAACCTCGTCTTTCGTTCCAAAATGCTAAGGGGTTGTTTGTTTGTATTTTTAAGTTTTTGGTTGTGGTTTTTGTAAATTAAAAAACAAGTCTTAAAATCGTGTTTGGTTAAACACGTCTATATATTTCGTTTTTAAAAATAACAAAACGGCATCTATTTTACGAATCGTAAAAATAACGTTTTCGTGATTTTTGAAAACAGGTTTTCGTAATCGCTTTTTTCACAAAAACAAATCATATTCAGCTTTGTTTCTTCTCTGCACCGACTTCCTCTTCTCTTCTGCATCTTCAATACCTTCAAGTTTGTTTTTATACCTACCTGTTACTTTTGCAATTTCTCTTGTCTATAACATCAGACCCATAACAAAATAGAAAAACTAGGTGTGATAAAAGAGAGACAAAAACCGTAAAAAAAAATGAGATGTAGCCATACTTATTAAAAGGAACACATAAAACTTCTGCTTTGAGAATAAACTTCTGGAATTTTTTGTAACGATAAGGAAGACGATTCTATTTCCGCTCTGTTTTTGCTTCGCCTCCTCTCCTGCTAAACTTTTAATGAAGACCTTATCTGATTCTTTATAAAGTTCTTAATTCTCACGTCTTTTAAATCTGATAATGGTATAGGTATAGTTGTTTTCTTCTTCCTCACGTCTTCGTCTTTGCAGTTGTTTTATTCTTCATCTTCACGTTATTTGTCATTTGTCCTCACATCTTTGTGGCTTTTTTCTTCTAATCATTTAATGTGCAGAACCTAGTCTTCAAAGCGAGTCTTCACATATCTTTAACGCAGGAGCACTTGTATTTACTTTATTGTCTTCACACTATTAAATGTAGCAGCCTTCATTTAATGCAGCAGAACCTACTCTTCAAAACCTAATTTCATGTGTCTACCTATTGTTTACAAAAGTGAACTTACTTTGCTACATGACTTTATTATCTTCACGTAATAGTTTTGTTTGTGTGGTGAACTGTTGTTTTCTTCAAGTGTTCAGCCTATTCGTATCTTCTTATCTTCACGAAGGTTATTGTTGCTTATAACAGTGAAGAACTAGACATTAATGTGTATTTTTTTTAATAATATTTTATTTGCATATATTTAATTTTAGTTATAATGATAATTAATTAATTAAAAGTATAATGTATTATTATAATTATTACACATAAGAGTATAATTAAAAAAAATAAAAATAGGATAATAAAATCAAACATATTTTTGTTTTTAATTTTTTATTACAAGTTTTAACTAAATAGGTTTTTGTTTTCAATTTTTATTTCACAAATTTCATTCAAACAAAATTTTATTTTTTAAAAATAGAAACCAAAAACAGAAAAGAGAAACTAAAAATGACAAAAAAAAATAAAATTGGAACCAAATGACTCGAATCAACTTTTCCCTTCAACCATTTGTTTGGCTTATGCACAGTCGTTTTTATTATTTCGTTTGGTTTTTTGCGTCCTTCTCTCATGGGTTTTTATTCAGTCACTTACTAGCTGCTAGCCGCAGCCGGACGTCTAGTTCTCTTCTCTGCCGGTCACTGGCATCGGACACTCGCCAACCAGGTACCGACTTTCTCAACTTGAGACGCCACCAACCAAAACCTTTTCTTTTATTGCTTTCGGTAAATTTAGAAGCTTTTAGTAATTTCAGCATAGCAGAAATAGCATCATAACAGAAGCAGTTATTTCACTTGCAACTGGACAATTTGCTTCCTCATCCATTCTAAAACACGTGGTTCGACAATCAAATCATCTACAAACCAAGGCCCAGAGATGAAATCAGTTCAAACTTATTTTGATGTATACGGCAAAAAGGGGCTTCTGTTGTGGGAAACCCTAAGACACCCCTCTCTTTGGCAGTCGCCATGCCTACCTTTAACCTTTCCTTTGTTCCGCCAGAAGAAAGAAGCTAGACGCGATCTTCTTCTTTCTTCCTCATTAACCAGAACTTTCTTCTTCTTCTCCGCATATGAACCGCCACAGCCGTCATCTTCTCTAATACTGACCACCGTGCGCGACGATTCATATTTGTTTTTCTCTTTCTTCGTGCCGCCGAAAAGACTCTTTCCGACGTTCACTCGTCCGTGCTCGCGTTTCTGTCTCTTTATCTCCTCACCCCTGGTGACCGCTGCCTAAGGTTGATTCTGTCGCTTGGTTGCTTCTTTGTGTCCTAGCTGATCCCTTTCTTCTATGTTACCCAGTCTATTTTGGCTCATGCACTTGCTGCTTCATTTTGAAACTTATTGAATTAATTGAGATACTACCATATATCAAATGACATTGATTGCTTATTAGTTTTCAGATTCCTATATCATTTTTCTTTAGTTCATTTCATAAAGCTTAGATTTTATTAGTATGATTAGGATATCGAAACCTAAACAACTGGGTTCTATTAGGATATCGAAACCTAAACAACTGGGTTCTATTATCCATGTAGGAAGTTATATTAATTCTGGTTTTTTGTATTGTGCCTTCTGATATTCTTGACACAGGCTGGAATAAACGGTGAAACATGCAGAATATCCACCTTATTGTATCTCGTCTGTCCTCACTAAAAGCCAGCCCATCTGTCTCAAGGTTTCTAGGTCTGAGAAACAATCAAATATTTCAAAACAGTATAAGAATCTCATCAGCTAATAGAAATGGAGTGTATTGGATTGTAGGCACTCGTAATTTTTCAAAAAAGTCTGGCAGCAGTGGTTATGGAGGAAATGCAGACAGGTCGTTTGCTGGCAGTGGCTCTAATGATTTGGATTGGGACTCTGTTTCATCATGGTCAACTGGACTGACTAAGGATCATTTTGATGGAGAATCGGTGGATCACAAGGTTAGTCCTAGTGATAGCAGAAAACATATGTCGGCCACCTTCTCTGGCTTGGATGAGATAGAAGACAAGGTAAAAGAACTCGAGGCTGAGAACAAGAGAGGCAAAGCTTTTGTGGATGGGTGGGGTGACAGGATGAGGGAGATTAGTGTACTAATGAAGCAAGTAAGAGAGCCCGGTGCAAGAGGATCTTACTTGAAGGACTTAGAAAAGTCTGAGATGTACCGGTTGCACAAGGAGAATCCAGAAGTTTACACAGTTGAGAGGCTTGCCAAGGACTACAGGATTATGAGGCAGAGGGTTCATGCCATTCTTTGGTTGAAAGAGATGGAGGAGGAAGAGGAGAAAAAGCTTGGACATCCCTTAGATGACTCTGTTGAGCTCTTACTTGATACCTGCCCCGAGTAAGATGTTATGATCTGAAGCTAGTATCAATTTCTAATATTGAGACTGGTTTGGCCTTATGGAAATTTCTTGCAGCTGTGGTTGACCTTTAACTGAGATGAATGTGCTGTTTTAATGGATAATACGTGTTCTCTGAATTGTTTACATTATGCACCAGTTTTTTTCTATAAATACAAGGTTTGCGCTGTGGAGGATGCTGTTGTGTAGTTTAGTTACCATTGGAAATAGTATCAGCTTCCTTATATCAGTGTCTCCATTAGAGTAGAGTTTTACTTCTCATATTATCTTTGTTTTCTATTGTTGCAGATTTTTCAATTCGCATGACCGAGAATTTCATGTAGCATCCCTCCGATATAAGCCTGATTTCAAGGTCATGCCTGAGGATTGGGATGGCACCACAAGAGATCCTGATGAAGTGCACTATGAGGTTTCTAAGAAAGAGGATGACATACTTTATGAAGAGTTTGTCCAGAGGCTTAACTTCAACAAAATGAAAGTAAGTTCATGTTCTTCATCCCTTCAATTTGCGTAGGAGGAATTAAAACAAAGGTAATGATGACTTTTCGCCACTTCTAGATAAATAACTCCTGTCCTAGATGCCCCTAAATTCTTTGTTTGTGGATGCTAATTGATTATTCATCCCATGAAAGAGAAGTAGTAGCCTCTTCCTCGTTTCAAGGCAACCACATGTCGGATTCAGAAAGTTAGGTCAGTGGGGGGTAAATCTCAACGACGAGTAACGTTATTAATTTTACTATTAAGTTAATAATATTAATCTCCCTATTAGATTAATAATAAAGAGAAAATATAATTTATATCTAGTACTAATTTGAAAAAAAAATATTATGTGCACTAGGAGTATTATGTCATGTCATTGGGTGTTCCATCTAATTGAATAATATCAATAATTTAAGGTGGCAAAAATTATGTCTAAATGAAACTGGAGCTCGGTTTGTTGATGAAAATCCAGCGTTGACATTTCTGTAAGTTCTTTTGTCCAGTTCAGATCATAATATTAGAATGGTAGTAGTAAAGTTCCTGGTGTATCTTATTTGATTTCCTAATGGGGAAACTTTATTTTCCATTTGTTTTTTTTTGTGTATATTATATGATTGATCTTTTGATGAGAGTCCTAAAAGGTATTAGAGATTGTATCTATTCTAGTTTTCATACCATGGATTCAATGATAAGTCATGTATATGGATAATTTAATTTGAAGTAGTAGGGGCAATTGTTGTGGACTCAATTTGAATTTGAAGTGAGTGGGGGAAAAGTGGGTCAACCTTGGATGGATAAATGACATCATATTTCCTCTTGAACAGTTTGCAGGGAAAGTAAAATGCCATAAATATAGCAGGCGACGTCCCACCGAGGGGTGGAACATGACGGTGGAGAAATTGGGAGCGAGGGGTAAGCGCGGAGGTGGTGGCGGATGGAAGTTTGTGAGCATGCCTGATGGTTCCAGTCGACCACTCAACGAAATGGAGAAAATGTATGTAAAACGAGAGACCCCACGGCGTAGACGTAGAATTCTTCCATGATCCTTTTTTTTTTTTTAAATCCCCAAAATCTTCTGAATTCGTTATGAGCTTCGGAACTCGGTAACCAATGACTTTCAGTCTTTTTCTTTTTTCTTTTTAGCTTAGTTATCCATTTTGTATAATTCTCATCTTTCACAAGATAAGAACTCCAAAATGGAGATTCCCTTTTTTATTGCGTTTCTTGTTGAAGTCGTACCATTTTACTTTTTTTTTCCTTTTTTTTCCATTCTCAAAACGGTAAAACGCTCCATTTTATTCGTGTGATCAATTTTCATTCCATGTCCAACAAGCTATTACTCGCCAAAGCTAGCATTCCCAACGATATCACGTACGAGGAATGAGCTCGTTCTCTCAAAATAAGTGTGATAGATAGAGACTTTCATTTGTAGTCTCGTTCTTTGGCAACATTGTGGTTCTGGTGGTTCGTTGCCGGAGGTTATTAGCTTGTCCTTGCTCTGAGCACAAGAAATCTCTTTTTGCCGTGTTGAGTATTTCTGGCTCTGTTGGTTTGTTTAAATGTTTGTTTTTATATCGTTCAAGATGTTCAGCTTAACAAGATCCTTACTTTTTCTCTATATTATTTTTAGATGTTTCTGGCTATCTATTTGAAGCTGTAGATTTATTCAAGGATTTACTGTGAATTTATTTGTAGAGGAAATAAACACAAACTAGGAAGTGATCCTCTAGTCATAATCTCAAATTGTGATCGATCCTCTAGAAAGTGAGTTCAACCACTTCTTGCTCGATTCCTCAATAAGAAAGGGAATAGCCTCAATCTAATTGCATCATCAATGTCTTTGTTCATCTTAAAAACATTGCAGATCTCCAAAAAATTGATAATACGAGTGTTTGGAGTTGGGAACAGATCACCTGTTCCATAACAATTAGGCTTAATCTCGAAGTTATTGCCTATAACAATTGGTCTGATGATATTGGACTTAGTTCCAGTTAATGATGGCCTCACGTACTCAAACGTAGTTCTTTGTTGTCCCACTATAGTTTTTGTTTCTATGTTCTTAAATTCTTGCTCCCACTTTTCTTCACTTTGTCTAATTATAAGGTTTTGCAAAGTCATTCTTTCAATTTCATAATCTCCCTCGACTGGTTCCAATAGATCGCTTTGGTTCAAAGAAATATTAATGACTAAAACTAAAATATCAAGAGAAATAAAATAATGCAAATAAATTAAATGATCAAGTTAATAGCAATCAAGCATTCCTCATATTTCTGTCCTAGTAATGACATTAAAAACTTGATGATGATGCTATGGATTAGCTTTTTTAATTACAAGAACACAACGTAGCTATAGCTAATATTGACAAGTATCCCACGAAGACTGTGAGTACTGTAGAGATTTAATTTTGTGCATAACTAACTATGTAATTAGTTAGAAATTAGTTACAGAATTAGTTTCTTTAGCTGTATATATTTAGCCCCTTGTACAGTGGTATTCAATACATCGAATGAAATCATTCTTTCAGTCACTCTGTTTGCATATTCTTTCCTTAGCTTTTCTTTCTTAACAAGTACTAGTAATAACTCTTTTCTTATTATATAACCGATAATTGAGGTGATTTTAATGGTAATTTAGATTTAAAATAAAAAGTAAACTAAGGACAACTCAATGCTATCAAAATACTAGAATAGCAAAAGAGTGAAAAATCAACCAATAGAAAAAAGGCACCTAAAATTTGAACCGCTTAAGACTTATCATACAATCATGATTTTGATAAAAACCCTATTTGTTTGTCAAGACTATTAACACATTATTATAGATTTATTAATTGAAATCTCTTTTTAATAAAAACCCTAGAATCACTTTAATCAATTTATGAATTTCACTATTAGGTTTGACCCTAATCCAAAAGATTTTTGTCAACCTATCTCTAGGTTTACATGTAAGTCCTTTCAATTATGATATATCTACTCATACATTGGATTTTTCAATCTTAGTTACATAAACTCATACATAAATCAACATGTTAGCAATATTAATTCAAGAATCAATAAGAACACATAATTGAATCTCAATGAAATTAAAGAATAAACAAAATTAAAATAAAGTTACTAAACGGTCCGTATTAGGGTTCATCTAATCCAAATACTAAAAGGAATTAAGTTCAAAGTAATAGAAAATAAAACATCAAAACTAAAAAAAAGATTAAAATTAAGGATGTCATGATAGAAATCCTTAGGGTGCGTTTACTTTCTGAAAATTCTCTAGTTTTCTAGAAAATTTTTTCATAAAATAGAAAAAAATTAGAAAA
>JANZXV010000193.1:29556-40367 GCA_027576455.1 Erythroxylum roigii
ACTTTCTTTACAGTAAAAGTTGTAGCCTTAAAATGGTCGAGATATCTTACTAAATAGCAATGAGCGAAACGAACATGTAATCTTTCTTTATAAAGATTATACTACCTCAGTAGGGCAGTAACATACACGAATATGTGCAAGGCTGAGTTTCCAAACTTCTGGATAATCAGGTAGAATAGCCTTGTTCTGCATCGACTTCTTCAAGTCCTTTAGGGTGCAGTTATGCCTTTCGGCAACACACCATTTTACCTAGAACTACTCGGCATAGTGAATTAAGTCACTATTCTAATTGATTCCAAATATTTGGCAAACGGACCTTTTACAGTCCTGAAACAACATATTTGTTATGATATTGTATTCCATAGTCAAATCTGACTATCTTGATAGATTTTTCCAATTGGTTCTCAAACTTCAGTCTTTAAGCAAGAACACATAACTGTAAAGGGAATAATCATCAACAAATGTCATAATACATTTGGAATTGCACAATGCAACTATATAAGGTTTACCGATATCTTTATGTATCAGACTCAACAAGTCAAAAGCATGAGTTGACCTCAATATCTTTATTAGTCAACTTACCCTTGCAACAGTTAGCATATGTTCCCAGATTATCACAATCTAGAATTGAGAAATGATTTCCTTAATCAATCTCTCAACCCTAGTTCTGAAAATGTGGCTTAAACTTTTATGTTACACCACGTATGACTTTTCATTCATCAGTTCTTCATTTTATAACTTGTTTAGCAAGATACGAAGAATCATAGATCTAATTCGGGTAAGACAAATTCTATACAAACCATATGAAAAGAAAGTTATACTATTATGTTTTGCATTAAACAAGAACTGTAAGCATTAAATACAAGACATTAACCCTCTTTGTCCAAAATTGATCAAAAGATCATATATAAAATGTGTCGTGTAAAACCCAAATGAACCTTACTATAAGGTTCAGTATATACATTCCCCATAGATATTACTTCTACTTTCTTCATTTTTGTGAACCATCAGTTCCTCCTTGCTTTTATTTTGGTTTTATCCTAGATATGAACTACTGAATTGTGGAAGCACCTTGATCAGATGTTCTACTATATAGTCACCAAATACGTAATGCGACTACTACAAAATTAGATTCATAAATTGATAAGCTAAGGAGTTACGTGATAGTCTTAATCTTTCCCTTTAAACCTCATACTACTGGTTGCTTTGTGTCCCTAAGACCTTTACCAACACTGGATTGACCAGTGTCGGCATATGGAGAAGATTTAAACTTTCTACCTTAGAACTTAGCGGGTTTCATCTTTGCCTTCCCTTTAGTTGCTTCGAGGGCTGTAGGAGTAGCAAACTTGAGTTTTTCCTCCTAAAAAATGCAATGGGCTATCAAAGCATTAAAATCCCATTACTCATCCAGCAAGTAATATGTCATCACCAGATTACTAAATTATGGAGGGAGTGTATTCAGGGTAGGGGTGAGCATTCAGGTTAATCGGGCCAAATTTTCACTACTCGGGTAAAGCCCGAATTACCCAAAAAAAATTTCCATCTTACCCGGCCCGAACCCAAAATTTCATTACCCAAAGTTACCCAGCCCGATCGGGTAATTTGAGTAAATCGGGTAATTTTGGGTTACCCAAAATTTTATTTGGTTCTCTTTCAAAAATTACACAAAATAACCAAATACTTGAATTACATTCTCATATCTCATTTGAGAGACATAAAACAAAACAAATAGTTGAATTCACTAATAATATAACCAAATATTTCAATTAACTAGCATAATTAATCTGTTAATTCTACAAGAAAAATAGCGAAATGTATTTTCATAATTCTTTTAAACCTAATTAGGGTAATCGAGTAACCCGAATTTTTTCGGAGTTACCCGTCCCAAACTGAAAACAATTTGGGTAATACCCGGCCCGACCCAATTTACCCATATTTTAGTATTTTATTACCCGAATTAATTCGGGCCGGCCCGAATAATGCTCATCCCTAATCGGGCCGGCCCGAATAATGCTCACCCCTAATTCAGGGTCTGGTGAATAATGAAGACATCAGGAAAAGAATAATCAACATCTTCAATCCATTATGAAGATGAATCATTCTCGATATATACTCCATTATTCTCCCTTCTCTTATACATCTCATGAAGAATAATTATTTCATCAAGGCACTTGTCTCAACATTAGGTGAGACTGTGTACCTATGAGAGACATTATTAAGAACCTCCTTTGTGATGTTCGTGTCCGGAAGTCCACTTACCAGATGGTCAGGCATGGATCTTTTAATGGTCATTAGATATAATCCGTTAGACCGATCCCAGACTTCATAGGCTGCTTTATGAACTCTCAAGCTTTATGGATGTAGGTGGAGATGCCTTATCCATCCGTATGACCATATTAACCTCAGCTATCTCCTTAGCATTCAATACATCCTCTGCCCACTTCTTTCTATTGAAACCGGTCAGGGTTTCAATGGTGGCATTGATTTTTTTGACCGAAAAGTTGACTTCAAGATGATAATGTTTAAATCAGTACAAATGTAGGACAACAACAATACTCAAAGCCATTAAACAGTGTCTTTATTGAAAATCCGGTCACACGTATTACGAAACACCTGTGGGCTGAATACATAATATATGCAACTAGACGTCCACATAAAAGCATTCAGAGTAAAAACCATCAACTCTCATGACACCACCACCTGTGGGCAAATAGATCATTCAAGCAACGACTTTCTTCTATCCAAAGTTTTTATGCATATCTCAAAATCTCATGTAAGGCTAACACTTGTGGGTAGAATAACCAAACATACAACAGACATCCCTTAATGTGTAAGCACAACAATTCAAAATACTAACTCGAAAGGTCACTGTGGTGACTACATCCTCATCAGCACTCAAAAAGTCCACAAACACAAGGGATACATCTTTATATTATCCTTACATTCTTTATGCACAAATGATATGTGATAATGTAATATCAATAAATTCAAAAATCCGAATGCGCAGTCTCATTGTCACACATTCGTGCTGAAAACATTCTTTGAAAACTTCATTTGAGACTTTCGTGAAGGAAAAATCTCAATGGAGTGACTATCATACATCACCGAACACTGAACCGATCACCCGAGACACGAGAACCTCATGTATCTCCCTTATGGTAATTTCGTTGCATGAAAATTTACTTAAAAAATGACTTCAAAATGTCTTAATTCCTGTTTTGAGCGACTATCATATAATCCCAAACATTGAGCATGAGACCCGAGACACAAAAACTTGAAGTATCTCCCTCATGTGATGTCCAAAGCATGAAAATTCACTTAAAATCGGATTCAGAATATCTTAATTCTTTTTTTGAATTTAAACTTTAATTTATCACTAATGTAATAAATCCAGAAATATAGAAAAATGCACTTTAGAAATTTTTCGGGCCCAGAAATTGACCCAAAACATCCCAGGGCACCTTTACGAGAAATATGAAATTTTTGTGTTTTTTTTCTTCTTTTCGATGCTAACGTCAGCATTACTGTAGAGCTGACGCTAGCGCATAGTGTGTCAGCTTGCACGTGGGTAAGGGGCGCGCATGTGTTGCAAGCGTGCGTACCTACGAACACCAGATGTGCGCATGCGCACACGCGCACGCGCGTTCATTATATGACGCATGCGTTACACAAGCCGCTATGTGTCTGAATCTCCGCCGTCCATGTGTCGGAGCTGATGTGTGACGATGATTAACTTCTTGCAGGTATAGTCCTATTTAGGGTCTCTTACGAGAACAAACAGCATCTCAACAAAACTGCATTGTAACTACTGTTTATGATTTAAAAACATGCCCTTATAACCAAAGAGTTGGATGGACAATGAATGGAATGTTCGTTAGTAGCGTTACAGCAACAGTAAAGAGTGGCAAAGGACTGTTTTGCAATTCTCATAAATCTCTTCGACAAATTTTCATTCATCGTTGATGAATTTGTAATGACATAAATTTTGATGATTCAGGTATGAGAAGTATCATGTTGGAGGCACCGAGGAAGAGAGAAAAGCCAACTACGAGGATATGGTAGGCATAGCTAGTCTATTTTTCTTCCCATATTTGGCGTAATCGACCCACTTTCAGAAAATTAAATAGCAGGGCAGTATTTCAAGTTTCCTGCTCTTCAAAACCTATAGTTATCTCGGATTATTGCTAGTTCACAGCACGCATGAAAATTAAGATGTATAGAGATTCATTTTATGTTCGGTTTACTTCGTAATTTGGATATTACTTCGTAATTTGGAATGATCTTTCGCCCAGTATGATTCTATTACTTCGTAATTTGGAATGATCTTTCGCCCAGTATGATTCTATTGCTTGCATCACCCAGTTTAACGTTTAATCACCCAGTTTAACGTGGGAATGATCTACTGTTTTTCTTTTCAATACGGCTTGATTGTTTGTCAGGCAAAGCAGCACAGCCCAGTGGGTAATTATCCTTCATGTGAATTTCAGGTGAATAAATACTATGATCTTGCAACTAGCTTTTATGAGTTTGGCTGGGGTGAGTCTTTCCACTTTGCTAACAGGTACTAAAAATGTCTTTTACATTTCTTTCATAAGTGATAGAGCATGTTTGTTTTACAGGTTGCAGTTAAATCAGATTTATGGGTTTCACTTTGTTCTTGCAGATTCAAAGGGGAGTCCCTCCAAGAGAGTATCAAACGATATGAACACTTTATTGCTTTACAACTTGGCCTTAAACCTGGACAAAAGGTTGGCTGCTTCATAGAACATTAGATAAACTGGCAAAATAGGACCTGTCTTATTCAAATGATTTCATCCATTGATTTCGCTTGTCATTTATTCATGTTATGCAGGTGTTGGATGTAGGATGCGGAATTGGTGGACCGCTGAGAGAAATTGCTCGGCTCAGGTTTGTGAAATATTCTCCTCGCCCTATACTAGGAACAAACATTTGGGTACCATCAGAGGCCCTCTCGTGCATATGACCGGTACTCATAGTTATTATGTGATAGCGGTTTTCCTTTTTCCTGCTGGTTGAATAGTTTCCTTCGAGAAATAGGGCCGTAATTAGCTATCAGATAACTTAGTGGAACATTCAAATCTAGTTTTTTGTAATATTTGTCCTGAGTGACACATTTCGTAGTATTTGATAGTCTCTTATCAAATTCACGTCATCCATGGAAAATATGTCATGAGAATACTTTCGAGTGATTACAATTTCTGCTGGTTATTTGCCGCAGCTTCACCTCAGTTACGGGGTTGAACAACAATGAATCTCAGATAACAAGAGGGAAGGTGGACAAATATCCTTTTTATATCTATGCTTTTCCTGACCAAGTTACTCTTTCTGATTTGGCAGTAAAACTTTGTCTTGGCTCTGAAGCTTATTGTTTTCCTTTGCCATCAGGAACTAAATCGTATTGCAGGGGTAGACAAGAACTGTGATTTTGTTAAGGTCGGTTCTTTTCTTATGCAACAAATTGTTTTTGCCAATTTCGCTTGTTGCTGATTTTCATTAACTTGAGCACAAATGTAGAAAGACATTGGAGATGCTAACGAGTCTGTTTCATTGAACATTTTTGTTCTATCATGTCTTGCAGGCTGATTTCATGAAGATGCCTTTTCCTGAAAATAGTTTCGATGCAGTATATGCTATTGAAGCTACCTGCCATGCACCCGATGCCGTAAATCAATTTATTTACGCAATTTCCCAGTTCTTGTTGTGCTATTTCTATCATCCTTAACTGTTGTGCTGTTATTACATTCCAACAGTATAGGTGCTACAGCGAAATTTATAGAGTACTGAAGCCTGGACAATGTTTTGCCGCTTATGAATGGTGCATGACTGATTCTTTTGATCCCAAGAACGAGGAACATCAAAGAATTAAGGTTACACAGATACATTAGAAGTCTTAAAACTGTCTTATGTTACTGATGCAGATATTAATTGTTTTTAATATTGTGAATGTAACTAAATCTTATGTATGCAGGCAGAAATAGAAATTGGTGATGGCCTGCCAGACATTAGAGTGACTGGACAATGCATTGAAGCACTAAAGAAAGCTGGTTTTGAGGTAAATAATGAATGCATCTTCCTCTACCCTGATCCTCCAGTCTGCCCGCATATTTTGGTTATTATGTCCTCATGTGTGATCGGCTTAAATGGCCGTTGAACTGTGTATGTGAAGGTTTTATGGTCAGAGGATCTCGCCGCAAGCTCACCCTTACCATGGTACTTGCCTCTGGACAAAAATCACTTCTCACTCACTGGCTTCCGCCTAACTGCTCTTGGGAGATTCTTTGCCAGAAACATGGTAAATTAAGATTCTTCAGCTTCCATCTTATTCTTGTTAGGTGGTGGGTGAACAAATCAATTCCTTTTGTATCAATTGTATAAAGTTTGTATCAGTTCTGTTCGCTGATAATTTGCTTTCATGTATGATGTATAGGTTAAAGCTCTAGAGTGTGTTGGACTTGCTCCAAAGGGAAGCCACAGGGTTCAAATTTTTCTTGAGAGAGCTGCTGACGGATTGGTTGAAGGTGGAAGGTGAGCTTCTTTATCACGAATCTCAGTTATGGAGCTTCCATTTTCACTTTTGGAACCTCTAGTCAACTTGCAAAGTTTTGTTGGTCCTCCACATACCCGAGTCAATCATCCTATTTGATCCTGGTTTGAATGTATTCCAATCCATTTTTCCATTTTCATATACCATCCAACGTGGTATTGGAAATGGTAGCCCGAAAAACAAGTAATAAGCCCGAACCCAAGACCCACTTCGACCTTGACTGTACTTTTTCCCATGCCAAATCCGAAGAAGCTGAGCATAAACTACATGCCAAGAGAACAACGTGAAGATAGTTTGAGAAATTTAAAAGAAAGAGGCTTTTCCAAAAATGGCAATGAGTCAGAATTCTGGCTTGGGTTTGGTTTGAAGCTAGTCCAAAGCCTAATGAAATTCGAGGCTATCAGTTTAGGTTCAAAATCTGATCAGAATCGAGTTATGTCTTATTAAATATTGGCAGCCTAAGCTCAAACTCGACCTAAACTCCTGTTCAA
Source organism: Erythroxylum roigii (assembly GCA_027576455.1). Classification (NCBI taxonomy): domain Eukaryota; kingdom Viridiplantae; phylum Streptophyta; class Magnoliopsida; order Malpighiales; family Erythroxylaceae; genus Erythroxylum; species Erythroxylum roigii. The sequence continues at coordinate 36,613 of JANZXV010000193.1, forward strand.
TTCGAACCAAATTTGTGTTGACTTCAAGGTGGGTCGGGTAAAACCTTGCGATTCCTAAACTTTTCTGATGATAACATCTTCTTTTCTGAGTTATTTTCTTATCCTGCTAATAATGGCAATCAACTTATGTGTTCTTCAGGAGGGAGATTTTCACGCCAAATTTCTTCTTCTTGGCTCGTAAGCCACTCCCACAGAACCAGTGACCATAGTTTGCTTATGCTACTCTACAATAAAGGTGTGGTTGTGAAAATAGTTTGCTTATGTTACTCTAAAGGTGTGGTTGAAGTTATTTTCACAGTTTGCTTATGTTACTCTACCTCAAAGGTGTGGTTGAAGTTATTTTCACAGTTTGCTTATGTTACTCTGCATTAAAGGTGTGGTTGTAGTTTCTTTGAACCATTGTTGAATCTTTAAGTGAAGAACTGCTTGTTGAAGTTTACCTTCACGTTCCATCTTTTAGTTAACCAGCCGATTTAACTAAAATTTAATCTAAAATAAGTTCCATTTTTAAATTCAAATTCTAAAATATTTTAAATTTAAGTTCAGTCTATAAATTCACTTTTTAGACTTTTTAATAGTAACGAAAAATTTAAATAATGAATTGAATCGTTTATTTAAATTATATAATATTGTATGGTTCATAACAAATTAAATTAAATAAAAATTACAAAACTTTCTAATTTTTATTTAATTTTAAAATTAAATAAACTTCTTAAAATTTCAAGAAACAAAAAAAAGATAATATCTTATCATAAAATTATAAAGTGTGAAAATGTTAGATTATTAATGTCTCTTGTAATAAATTCAGATAATTTAAAATTTAATTATCAGTATTCTAGTTGGTAAATTTTTTTAATCATTGTGCAAATAATATTATTTTATTAAAATATATTTAAACAAATTCGTTTTGAAAAAAATTTCTAAGTAAATATTCACTTAATCCGATAGAAATTCTTAGGCTATGTTTAGTTATACGTAAGGTTTTTAATGGAACGAAACGAAATGGTTTATAATGGAATGGAATGGAATATGAATCAATGTAATATTAGAAAATCATTCTTTTAGAGTGTTCCTTTATTTTTTTTAATCTCCCTTTCTCATGCACCAACATGATGTTGATTTCTTAAAAGTTTCACTTTTCCTTCAGAGTGTTGTAATTCACTTGGAACTGACCAAATTCAAGAGGAAGTAAGTTGATGATGAACTATATTGGAAGAATTCACTCACATCCATGCCCATTGACTTTAGCTTTTCAGCCATATTTGACATGCCTGTTACATGATCATAGATAGGCTGTAATCAGTCAAATTTCTTGGTCCTCAATTCACTCATCAAGCTTCCTATAATAGACTTGATAGTTATGTCTGATTGCAAGTACTCTTTGATTTTCATCATGAATTTCCTTGCATTATCCGTATGAGGCATTAATGGCTTAACATTTTCAGCCATTGTCATTCGCATCAAGTTTAGACTTAACCTATTAGATTTTTCTCAAGCCTCAAAATATGTCCTTTCAACTTGGGTACTAGTCTAGCTTCTTTGCAACTAATGTCAGGTCCTTATCTATAATATTCATATGAAATTGGATTTGCTCAGACCAATCGATATAGTTTATCCTGTTGAACTTGATCAAACAGTCGCCCATAGCTAACAAATTACTAGAAACTGCAAACTGCTTATGTTACTCTACATCCTGCTAATAATGGCAATCAACTTATGTGTTCTTCAGGAGAGAGATTTTCACGCCAATGTTCTTCTTCTTGGCTTGTAAGCCACTCCCTCAGAACCAGTGACCATAGTTTGCTTATGTTACTCTACAATAAAGGTGTGGTTGAAGTTATTTTTTCACAGTTTGCTTATTTTACTCTTATTAGAGGAGCCTACTATTTTAATAAATTTTTAATTGTTTCTTTTTGGAATTCTATTAACTATTATATTTTTTCCTTTTTTCACTTCCAGATAAATACTTTTTAGACAACATAATATAAACTAATTATAACACTATTGGATTAGAAAAAGAACAAAAGCACTTGTATGGAGTTGGAAGAAGTATGCAAGAACAATAGAACACCAATAGGTTGACAATATATCACAACGTTATATCAACGGTATTATATTTTTTAATGACAGAGAAACATTAATTTCTAAAAATACAAGAAATTAACATACTTAGGAATAAATTGTATTATAATTTATTAACTATTGTAACTTTTAACTATTCTAAGCTTGTGAAGCCAAATATTATCCTATTTTGCAAGTTGTAGAAATGATTAAATTTTATTTTGTCAAGTAATTAGATAAAGTTCTAAATTATTAATATTTTTTTATTAAATTTTAAGTAATAAAATTTTTTCTTTTCTGTTAATTAACATATGGTAAATGTAGTATATCATATCAACTATTTACTGTATTATTTAATTATCAAATAAATTTTATTATATTTTATTAAATTTTTAGTAATAAAAATTTTCTTTTATGGGAATTAGCATAATAGTAAATGTAGTGTTATCCACTATTTATAGTATTATTTAATTTTCAAATAAAGAGGCTTTTAAATTATGTCACTGTCAAAAATAAATATTAACATATTATAACTGACCATCGAAAGGTGTTATTCCATTATTGAAAATGATCAGTAGGGTTACAATTTTAACTTACAAAAGGAAACAAGCATAGATAACGTGAAAACATTTATAAAAAAGAACTTCCTAAATCACGATCTTAAAAATCTTGAATGGATGGGATGAAATAGGCCCAGGTGACATTAAGAATCAAGAACAATGACCCCATCGCCCCACATCTTATCCCATTAGTTAATCGAATAAAATATCTTATCCCAAAATTGATTTATTAATTTCTTCTCTGCAACCATTAAGTAGCATTTAACGTTGAAAGTGACATGAGTGGGGTTTATAAATAAATGCACGATTAAACTTATCCTAGTTGACTTTGATTTTTTCGATTAAGTAGTGTCACACTTGAATTAAAAAAATCCCCCAAAACATTGAGCTCTGGTATAAATTATTGGAATCGGTTGGTCAATTTTGATTTGAAGATAAATTAGGAAAATTATCAATCCGGGGAAAATAAGAAGATAAATTAGGAAAATGATTTGAAGAAACAAAATACAGAGGGAAAAAATGAACAGACAACGAGGAGAGGAATCTGCCTAAAAAATTAGAAGAAAGTGTTATACTCAGCTGACAACTTCAATGGAAAAGATACAAGAACGGGACTGAAATTGGTAAAATAGGTACTTTCCTAATAGGGTTAGTCCAATGATTAATCCATCCCTTCTTTCTCACATTAATTCCTACAGCCCTACCTTATCCTCTCAACTTTCCTAATAGGGTTAGTCCAATGATTAATCCATCCCTTCTTTCTCACATTAATTCCTGCAGCCCTACCTTATCCTCTCAACTTGATAACTGAATCATCCCTTTTGTCCGGATCAATAAACACGTGTCTTTCCTACTAATAAAATCTGCAATAACAACTACTAACATATGGTATAGATGATACGGTGCGTTTTCCCTTTTGACCTATAACAGAAATGCTAGTTTAGTCAATGACGAGCGTTAAATGCTACTTAATGCCGCTGCCCTGGCCACCCAGCTACGTGAACGTGACATGAGTGGTCGCAGGACAGGATCATCCTAACTGCTTCGATTACTACTGTAATTCAATGTAATTATTACTCGCGTCGCGTCTTATAGTTGCATGCCTTTGTGCTGTTGTGGTTCTCGGTGAGTCTT
>JANZXV010000193.1:79183-93200 GCA_027576455.1 Erythroxylum roigii
ACCGACAGCTTAACAAGGTTATTGTGGAATCGGATTGTTTGGCGGCTGTCCAGACAATCTCAGTATCGTCATCTAATCGGTTTGAGAGTGGAATTTTGGCTCTTGATTGTCTTTCAATCCAGCGACAGTTCCTTCACTTGTTCTTTCAATGGACGCGTAGGATTGCCAATAAGGCGGTTCATGCTGTAGCCAGAGTAGCCTTATTACATGCAAACCCACAATTATGGAATGTTCCTCCTTCTTGTTTAGATTCTATTTTACTTTAAGACAGCTCTTGTTCTTTTGTTGATGAGGATGAAAGGCTAGTAGGTTCTGGGTGTACGGGGTAAGCCTGTTCGCTTGGGTTAGTTTTTCCGCCTTTCATATCCTTAGCTTGTTTTTGTGTTATGCTCGATTATCTTAAAAAAAAGGAAGAGAGGTTTATAGTAAGATATGCGATAATTGTATGGATTATTAATTATTTTTTTTATAATTTTAAATTTACAAAATTCATCCACTTGTTTAAAAAATTTAAATTGCAAATTCTAAATGATGCTGTTGTCATAGTATCGCACGTGACAAATAAGTATATGAAATGATTCATTTTTTTAAAAATAAATCATTAATCATGTGCATTAAAAGCGGACAAATTCATATTTAAATAAACTATATTTAAAAGTATGTTTAATTTAGAGTTTATTAATGAAATAAAATGGAATGTATTATTATTTCATTATTTGAGACGAGAGTTTATAATGGAATATAATAGAATGAGATGGAAAAGAAATGTTTCATATTACATCCCATTTTATCCTAAATAGTAAAAGAAAAAATATTCGATTTGGAGAGTTTATGATGAAATGTAAAATGATAAACAACGTTACACGATATTGCATTATAAACCCTTTATCTAAACAACATTTCATTATATTATATCACGAACTCTTCCATTCTTTTAAATAACAATTTTCTAATATTATATTTATTTGCGATCTATTACATTTCATTATATTTCATTTCAATTCATTAAATTTTTTTTTTGTTTCTCAAAAGGAGTCTTAAGAGAGTCCCTAATTATTGGAAGACACCTTTAAGTCATCCACACCCAGACTAATCCCCGCTCAAGCCGGATAGGTCCTTTGCGGGAGGCAAAGCTCTAACTTCAAGTTTTAAACCGCTGCATACATGAGGGCAGTTCGAACCTGCGACCTCACTTAAATTAGGAAAGTCTCCTACTAACTCACCTACGCCTTGGGGTCAAGAGATAGACTATTAGACCGACCTAATCAAAATAAGTGGTAGGTTAGCTACAAAAATGATTTTGAACTTTATTAAAGTAAAATTTCATTAAATTAAGTTAATAACATGTTTTTTTTGAAGAGCAATAACATGTTTTGTAATATTCAAAAAATTAGTTTAAAAATAGAAAAGGAAAGTAAAAAAAAAAAGGAAAAAAATAAAATGTCGCTTGAGGCGTGCGCTGTCCTTGTCCGTGTAAAATACTAAGGAGTACAGTTAGCTGCATTACTGCGACTAGTTCCTTAACAGTGACGTCGTTTCATGTTTGTCTCCTTCGTTCCTTTCCCTTCGGTGTCCTGGGTTGCCACTTTTTTCCCGCCATTTTTTGTTCTTCCCTCTGCTATGTCCACTTCACGAAACCCTAATTTTCTGTCGTAGTTTGGATCATTCAGGGTTTCGTGAGGGCTTGCGATTGTCATCAGTTCAAAACTTGAGATTGAGGAAACCAAAAAGCGCGAATAGATGAGGAAGTCTTCAGGGAAAATCGACGAGCGTCCTTCGAAACGGCCAAAGGTTACCAGGTTCAGTGAATTGCGGCACCTTCGTGATCTGGGAATCTTGACGGCTTGTTCTTTACGATTCTTTAAAGTTGCTGTCATTTGTATTTGCGGTTGGGTTTTTTTTTTTTTTTTTAATGTTTTAGGGTTTTAGGTATTGTTTAATGGGAAATAAAGGCAGGGGAAACAGTGATGACTTACATTGGTAGCGATTTGGAAATAGCAATTAGGGTTTTATACTATTGATTGTTAGAGGCTGGATCTTATCACACGGTGATTTCTGTTTCTCTTTATGTTTTTATTCCATATTATGTTTGGACAATCGCGAGATGCTAGTGGAGGGGTGGAATCCAGAGAAAAGAGAGGAAACTTAGATACATTAGCAGTTTAAAGATCAGAAAAACCTCGAGTGGTGCTTTTGTCCTTTAGAATTTATTTGTGCGGCAATTTCCCGTGGCATCGTCATTTGAAAACATGACAATATGTGACTTTTGTAGAGCACAAAATGTACTGAGATTTTAAGCTTCCCCTTTTGTTTCTACAAATATTTGGCCCAACAATTATAATATGGACCAATTTTTCTTGATGTTATCTTTCAGAGGAGAAGATGATTATATGCCTGGAAATATAATCGAGTTGGAGCTCCGAAACTTCATGACATATGAATTTTTGAGTTGCAAACCAGGATCACGATTGAATCTTGTAATTGGTCCAAATGGATCAGGGAAGAGCTCTATTGTGTGTGCCATTGGTCTTTGCCTTGGTGGTGAACCTTCAGTACGTCAATTCGGTAGTCCGATTGATCATTAGATTTTGATGGAATTGCATGTCTTCTTACCTAGGAACATGAGGGGCCTATATTTTGCAGATTCTTGGAAGGATTAGTAATATTGGAGGATATGTGAAGCACGGAGAGGAATCTGGACATATTAAGATATCCTTGAGGGGAAATACGAGAGATGAACAGATTGATATTATGCGCAAGATCTATACATCGAACAACAGATCAGAATGGTTCTTGAATGGTTAGTTGGTTAAAATTGTAAACATCATACCCTTATTTAACTCAATCCATGTTGCCCTGTAACATATGCTGGTACAACACACACATATGGATCTACTAATACTACTGCTTAGGAGTTATCTAAGTAAAAGAAATGTGCTGAACTGCTGATCATGTGTACAAGGACTTGATAGTTATTTGGTTTCCCAGACATCTCTTTCACTTAATCCGAGCATGTTAGCACATAAATTTGCATTGAAAATTATTGTGGTGTCTGGTTTATTAATTTAAAGTTTCCCTTTTTCTACGTTTTTGAGTTTCCCTTTTAATCCCTGATGAGTTGATCTCAGAAAGAGGAGTAACTAAGAAGGAGATATCTGAAATCATTCAAAGGTTCAACATTCAAGTCAACAATTTGACTCAAGTAAGGTGTACAGTTTCCTGTTGTAACTTTGTACTGTATCTTGTAGATGTGCTTCCCCCAATGGAGGAGCTTATATGTGCTCAAATAGACATTTATTCCTAGTAAAGAAGAAAGATTAACATATGATTTCTAGATAATTGTGTATATGCTTGAAACTGGATTGGCATATTTTCACTTACCAACTTCTTTGTGTATGAAAATGCCTTACCAAAAGTTTCTGCTGCATGAGTTAGTTGAAGAAAGCTTATGTATAATTATCTTTGCAAGCTTTTATGTCCTTACCTCGCAAATCCTGGTTAACCTACTGGTCTCTGTTGTTTTTAGATGATTTATATGCTTGATCTTAATGCCTTTTATTGTTTTTGCATTTTTCTTTTGTTTGGGGATGTGATTCCAGTTCTTACCACAAGAGAAGGTCTGCAAGTTCGCAAAGTTAACTCCTGTAGAACTCCTAAAAGCGACAGAGCAGGCAGTTGGTGATCCACAACTTCCAATCCAACATAATGCTCTTGTTGAGAAAAGCAGTGAGCTGAAGGATATTCAACGTGTAAGTCTCTCATTTCATTAATCTGTAGACGATTGTGTTTATAATTATTGATTTCTTAAACTGATTCCAAAAGCACGATTTTGTTTTTTCATTAGGCTTTAGAGAGAAATGGAGATACTTTGAGTCAGCTGAAGGGTTTGAATGCTGAACTTGAAAAGGAAGTTGAGCGTGTCCGCCAAAGACAAGAACTTTTTGCAAAGGTATGTGTTAAATCAGTTGAAAAGTTCATCTTCCTGATACGAGTACCAGCACGTTTGCGGTCTTACTGCAGGTTGAGACCATGCAAAAGAAATTGCCTTGGTTGGAATATGATCTGAAGAAATCTAAATATATGGTAGCTAAAGAGAAGGAGAAGGATGCAAAAAAGAAGGTTGATGAAGCTGCTAAGAATTTAATACTTTTGAGAGAGCCAATCGAGTATGTTGTTGATCTCAATTGCTATATCGACTTACTGTAATTTTGTTATATAGCTAGCTCTTTAGTCAATCAATCATAGCATAGTTATTGTATTGTTCTTGGGAAGCTATATCTTATTCGATTTGATCACTGTCACTCAAGAAAAGCACAAAGACAGGTTTGCAGTCTAATGTTCTAGGGGTGGTTCAGTTAACAACATCCTTAATCTAGTTGATCAATGCATCTTGGTAGCGTGTTACTAGATTTGATCTTGCTATTTATGGTGACAAAGCTAATAGCTTAGTTATTGACTTGACAAACTTCTTACTGGCAGAAAATCCTGTCTAGACTTTCACTTACCTATTAGCTAAAGAATTTTACCGCAGAAAACAAAACCAGGAAAAGGCCATGCTGGAAGCTGATTGCAGAAAGATCAGCAATCTTATAAAGGACAATTCTAAACGACGTTCGGAACTTCTTGAGAAAGAAAATCATTTGGTATGGCGAGTTTGTATTCAATAACAGTATAAATGTTGCACAAAATACAATTTTTCCTTAAACTCTATATTTTAATTTACAGGGAGTGCAGGTACAAGGGAAATATAAAGAAATGGAAGACTTGAGGAGGCAAGAAGCATCTCGCCAAGAAAGAATTTTGAAAGCAAAAGAGGATCTTGCTGCTGCTGAAACAGAACTCCAAAACCTTCCTATTTATGAAGCTCCAAAGGGAATACTTGTATGTTTTGTAAATCGCTAGAAATTCTCACGCTGCAAATTTTAGCTGGTTTTGACAAAAAATCATTTAAAATTCACATAGTTATTTTTTTTGAAAGGGGAAATGAACTGCTTCAATTTGTTATCTCTTTGCTATGTTTACATCTGTTTGCAGGAGCAATTAACTACTCAAATTTCTGAGCTACGACCCTTGGCTAGTGAGAAGAGGAGTCAAAAGTTGGAGAAGGGGAAACTTCTATCTGTAAAGAAAGATGCCCTGCAGCAGTGCCTAAATAAGTAAAAATCTGCAAATCCCACAATGATTATTAAATGCCTTCTCAGTAAAGAGAATAAAAGATCTTATGTTGATATTCATGTCATACCTTATGCAGGCTGAAAGATATGGAAAATGCAAACAATAAACGCTTAATGGCACTAAGAAATAGTGGAGCTGATAAGATATATGATGCTTATAATTGGGTGCAGCAGCATCGACATGAGTTGAACAATGAAGTGTATGGTCCTGTTTTGCTCGAGGTACGAGTAGAGGGTTTTGACTGTTCCGTGTATTGTGACAACCATTTCAGCTTATTCTTGTCTTCTTTGTTAGGTTAACATCTCAGATCGGGTCCATGCTGACTATTTAGAAGGTCATGTTCCATATTATATCTGGAAGGTATTTCCATGGGATGTCTCTTTGAGATTCTGCTACTGCCATTTAGTTTATGTTCTCAACATTCAAATAAGTCATGATTGTCTCTTTTCGCCTCTGTATTGGAAGATAATAAAACCACCTGGCTGATGCATTTTGTCCGTTTGAACACAGTTTAGTGATCATAGCAAACTCATTTGCTTTTGTTGTTAAGGCTTGGACCTGATGTCCTTGAAAATATTTTTAGTTGTTTCTCAAGTGGGCATTGCCTTTATTTTATCACAATTTTACCATCTTGTTTTACAGTCATTTATAACCCAGGATCCTCGTGATCGAGACTTTCTTGTGAGAAATCTAAAATCTTTTGATGTTCCAATTTTAAATTACGTGAGGGATGAACACTGCCAGAAGGAGTCCTTTCATGTATCTGACCAGGTATCAGTCATCCTTGTATCAAGTATGTGATTAGTGTTGAGCAATTCTTAGTTTTGTGGTTTTCTTGTCTCTATGTTGAGCAGATGCATCAGCTTGGTATATATTCTCGGCTTGATCACGTTTTTGATGCTCCTGATGCTGTCAAGGAGGTTATGATAAGCCAGTTTGGACTGGATAAATCAGTACGTATCTGGGCTTCTTGATTTTAGTATTATGCTGATATTTGACCAGCCGTGCTTTAATGCATCTTATGCTTGAAAGTCTTATTTGAATAAATTTCTCACGTATTTACATTTTCATCAGTATATTGGGTCAAAGGAAACTGATAAGTTTGCCGATGAAGTGGCAAAGTTGGGCATTTTAGATTTTTGGACTCCAGAAAATCATTATCGATGGTCTGTCTCAAGATATGGTGGTCATGTGTCAGCAAGTGTTGAACCAATTGGTCGCTCGCGTCTTCTTTTCTGTAGTATGTTCTTACAACTACTTCTTTAAATAAAAGTGTATCACTAGCATTCAGTGATCATTTATGTGTTCACTTTACTTTCAAAATATTCAGGTTTAGATGGCGGAGAGATTGAAAAGCTGAGATCCAGGAAAGAAGAGCTGGAAGCATCTGTTTCCAGTTTAGAGGGTAATATTAAATCGATATTGGTTGAGCAGAGACATTTGGAAGATGAAGAAGCTAAACTTCATAAACAGCGGGTATGTTGATTGGAATACATAGAAAACATTAGGCTGAATGCTGATTTACTTTGTCTTATGTGTTGTTCAAAATGAACTGAACTTCATAAATGGATGTATGACTAGTTACATCCTACTATAAATTTTGTTTTTTCTGGTGAATTGTAATGTATCTTTGTAGGAGGAGATTGTCAACAACATACAGCAGGAAAAGAAAAAACGCCGTGATATGGAGAACCTTATTAGTAAGTATATTAGTAAGTATACCAAGGATTGCTTATTTGCAGCAAGAAGCAATCCATTTCTTATGATGTCTGCATGTACAACCATTAATTAATGGTTTGATGCTTAGATTTAAGGAAAAGAAAATTAGAATCAATAGAGAAGGAGGATAAACTGGATACTCGTGTGGAAAAGCTGACAAATGAAAGTACCAACGTTAACAGTCAACGGATCCAATGTGCAATTAATCTCAAGGTGACTTTTTCCTGGTTCAGTTTTCCTTCTTTGATGCTTTTAGTTTATGCTTTAGGATGGCCACTATTATTTCAACAAGAAATAATGACATAGATATGCACTTATGCTATAGATTTGTCTGTCGTTTCTTTTAGTCCTTGTTTTGATGGACTTTTGTGTGTGGTGCACTTATGCTATAGCTTTGTCAGTTGTTTCTCTTAGTCCTTGTTTTGATGGAGTTTTGTGTGTGGTCTTTTGACAGGAATTACTAGTTGAGGCTATTACACACAAATGGAGTTACAGCAAAATGCATTTGGCTTCTATTGAGTTTGATGCAAAGGTACTTTTGGCAATTGGTTTATCAACTTTGATGATTTACTTTTTGTTTTTGTTAATTATCCCCAGAGAGGAGGCTATTATCATCATTTTCTTGAGAATCATCCTGTGTCAGATTAGAGAACTGGAAGTCAATCTGAAGCAGCATGAGAGGCTTGCTCACCAAGTGTCTGTTAACCTTGAATATTGTGAGTTTTTGATAGCAATGTTTCAATTTATTCTATTTAATTTTGAATATAGCTTCTTGGTGAGAGCCCTTGTCTTAAAATCTTTTTAACTTTTATGAATCCTCTGCGCAATAGCTTAAATATTTTAGTAGAAATTGAAAGTAATATATATGGAAGGATAAGCTGATAGCACTTTGTTTCCTTTTTCATGTGGCAGTGAAGACTTTTAAATTCTGCTGCTTAAGTAGATCAAATATTCATACTTTTCCATCATTCTTTTATTTCAGTATTATCTCCTCTTTCATCGGTCAGATCCATTGTAGTCTGTCTTTGAATATAGTGTTAGTTGAACATTTAGGTCTGTGAATGGAACAATAATAAAGTGATTTCAGTTTTAGTTCCTTTAAATTGAACTTTGGACAATCATTGTGGGGTATGTATACTAAATGTTCTAAATTGAATAGAACTAGAGGTAAATACTGGACAATGACGTTCAAATTTTTGGAAAGTTTCAAAATTGAACAAATGGCAAACCTTTTCTAGAAATCTAATAGTGTTTTCTTGACTTTATTTCACATCCTTTCTCTTGGTAAGGCAAAAAGGAGGTAGAGGAATGTCGACAGGAACTCTCTTATGCCAAGAGGCACGCTGAATCCATTGCTATCATCACTCCAGAGCTTGAGAAGGCATTTGTTGAGGTTTGCTCGCATGAAGATGTGAAGCTAAAATTTGTTTTGAGAGAAGTTGGATTAATAGGAGTTTGGGTGTGAATTGTTATAAAATTATTCTTATCTTTTTCCTTTCCCCTGCTCACATTGTTAAAATAATGCAAAGATCCCATTCATTATTTTGTGTGAACTCTGAGCTTTTTATGCAATACTGAAGTTGATGTGACGGTTGGATGTTCTCCTTGTTTTACCTATCACTGCAAGAGGACGTGTAACTAAAGAATCTATATAATCAGTTAAGAATATGTAGCAATAGATTTTGTTTTGTTGACCCATAATTCTAGACATTGATATTTTTCTTATAGATTTGATTGCTTTTTGACATGACCACTGCTGAAGTTAGTCATATTCTATAATTCTTGAGAGTTCGCCATGAATGGAAGATGACTATGTTGTCTACTATTTTATTAAATGCGTTTAGCTAATGAAATAACTGGACCTTAATATTATTTTGAAGAAACTGAGTTCCATGTTTTGATGATTTGATCCATTAACAAACTCTTGTTTCTCAATTAAACCTACTTAGTATGAATGAAGTACACCAATATGCACTCACAATCATAATGTGTTTTTTCTTTCCTGAAAGCATGAATTATCTCTTTTTTCTGCTCTGGACTCCTAAGGTTGTTCTTACATATACATGACCTTGCATCAAACTTCCTCAATCCAGATGCCCACTACAATTGAAGAACTGAAGGCTGCCATTCAGGATACCCTGTCTGAAGCCAATTCCATTCATTTCCTTAACCACAACATATTAAAAGAATATGAACATCGTCAGGAGAAGGTACAATTTTCATCCATTTCGTTCTGAAATCCATCTTAAGTGAAGTAAACCGTCATCTACAATTACTTTCTTTTTGCAGATAGAAACCATTTCCAGAAAACTGGAAGCAGATAAGGAACAATTGAAAAGGTGTATAGCTGAAATAGATTTACTGAAGGCAAGTGTTTGATTTAATTCCTCGAGCATAATGCATATATATGGATAATTAAATCATAGTTCAACATTAACATCTGCAAGTGCGCTCTCTGATTTTTAATGTTCGAGTTAGAATTGTAGATTTTGAGAGCTAGACAGCCAACTGTTCTTAGGGACAACGTTTTTGTAGTTTTATCAAGGTCATTAGTTGATCACTAAATCAATGGAAATTCAAATTCAAATTTGAATCCTCATTTTCTTGCTTTTCTCATTTCTGATTGTATGGCTTTCAACTTGAATTTGTGGAACTGTTTGTAGCCTTTTCTTTTTCAAACAGCCTGACCTTGATGTCAAAACTATTTCATTGAGCCTATTCATATAGTAGCTACTTCTTGCATGAGTCGTCCTAAAGGATGTTGCAATTAAGCTGTAGACATCTTATCGATGAAATTGTCATTCCAATTTTCATAAATTACTTCGGTATCCTCTCCAGGTTGTTTCACGTGTTGCTTCTTCCATATAGGCTAATGCATTATAAGTCTCTTGGTTTTTCATTTTCTTTTTTGGTATTGCATACAGGATAGTTGGCTTCCGACATTAAGAAACCTTGTGGCTCAAATAAATGATACTTTTAGTCGATGAAGTAATTATTCACTGTTTTAAATTAGATTGATTTACCTACCTTTGTGCTTAAACCCCAATCTGCTAAGAAGATCACTTCTTAGGAAGTTCATTTTGTCTATTCTATTTTGATGAACTGGAGGTCAGACAAATGTTGCATTCTAGTTTAGATCTGCCATTGTTGGATAACTCTTGTCTGAATTATACAGTTGCACTGTTCTATTCAATCACAATAGTGTGGCTGACATTTAGATTGTGTTTCCATCGGTAAAATATTGTTACTCTTCAGGCAGACAGGGCAGCTTCAAGTTCTGAGTGCTGAGCATCAGTCTGGAGGGGTATTGAATTGTAGTAAATTGTCCTTGAATTGTAGTAAATTGTCCTCTTAATAATTGTAGTAAATTATATTGCATACATTTGATGCCTTGTCTAAATCAGGCTTAAGTAAGCATCCAATTGTGGTCGTATTAACCTGTGTGGGAAAGCATAACAAAACGGTCTCATTCGGATCAAGTTGATCATCACTGATATCAATTGGTTACTCGACCTCTTAACGTACGGTATGTTTGCTTTTCCTAATACTTATGTCTCTGTATTATGTATAAATTCGCGTGGGTTGTTTGTGCATAAGCCAAATGTTGAGCTTTCTTGTGGTATTGTTGCCAGAACTCTGCTTCTTCCTATGTACATGGTTGCACCGTCATTCGAATTTGAGTTGTAGTCTACATTTGTCTTTGTTATTATATATATGTCTTGTCATATATCGATTTGTTTCTATTTTTCCCTCTGCATCCAAAGTGACAATTGTAACGATCTGGTATATAGGTAACAGAAGTTAAAGCCTAAACCAGAAATTTATTTACTCCTTTCATTTCTCAAATGGATAAACCTCTATTCTGCTTTCTTTGTCAATATTTGGATGACCATGTTTCCTCGTGATAAACATGATTTGCGCTTGTGTTGTTGCTTCTGCAGTTCTAATCCTTGCAGAAACTTCACTTGATAAGCACGTAAGATTGCCGAATTAAAGAATTTGAGGACTTCTTGTCAAAGTGGTAAGTCCTTTATCTTACCTTCATATTCAAATATGCTTTCTGTTTGTTGTGTATACATAGCTGAATTTGGTAAGTGAAGCATTTGCAATTTGAAACAAGTTTAATCTGAATGTTTATTGTTCTTTGTCTTGTTGCATTATATTAAATTCATTGATCATATTGTTGAGATTTCTGGCTAGCTTAAAGTGGGGTTTTATGTATGTAGTTTGATGATGAAAGTTATTGAAGTGCTTAGCAGTTGAAACTTTCTGATATGTTTGTGAAATTGTAGTATGGTTTCTGAAATGTTTGTGATATGTTTGTGAAACTGTCTGATATGTTTGAAGTGCTTAGCAGTTGAAACTTAGTTTATGCTAAGTGATATCTTCGAGAGTGGAATATATGTCATCCTTGTCGTATCCAATATCCCATTGCAGCTGTCATTAGAATTACACCTAATTATATTTCTTTCACTCTTATACAGCCTTGTATGGTATTTTCTGTCCACTATATGATACATAACAACTTTTAAACCTTAAGAGCAACCTTTGTACTGATCTTTGTCTCAAATTCACAGAAAAGTGCTCTGCTCTAATTGGACAAATCTATTTTAACTAATTGGACTTTTTCTGCTCAGAATTTAAACAAGAATGTGCACTTCTTCTGATCAGAATTTTGACTTAACTGATTGGACAATTTCTGGTAACTTTGTCACTTCTTATGATAATGAATTAGACAGATAATGGTATTTAACTCTGTTCTTTCAATCTCCTTATAATTAATATCATTCCATAATAATCTCCTTATAATTATGATATGATTTATGTGCAGGGACAACAATAATATGGGCAGGTTCAACTTCTATGTTGTTTTCGCTGGACGTGAAGTAGGAATTTTCACCAATTGGGATGACGTAAAATTGGTAACTGAGGGATTTCCAAATGCTAGATTCAAGGGGTTTCGGACCTTGGATGAAGCAGAAACTGCTTATGCCATCGATCAATATAGGAGAAGTCGTCCAAACGACGAAATTCTGCCGACCGGCAATGAACCGTCACCAATTCCGCGGCAATCTTCAGTGTCAACATCTAAACAACCACATGCAACCGAAGACAAGAACCAAAAGTTAGGATGGACCCAAGTTTTCCTCGGATTTGCTCTTGGGGTCATTTTCGGAATGATTATTAACGGAATTCTGAATAAATATTAAGGCTTGCATGTAATTACAGCCATGACTGCTTAGATGTTGTTTAAATTATTATGTATGACAAATTCTTAGTGGATGAAGCTATTTCAACCTATTATGTAATTAATGCTATTAATGTTTAGATGTTTTGTTTAATTATGTTGTAATGATGCAAACCACAAAATACTCTCAGAACATGTTCATCGGACAAATTTCAGTTTCATCATTGTTTTGCTGTTCAGTAGGAGTTCATTGACATGGCAGTAGTAGTAGTTTTAGTTTTTTAAAGAAACCTGAAGATGTTCTTGTTTTGCATAGAAGAGTGAGGGCAAAGTTCATCTTTACACTACTTATCAGCGTTCATGACACATAAACTACCTACATACACAAACCAGATAACACATACACAAACCACAAAGTGAGTATCCAGAAGTTAAAATTCGGATTCAAAGAGCTAACCATACATACTACTAATTATTATTATGTGTAATCTGATTCTTATTATATGATTAGTAGTTGTACTGTTCAAATTAGTATTATTATTATGCGTATTCATAACAGTTCCCTTTGGAATTTTCATTTAATTGTAGTAATTACTGCTATTAGTATTATTTTAATTCTTAGTATGACCCTGAGGGCAGGATAATAATATTTGTATGATTATTCGTTTTATCCTTATTCCTAATAATAATAATATAACTTAGTTCGTTTTCTGCTTATGCTGATTCATCTTATTGTTATAATAATAACATAACTTGTCTATATCTTATTGTTATGCTGATTCGGGAAACAACCATAAACATTCATTTTGTTTTATATAGAATATTAATACATTCTGTACACATTAAATAACAACAATGATGACATTGGAAAAACTTGTCATTTCCAACGCAATTAGTACAAACAATTCCCGCCATTTATGTGAAGTGCTAATTGGATGTTTACCAGTTGTTTACTGCTCATGTCAAAGAACACACCATCTTCTCCTGTTTAACCTGCATTTGTACAGACACATTGGTTCATCGTGTTATCTCCTGCTCAAGGGAAAATCACTGGCGTTTGGCTTTGGTAAGTGAGAACCTGCTTGTTAGAGAAATGTAGTGCGTTATGTTATTATAACTGTAATACAAGCAGAACGTTAGCATTCATTGTGATATAACATACTGTAGTTGTTATTAAAACGTTAGCATACTGTCGTTAGCATTCATTGTGATATAAAACGTTAGCATTCATTGTGATATAACATATTGTGATATAAAACGTTAGCATTCATTGTGATATAACATACTGTAGTTGTTATTTATCTATCGATCAATCGGAAACAAAAGACTAAGCTACTGGAATTTTAGAGAGATGAAGTTAGAGTGAGAAATTTCATAGAAATAGGGGAGAACAGAGGAACTTACGTGAACTGTGAAAGAATGAGATTTTATTTAATGATTGTGTTCTACAACTTCAGTAATCGACTGTATATTTGTAGCTATTTGCTAACTGTCATTTAACTGATTGTAACTAACATTTCTTGCATTTCTTGAATTCTTTATGCCAACTGCTTCTTTATTTTTTTTACGACTTATTTTCTTTGTACGTCACTTGCATGTCTTAGCATGAGCTGTCGGAATTTCTGAGACATATGCTACTACACGTACTTGTATCTTTCGGTTAATACTGCTGGTATTCAATGTGATGTGAGTGGTCTGGTCACGTTACTAAATTGTTGTGTGACATACAGGTTAGATTTTTAATTAAGTGAATGGAGGGTGTATCTTCGTCGTGTCGTCAGTTACATTTTGACGATGGTGCAGAAGTTGGCAGGAGTGAAGGTGAAGCTGAGGTAGTAGCTGGCATGCCTATAACCAGTAATCCGGAATTGCAAGCCACTGAGTCAAGTTTGGTGTCCAACGAATTACTACCAAAACTTGGAATGGAGTTTGCGA
>JANZXV010000196.1:0-22482 GCA_027576455.1 Erythroxylum roigii
ATTTATAGCCTCCGTCTCCAACTGCTTCTTGATAACTGCTTCTTGAATCTTTAAAGAAACGGTTATTCAGTTGAGTTATGTAACTAACTCAAACTGATACTTCCGTCTTCTTTTTCGCTTTCGTCTGCTTATTGTATCGTCTATTTTTCTGCGTCTGTATGTTCCTGCTTCGTCTGCTTTTCTACGTCTGTATTTTCCTGCTTCATCTGCTTTTTTGCGTCTATATTTTCTTGCTTCGTCTACTTTTCGTACTTTGATAACTTCCGTCTGCTTTTCAGCGTCTCCTTTTTGCTTGTCATCAAAATTATTAATCGTGTAAAGTCATTTTGACTTAACAGTAGTGGGATTGGTTCAGCTTCAGGTTGAATTGTAGAAGTAGGGGAAGTGATAGGTTGTGTAGGGAGAGGTTGCTAGTTTGTAGAGACTGATGGAGTGAAATCATCAGAGGGTGAATTTAAGTGAATGGGCATTATAGGAGAGGGTAGGTCTGAAATGATTGAGGAGTAAGGTAGGGAAGCATAGTCTCATAAAATTGGACATCTCTGGTTAATAGGTATTGGTTTGAGTTGAGGTCAAAAACTTTGTATCCTTTAGCCCCTATAGAAAAACCAACAAAGACACAATTCTTAGCCCTTGCATCAAATTTCCCTCTATTTGCTTCTTTGGTGGAAGCAAAACAAAGGTAACCGAATACCTTTAGATCTGTCAAATCTGGATTAGTATCAAATATGACATAATTTGGAGATTGATTAGATAACAAATGAGAGAGAATACGGTTGATTAAGTAAACAACATGAGTGACGCAATCTGCCCAAAATTTTGTGGGTAGGTTGGCTTGCATTTTCAAAGCTCTTGTTACATTCAAAATGTGTTGATGCTTTCTTTCAGCTCTTCCATTCTGTTGTGGTGTTTCAACACATGTAGTCTTATGTAAGATTCCTCTTTCTGTGTAGAAATTTGTCATGCAAAATTCCATGCCGTTATCACTGCGGATGCGTTTAATATTTTTCTTAAATTGTCTTTCAATATAAGAGTAGAATCCTTTTATTAGATCTCTTGTTTCGGATTTGTGTTTCATCATGTATATCCATGTCATTCTGCTATGGTCATCCACAATAGTTAGAAAGAACTTATAACCAAGAATGGAAGGAGTATGATAAGGACCCCAAATATCAATGTGTATTAAATCAAAACAAGCTTTTGCAATTGAAATATTAGGCTTTTGGTGTCAATTTTGTTAATGAAGGCTTGTGGTTCAATGATTGGTGAGGATAGAGTCTGTTGGGTGTTTAGCTATCTTTCATGTTGTGCTACCATAGCAAAAGCTCTTTTAATGTCGGGTAAAGGGTCCATAAGCATAATGTGAGACTTGATAGTAGTGTAAGAATCATTTAACCCCTTTAAAAATATGATAACATAGTCACCTTCTTGATAGTTTTTGAATGTAGTTAAAACATCACAATTGCATTAAGGTTCACACTTGTATTTAGGCAAAGGTCTTAGGTTGAATAATTCATCCCATAGCATTTTAAGATGTGTGTAATAATCAGACACTGAGAGGTTACCTTGCTTGTGACTATATATGTCTTCTTATAGATCAAATATTCTAAAAGAATCTATTTGTGAAAACCTTCCTTCCAAATATTTCCAAACTTCAACTGCAGAGTCAAACCAAATTACACTTTGTGCAATTGAATCTGTTACAAATCTCAAAAATCATGACAAGACCATTGTATTACATCTTTCCCAGTACATGAACAAAGGATCTTCTCTTTGCGGTGTTGTGATGGATCCATCAATAAATTTGTGTTTGTTTTTTGATAGCAAAGCCATCCAGATGGATCTTGCCCATGAATGATAGTTGGTACCTGTCAAGAGAGAAGAGACAAAGGCTAAGGATGGATTCTCATTTGGATGAAGATAAAAGGGATCGATTGGGTGATCTTCTTCTCGAATCACATTTTGAGGGTGTGTTTGATGATGTGTTTGGTTAGCAACATTAGCATATGAAGGACCTGCAACTCCTAACATGAAGAATAATGAAGGGAACAACAAATAGTAGAGAAAAGAAAAGATGGAGCCAGCAGAGAGAGGAGAGTATCGAGCTACTTAATTCTCTGGTACCATGATAAAAGATGTAACAAAAGGATAATATTTGGCTTAAACTTGATTGTATGATTCCAACCTTTTATATAGGTTGGTCTGTTTACAATAAGTTATAACAGATCATGTGAGTGTAGTAGAAAAGATACTCTACTAGTGCAAAATAGAAATTAAAAGTGGGTCAAAAAAAATAGAGCTGGATTGAGATAAATGGACTGGATTATCAACCCATTGTACTAAGCCCGAAATCTTAAGTATCTGACCCAATTGTGTTTTAGCTTCTAGGTTTTGTCCTCACTTCTCTTCTCTCACACGTTTGTTATAATAACCCTACCCTGTAACGCAAAGACAAGGACACCTTGAAAATTACTTGAAACACCGTTCTTTCTTCCATTGCATTTGTGTTGAATCCATGGCTTCTTCTTGTCTATTTCTTCTACAAATGACACATTTTCATGATAGAATTCAAGAAAATATTGAAATTTTGACTTTCAAAATCAATTTAACTCATTCTTAAAACGATATCTTATTCAAATTAAACTCAAATAACTTAAGTTTAATAGAATCTAAAATTGAATTCAGACTAAAACTAAGATTAGATTAATGCCTTCACACTACAAAAGCTCTATTGACAAAAGCTCTACTGACAAAAGTTCTACCAAACGGACCCATAATCACGTAAGTAAAAGATAAGGACAACATGCAAAAGTCATCTTAAATCACTTCGAAAATGACTTGAAGCATCATTTTTTCCTCCATCAGAATAATTGATGAATTGAAGATTAAGAAGTTATTTAATCTTACCTTGATTCAAAATCAATTTAACTAATTCTTAAAACGATTCATTATCATTTTTAAAAAGAGAAACAACAATTATTTAACTCCCATGCATATTTAGAAAATCTATACTTATAAATGAATTGAAGTAAAAGAAAAAGGTCAAAAGTTAATTTTTACAAAAATAAAGATTGTTTTTATATAAAATTAGATTTAAAATTCAAGATTCAACGGAAGAAAATTATTTAGTAATATTTAAAAAGATAATTAAAATAATATCGAGGTTAATAAAATAATAATTAATTAATATTTTTAAAAGTACTTTTATAAACTATAAATTATTTGGTTGCTTTACGTGTGGGTCTTTATAAAAACCGTTTGTTTTATTTGTTTGCACATTTGACAGTACTTTCATAAACTATAAATTATTTGATTGCTTTACATGTGGTCTTTATAAAAACCGTTTGTTTTATTTGTTTCCACATTTGACAGCCACGTTAACTAATTCCTTGCACAAAAAAGGTTGAACGGCACACTCTGGACGCTTCCATGCTTTGACCTGACAGCGTAGCGGGATGAATCACAATTTGATCTCGATTAGCATATCAGAAAGGAGGCTCAATATTTGATACGTACAAGGAATCACCACATTGGATAAAACTTCCACATTGCTCCTGTCGAAACTCAAACTTAAAACCTTACACTCAACTTTTTTTTTGATAACCAGTTGAGTTACACCGCAGGCACGTTAACCAATTCTAATTTTCATATCGTACACTAACAATATGTGCTTTAAGTGCATTTATAAATATTTGTTTTATCCAAGGTCTTAAAAATTAGATCGGATCTTTTAATTCGATTAAAAAAATTTTGAACCAGTTAATAATTCAGTTAAATTTGATTTAATAATTTTTATATATAAAAATTGACCGATTCAAACTTTTTCGTTCGAACCGAATAATCCAATTCAATTTTTAAAACCTTGATTTATTGGCGGTGTTATGACGGAAGGAAGCATGGCTCGCGTCGGTTGTTACCCTTGTGTAACAATCATAAAGGAGGGCCGAACACACCAAGATCAGACTAAATGAATTATGGCCTTATCCCTTGAAAGCTTCGACTTTGACATACTTGTCTTCTTTCATCTTCAGCAAGCTTTTGTCTTTTAATGTAGAAAGCTTGTCATTCCGATTCAGACGGAGAGCCATGAGAATGGGACGATGCTTTGCCTGCCGACTCCAATAGTGTTTTCAAGATTGTTTATATCAATTTCTACCCTTCTACTAGTTGAGGATAAGGCTAACTAATGTTGAATCTCGCGCGTCTTAACAAAATTTTTGTTTGAGTGTTGACGTTGTTTTATGTCTTCTACCCTTATAAACAAATATGAAATTTTGTTTGAGCAACATATATATATATATATATATATTAACATCTTGTCAATCTTAGAGGTCGGGGGAGGTGGTTTACTTGGGAGAACAAACAGCGAGGCTCCATGTACATTCGGAAAAAATTGGATCATGCTTTGGTAAATCAGCATTGGCTACGGACATTTCCTAACGATTATGTGGTGTTTCGAGAACCTGGGTGTTCGGATCATTCTCCTATCTTTATTCAGCAACCTAATGAGGGTAGTCGGCCTGGGGCTCCTTTTCGATTCTTTAATGGTTTGCTCCGGTTGGACGGGTTTATGGATATGCTTGGGCAGGTTTGGCGGACTGAAATTCAAGGTTTCAAAGCTTTCCAATTGATGCAAAAGTTGAGGTTAGCCAAAAGAGCCATTAAGGAGTTTAGTAGGCAGCGGACTCGGGATATGCACGAGCTGAGTGGTCGGTTGGCTGAAATCCAGAAAAGTTGTTATCTTGCACCTCAGGATGATCACCTCCGAGTTCTAGAAGTGGAGTGCCTTCGAAATTACCAGGAGGCGTTAATGCTTTCTGATTCTATTGCACGACAAAAATCCCGGCAGACTTGGCTTAAGGAGGGTGATTCCAACACTAAATTTTTTCATGTTGCCATTTTGAGTTGTCGCAATACCAACACCATTACGGAGTTGACTGATGACGCAGGACACCAGGTTAGAGGGCAGGCTAAAGTTTCAGATCTGGTTAGGGAGTTCTATGTTCAGCTTATGGGTAGTAGTGTGGCCCCGGGCACAGGTTTTGGAGTTCGGGATGTGCTGAATTGTACCCTCAGTCGGGAATGCATAGAGATGCTTTCTGCCCCTTTCACTGCCATCCAAGTGAAGGAGGCTTTATTTCGGTTGAATGGTTCTAAAGCACCGGGCCCGGATGGCTTTTCGGCTGGATTTTTTCAGCACACTTGGTCTATCACGGGGCAACTGTTCACGGAGGCGGTGTTAGAATTTTTCTCCTCGGGGACGATGCTGAAGGAAATTAACTCCACCTTTATATGTCTCATCCCCAAGACGGAACGACCTGACCGCGTTACCGATTTTCGTCCGATTTCTTGTTGCAATACCGTCTATAAGGTGATCGCTTCTCTCTTGGCAGTGCGGTTGAAAGTTATTTTGACTGAGATTGTCAATCATGCTCAAGGAGCCTATCTTCCCTTGCGGAGTATTGGGGACCATATATTGCTACTGCAGGAACTGATGGGGGATTATAATTCAGGTAAGAAGGTTGATAGCTGTGCAATGAAGATAGATCTGTTCAAGGCCTATGACACGATTGGTTGGAGTTATTTGTCGGAATGTATGCAAGGGATTGGTCTCCCGCCTCAGTTTTGCAGATGGATTGAGCAGTGTCTCCAAACTCCTTCCCTGAGTGTTTTGGTAAATGGTATTCCGACCAAGCCTTTTCGGATACATAGAGGGATTCGTCAAGGGGATCCTTTGTCCCCTTACTTGTTTTCGCTTGCTATGGAAGGATTGTCTAGACTCTTGAGTAAATTGACTCAATGTAACGGGCGCTTTAACTATCACCATCGCTGTCGGGAGTTGCAGTTATCTCATCTTTTATATGCAGATGATGTGATTTTGCTTTGTCAGGCTGATGCATCGGTGATAAGTCGGATGATTAACTTGATGGATACCTTCTCTCGATGGTCAGGTATGCGCATTAATGTTCAGAAGAGTGGCCTTTATGTGTCTGCTAATGTTGCTAATCGTGAGAATCTCAGTAGTTTGGCGGGATTACCTCTTCTTTCCCATCCGTTCGGGTATTTAGGGGTGCCGATTACTTCAGGTAAACCTAAATATTCAGATTTTGTCCCATTGTTAGAAAATTTGAGACGTCGCATCAATGCTTGGCAGCATCGGTTTCTTTCTTTTGCTGCCCGAGTTACCTTAATAGTTGCTGTCTTGACCAGCATGCCTATTCATTGGGCAGCCCATGTTATTATTCTGAAACGTGTTGTTAAAGACATGGATCGCATTTTGAAAGCCATCCTCTGGATGGGTAAACATGATAAATGTAAAGGGGCGAAAGTGAGGTGGAGTGATGTTGTTGTACCTAAAAAGCTAGGAGGTCTGGTTATTATTTCTCTTTTACAGATGCAACGTGTGTTGATGTTGAAACGTATCTGGCGGCTTTTTGCGGATCGGGAGGCCATGTGGGTGAAATGGGTGCAAACCTATCGTCTTCGCGGGAAAAGTTTCTGGCATCTCCAGCTGAGGAGTGATCATTCTTGGATATTTAAAAGTCTATTGCAGTATCGCGAGGTAATTTATCCTTTCCTTAAGTGGCAGATTGGGGATGGAGAAGGGGTTAGTTTCTGGTTTGATAATTGGCATCGATTCAGCCCGCTTTGGCTACGAAATGACTTGGCTGGCTTTAAGAATCGTCTTCCTCAAGTAGCGTCGGTAGCATGGGTGGTTAGATGGAGGGAGAGCATGCCAAACTGCCGCTTCGGTAGTATCATCGATTCCTACTTAGAGGGGGTTCTGATCAGTACTGACCCAAATACACAACAATGGTCTGCTAATCAAGGGGGTGTTTACAAACAAATCAGCCCATGCCATTGGTAGAAGTCTAGTGGAGGTTGATTGGGCCGAGGTAGTTTGGCATCAAGTATTATATCCGCAAGCAGCGTTTATAGTATGGCTGACGATTAAGAATAGACTGCGTACAAAAGATCGGTGGTTTGGTAGCTTTGACCCGTTGTGTGTGCTTTGTAACCAGCTTGGTGAATCTCAGGATCACTTGTTTTTTGAATGCATTTACTCCAAAGTAATTTGGAGCCGTATTATTCATCTGCTTGGTTTGTTTCTGCCCTCCTATGAGTGGAGTGTGATCTTGAACATTATCACTGGGGAATCTTGTGCTGGTAGGACGGACGGACTCCTAATCCGGACGTCGTTTCAGTTAGCGGTTTATCATCTATGGAGAGAACGGAACCGTCGGATTTATAAGCAGCAGGAGAAGTTACAGTATGAATTGGCGGCTTTCATTGTTAATACCATTAGGGAGGTTCTTATTGCTTCCAGTAATCATGTAAGCTTAAGTTTGGTTATGCGTAGGCGTTGATATGTTTAGTGGGTAAGTTGCTCTTGGCTGATTTTGGAGGAGGTCCTTTCGAAGGCCTCTGTTGTGTCTGTTTTCTGATTTTCCCTTTTCTAAGGGCTGTACATAGTCGTTTTTTATTCTCTTTGAGTAATATATTTCCTTAATATTTCAAAAAAAAAAATGTTAACCAAAAGCCATATTTGTTTGACCATAAGCTCTATCATTGAATTCTACACTTCATCGGTGGCGGACATGAAATTGTCTATAAATAGCGACCTTCCATTGAAATCCCCCACAACCAAATCCAATCCATCATTCAGATTCACTCAGTAGTCATGTCGGTTGCGAACAGTGCTATCGTCCCCAAGCTTCCTAGAAGCCATGGCCAAAGGAAGCACCGCCACTTTTCATCCTTTGGTTAGTCATCTAACTTAATCATCTTGTACTACGTACTCTTGCATTCATCAATCGATGCGTCTTATATCTGATTTTGTTTCGGGAACGTCCCCAACAGAACCGAGGTCTCAGTTGCAGCAGCTAGACCCCAGATCACCGGATCGTAGTTTGATTGCTACATCAGTAAGTTTGTGATTTGAAGTTGTTGATTTCCAGTAATATACGATCATAAGCTCAAACTTCTGTGTGTTAAAAACATTCAGATAAATGGAGCTGAAGAGAGTACGATGAAGAAAAAATTGTCAGAAATGTTGAGGGATGTGGACGTGTCAGTATCTCCGTACGACACAGCATGGGTGGCCATGGTCCCTAGTTCTAGAGAAAAGCCGCTATTTCCGGAATGTTTAGATTGGGTGATGAAGCATCAGCTTCCCGACGGTTCATGGTCTACAAAGGAGTGCCATCCCTTGCTAGTCAACGACTCCATATCCTCCACACTCTCGTGTGTTCTTGCTCTTAACAAATGGAATCTTGGTGAATGTCTCGTCACTAGAGGTCTCGAGTTTATAGAGACCAACAGCTGGGCAGCTTTGGACGAGAAGCAGCGTAATCCGATCGGGTTCGACGTCGTTTTCCCTCAATTGATCCAGTCCGCCATAGAAAGTGGACTGAAGCTTCCGATGGAGCCATCTCTAACAGACAGATTGCTGCGAAACAAGGATGATGTGATTAGAAGGTAATTTTTTGAAATTTGTCTTGGATATAATATAACTAAGCCTCCTCCAACTTTGTTGAATCCGATTTTCCGCTTTTTCTCGACTCAGATCTCAACCTCATCATCTAACGTATGCCCTAGAAGGATTGGGCAATGCATATGAGTGGAAGGAGATCAAGAAGCTTCAAAGAAGTAATGGCTCACTGTTCAATTCACCATCCGCTACTGCAGCTGCTTTGATTCGCAATTTCGATGAAAAATGTTATGTGATTAGAAGGTAATTTTTTGAAATTTGTCCTGGATATAATATAACTCAGCCTCCTCCAACTGTGTTGAATCCGATTTCCGCTTTTTCTCGACTCAGATCTCAACCTCATCATCTAGCGTATGCCCTAGAAGGATTGGGCAATGCATATGAGTGGAAGGAGATCAGGAAGCTTCAAAGAAGTAATGGCTCACTGTTCAACTCACCATCCGCTACTGCACCTGCTTTGATTCGCAATTTCGATGAAAAACGTTATCGTCATCTGTTTTCCTTCCTCAAGAAATTTGACAATGCAGGTACATAACTATCGATTTTTTAATTTTAATTTGTAATAATTATCAATTAGATTGTAAAGTAGCTATATTTTAACAGTGATAATTATTTTAAATTAAAAGTAAAAAGTAAAAAATAACTATTTATGAAATAAAAATGTAAATACCAGTTATTTAATTCTCAGTGATAACATACACTTTAACAATTATACTTAATAAATACATATTAGTATAAAATTTCTATTTGTATACTTATTTATGTTTAAACATATGATAAAATTTTGTTAATATTTATTAATTTATATTGTATAAAAAGAGATACTAAATTCAAAAGTCTCTAACTTTAATTATCTTTTAAGATTTGTATAAATTAGAATAAAACATTATTTTTACTAATGTAAATGTTATGTTATATCTATCTATTAGATATATAAATAAAAATGATATTTTGATTGACATCATCTTTTTGTAATTTAGTACAAAACTTTATATAAAGTTTTTAATTTAATAATTAACCTTTTAAATTTTGTATAAATTAGATTAAAATATCATTTTACTAATATGATATATCCATTAAATATTACGAATGCCTATTGCATTGCATATGAGTCTATCAAAATAACATTTATATTAAATATGATTAAGACTGTATACTACTGAATTTCTCTATATTTCATGTTTTATCGAGACTTTCAGTGGAAGTTGTTGTTGTACTACATGGATGTTTATCGATTGGATACATAAACAAAATTAACGTTTTGATATGATTTATATAAATTTTAAAAGGTTAATTACTAAATTAAAAATTTTACAAAGTTTGATAAAAATTAAAAAAAATCAAAAGATTTGACAATTATGAATTTGCTATCTTTTTAAAGAATTAAAACAAAATTATTTAATTATTTCATAAATTAAACTTGAGTCCTTTCTTTCTTCTTTTAAATATGTTTGTTCACTTATGCAACTGTATTTTCTCTTTGCAAATTGCACGTTTCAGTTTCCCCAGCTTATCCTTTGGACATAAGTGTTCGACTTCAAATGATTGACGAATTCCAAAAACTTGGGATAGATAGATATTTCACAGCTGAAATAGATTCTGCTATGGTTGAGATATACGGGTAAATTTCAACCTTCAATTTTTGGTGTAATATATATATATATATATCAAGTTTCTTAGCTTTACCCTCCATTTTTCTTGTGCAAGCATAGATGTTGGCTACAGGGTGATGTGCAAATATTCTCAGATGTTAATTGCTGTGAGCTGGCATTCCGTCTACTACGAATGCATGGATATCATATCTCTTCAGGTACGTATTTAAATTATGTGATCATCGTTACCATGGGAGGGGCGACAGTTAAGTCCTAATCTAACCTAAAATTAATAAATTTTGTCTAGTTTGACTGAACTTTGAGCTATTTAGGTTTGATTAAGTTCAGACTCTATCCGTATGCTTTGAGTTTAATTAAAATTTGACCGGGTTGGACTAAACATAACTTTTTGGGTTGAACTCAGGCTTAGGTAGAGCCAACCAAGTCTGATCCATTTTCTAAGTCTGATCAATCTTTTCGTTTAAGTCTTGCTTCTAACTTTTGTTACTACATCAATCTTTCAGGTGCATTAGGACAATACGAAGAAGAGAGAGAGTTTTTAAGCTCAGTGGACTCAATATTTAGAAATGTAAACACAATTCTGGAGTTACACAAGGCTTCTAAGATGTTCATATACCAAAATGAACCAACCCTGGAGACAATTAAGGCCTGGACAGGCGCTTTTTTGAAGCAAGAGTTGCAAAGTGGCAAACTTGATCAGGATAAGAGATTACAGGAAGAGGTACAGAAAAATTCTCCAAGTTCTAAAAGTTAATCAAATTAATACGATGGCAGAGTAAGGAACTATTATTATTATTTCAAGTTAAATATAGTCTTAGATATATATATGACGGTTTGGAACGGCTTGAGGCCAAAAGAAACTTGGAGTTGTTCGACTTAGACAATTTGCAACTTCTTAAAATATCATATGGGTGATTCTGCTTGTTATATTACTGATTGTCAAGTTATAATTAGTAAAATTAATTAATAATCATGTTCTCTTTTACATGGTATCAGGAGTTCCAACATTAACAACAAAGACGTGCTGTTATTTTCTGTGAAAGATTACAACTTCTGTCAATCCATATATCAAAAGGAAATTCAAGACCTTGAGAGGTAGGTGGTGGTGGCTTTCAAGTTAATCTTGTACGAAAAGGGTACACATATCTAATCACTAATTATGTTTTTTTTCTTTTGTTTACGCAGATGGGTGAAAGATAATAAATTAGATTAGCAGGAGTTTGCTAGACAGAAGCTAAATTACTGCTATTTCTCTACTGCTACCATTATCTACCAACCTCAACTCTCGGAAGCTCACATCTCGATGACTAAAAATTGTGTGCTTGCGATGGTCTTTGACGACTTCTTTGACTGTGGTGGCTCCCCTGAAGAACTCGAAAACATGATAAAATTGTTTGAAAGGTGATTGATTGATTGCTGAATTTTTCATCTTTGGTTCATCTGTCTTGAGAATACATGATTTTATAATGCTCTCTGTCAATTTTCACAGGTAGGAAGGAAATTCAACTACAAGGTTTTGTTATGAGCAAGTTGAGATCTTGTGTTCTTCACTTGCAACTATAATCAATGAGCTTGGATCAGCCATATCCTAACGACTTGGAAGAAATGTCATACCCAATTAGTTCAGATAGTAAGAACTGGGTTTCAATAACCAAACGCTAATATATTTATATAATTCATGTCATTGGGATATGACTGATCCAAGTTCATTGATCATAGTTGCAAGTGAAGAAAACAAGATCTCAACTTGCTCAGAACAAAACCCTATAGTTGAATTTCCTTCCCACCTGTGAAAATTGACAGAGAGCGTTATAAAATCATATCTTCTTTAGACAGATGAACCACAGATGGAAAATTCAGCAATTAATCAATCACCTTTCAAACAGTTCCATCATGTTTTCGAGTTCTTCAGGGGAGCCACCACAGTCAAAGAAGTCGTCGAAGACTGTCCCAAGCACAGAGTTTTTAGCCATCAAGATGCGAGCTTTCGAGAGTTGAGGTTGGTAGATAATGGCAACAGTGGAGAAATAGCAGTAATTTAGCTTTTGTCTAGCAAAATCCAATTGATCCAATTTACTATCTTTCACCCATCTGTATAAACAAAAGAAAAAAAAGTGATTAGATATGTGTGCCCTTTTCGTACAAGATTAACTTGAAAGCCATCACCACCTACCTCTCAAGGCCTTGAATTTCCTTCTGATATATGGATTGACAAAAGTTGTAATCTTTCGCAGAAAATAACATCACATCTTTGTTGTTAATGTTGGAACTCCCGATACCATGTAAAAGAGTGTCATACCCCACTTAGTTCAGATAGTAAGAATTGGGTTTCAATAACCAAATGCTAATATATTTATATAATTCGTGTCAAAACTGTGCCTAACCTAATGATTTTTTAGCAATGGCAAGACTTTGTGGCGTCAATGATGAAAGAAGCATAATGGACCAGAGAAAACCAAACACCGACATTGGATGAGTACATGGAAAACGGATATGTCTCCTTCGCGTTAGAACCTATTTTCCTAATGCCCCTTTATTATATGGGTTCAAACTTGTCAGAAGAAATGATATCATTTGAAGAATACCAAAAGTTGTTTAAGCTAGTGAACTTAGATGGTCGACTTCTCAACGACCTTGCCTCGGTTCAGGTAGGCGTCATTGGTGTGTTCATGGGAAGTATTAAGAAATGAAAAAGACTAATTGAAGTTTCATTCATTTTATAGAGAGAAGATGCTCAGGGTAAAGTAAACAGTGTATCTTTACGATTGATTAATGGAAGTATGACAGAAGAAGAATCCATTGAAGAGAGCACAAGATTGATCGAGAGTTATAGGAGAGAGTTATTGAGAATGGTGTTGCAGAGTGAAGGAAGTGTGATTCCAAAAGCTTGTAAGGAATTGTTCTGGAGGAAGAGTCACGTACTCCATTACTTCTACAAAGATAAGGATGGATACTCATGCCCACTTGAGAAGCTTAATGATGCGAAAGCTGTTTTGTGGGAACCAATTAGTAATCTTGCATTGTTGAATTTGAATTAGCCATTTCCATAGCTATTTGAAACAGCTTTCATACTTTGATTTTACTAAAGAAAAGGGTTAAGTCTCATAAAAGTTTGCAGTAAAGGAAGTGCATGCTTCTGTTCTGACAAAAAACAAACTTATGTATTAAAATATATGGTATATATCTTATTATTTGGTTTTGTCATTTTTTGATAATTGGACATCTAAAATAATGTTGATGAGTTTAAAATTCAAATCCAAGTTAATTGAATTTAATTGGATGATGATAGCTAATCAAGTATCTTTGTTTGACTTGGATTCAAAAAGCTATTGGTGATAATCTTAATCAAGTATCTTTGTTTGACTTAGATTCAAAAAACTATTGGTGATAATCTTCTAATTGTGATAGATTTCTATCTCTAATTGATGTGTATCTTGACAAGATGTGTGTTACATCAACAATGTAGTGGGCGTTAATTGAATTCTGGAAAAACATAGTTGAGGTAGTGCATGTGTTCTGGGTTTACATACACCATGGGTTAGCTTCTTCTTCTCCAAGTCTCTTGCTTTAATTGAGGAATCCAACTCCTACCAAGAATCAACTTCATGGGTCGTCCTAAAATTGATCTTTAACGCATGGATCAAGGTTGAACTGGGTTTTGTGTGAATAGAACATAGCGCCATGATAATGTATGTACTAGGTGTTTTATGAACGGATTTACGTGGTGGTTTTAAATTATGATGGTCAGTTTTATGGTGATATTACGGTGGTGGGTTGACGAGCATAAGAGGTGTTCATTTACGAGTTAGAGAGTAACCCTTTTGACGATGGATAGGCGACATAGATGGCAACTTTCTCTCCATTCTTTTCAGCCTTGGTGTATGTTGGTCACATGTGCATGAGTAAATCACATTATAGTAAAGTGCAGAACATTCAAGGGTAGTGGTAGATTGGCAATGAATATTAATTGATCTCCTTATGAGCTGCATATACTTTGGTTGGTGAATATGTTATCGGTGCAGCTGTGGCTTCGTGTTGGTGTTTATGTGAATTAGCCCATTGTTGTTGTAACAACTTCCAGATTTATTTCAGTGGAGCTAAACCTTTCGGAAAGTTGTTCTTCTTTTCTTTCTCAAGTGTATTGTTGTGTTTGTTCTTAGTTGATTGATCACTTGAGTTGTTTATTTCGTTTCTTTATTATCAAACACTGTTGAGGTTAACACGAGTCGGTCATATTATTGGGTGAGAAATTCTTTCACAGGAAGTAAGGCTGAGAGATAGAGTCAAGGGTTGAGTGGCATCGGCTCAGTAAAGCCTTAGGTAAATCTATTATACTTCGGTGAAAGTGATTAAGCTGGGTGAGGGCTCCGCAGACGTAGGCAAGGTGTGACGAACTGCGTTACCAAATTTTTGGTGTTATTTGTTATTTTATTTTTGATTGTTTTTGTTTGTGCTATAGACGAACACGGTAAAATTGGAAAGTTTGCGAAACTACTACCTCTACAGTTTTTCATTTGGTATTAGAGCAAGGTCATCGATTTAGAACTCGGTAGCAAGTTAATGCGGATCTAGGTTTTGCAATTATGGCCATAAAAGAAGGAGCATGAATTATCAGGCCACTGCTGTTAGACGGTTCCAATTATCTTGCATGGAAGTCACGGATAAGAGTCTTTATGCAGGCACAGGGAACAAGAGCATGGAACTCGGTGTTACATGGTTGGACACATCCGATGATTACTGATGATAAAGGAGAGTCAGTTCTAAAAGATATATATGAAAGAACAAGAGCCAAAGAAGAAATAGCACTTGGAAACTCACAAGCATTGCACGCAATTTTCAGTACTATTGATGAAGGATGCTTCTCTATGATATCAGTCTGTGAATCAGCTAAAGAAGTGTGGGATACTCTGCAGACTATTCATAAAGGGTCTAAATCTGTGATAGCGTCAAAACTACAAATGTTAGCTGTGAGGTTTGAAGAACTGAAAATGGATGAAAATGAGACTATTGGAGACTTTCATGAGAGATTGTGAGATACAGCGAATCAGGCACATCAACTCGGAAAGAAATATTCCAATATAAAACTAGTCAAAAAGACGTTGAGATCATTACCTTTGAGATTTATTCCGAAAATTGCAGCAATAGAGGAGACCCACAACATTAATGATCTGTCATTAGAGAAGGTAATTGGAATTCTTATAAATTTCGAAATGAATCTTTTAAGGAGATCTTCAAGGCCTTGGCTATAAAGGTGAGTGCTCTAAAAGGAATGAGGACAAAAATGATATATCCAGATATGTCTGAGAAGAAGAAACATCAAGAAAGAATCAAAGATTTGTACCCACTTGTCATTTTTGCAGAGTTATCGGGCACATTAGGCCGAGATGTTACAAGATGTTACAAATGATGTTTCAAAGGAGTCAAAATCGAAAATCTAGATACTCTCCATTAAATTTCTAGCAGCAACCCATGGTACCAAAGCACACTTGGATTATAAAGGGTCAATTACAGGCACAAAGACAATGTGAAGGAAAAATAAGAAATTGTCTAGATTCACAATTTGTTACTGCTTGTGAAGAAACTGTTCCGACAAAGGATAAATCGGTTACTTCAGAAGAAGAAACCGATGACAAAGATAATATAACGAGGAATAAGGCTAGATTTGAATTTCTTCGAGGGGTACAGGGACTGTGTATTTTACATTTTTGAATTATTTTTTGTGTTGTAAAAAAACAAAACGTAAAAAAAAAAGATTTGTCCGCATTTTCACAGACTAAAATTGATAATTGGTTCCTTGACAGGATTTTAGGTATGAGCTTAAACCTATACAACCATTACTATATGCATCGTAGTGACCTAAAAGGTCCAAAATGAGAGTGTGTCCATTGCCAAAAGTTGTTAGAAAAGCTATGTTGACAAAGTCATAGTTTCTAATGGCACAGGTCGCAACCAAGGTTCCTTTATTTGTATTCTACAGCTATTCCACCTGCATCTAAACCTATTACTAGGATTAAGACTGCTAAGGTAATAATAGGCAGTGCCATAATCGATTGAAATGCCAAAAGAGTTTAGGCTACAAAGTGAAAAAAAAATCAACGAATTATATCCCATAGGTAAAGTAAGCAAGGAATAATACACATAATTTTAATATATTCACCTTTTAATTTGGGCTACTTTTAAACTCCAAATAAATCTTTTTAATTTGGGCTACGTTTAAACTCCGAATAAATCTTTCACTAATGAAAATAACAAGTACAGAGAGTGAAAAATAACATAGCAAAATAGTGGCACTCACACACAAGATGTTTCCCAATTTACTATCCCTAAGATAAATCCTCACTATTTTGTCACTCACCCTTTAAGGAAAATGTTTCCTAACAAAACCTGAAAAATCACTCTATCACAATCTTTGGACCACACAAATGGCTCCTTAATAAACTCACTCTCTAACTCACCAGATATACATATCATGCATATATCAGAGAAAGAGGAAATAGACCCTCCACCGCCTTAGCAAGCTGTCT
The DNA here is from genome assembly GCA_027576455.1 of Erythroxylum roigii. NCBI lineage: Eukaryota > Viridiplantae > Streptophyta > Magnoliopsida > Malpighiales > Erythroxylaceae > Erythroxylum > Erythroxylum roigii. The sequence continues at coordinate 16,629 of JANZXV010000196.1, forward strand.
CCTAGCTTGCTTAATGCAAGTTGTTGATAGCTTGCTGTCTTTTTTTTTTAATAATACAATCTTCTAGAGTGGTGGTACCCTATGTAAGTCAGTACCAACTTACAATTCTCCATCTACCCACTACATGGAGTTTACTGTCATTCCTGCAAATGATCGATAGAACTCAAACTTTTCCCTTGGTAGAACTTTTGTCATCATATCTGATCCATTCTCATCTTTATGAATATTCTCAGGCTACAATAGCTTCTTCTATAACACTTTTATGATCCAATGATATCTTACATCAATATGCTTTGATCTTGAATGGAAGGAGGAATTCTTCCTAAGGTGAATAACACTCTGACTATTACAAAACAATCGATATCTGTCCTGCTAAAAATCAAGTTCATCTAAAAACCTCTTCATCCATAGGAGCTCCTTACATGCTTCAGTTGTAGCAATAAATTCCACTTTAGTGGTGGATAGAGCAACACACATTTCTGCAATTTCGATTATCATGACACAGCTTCCCCTAAACAGATAATTAGGTAACCTGAAATAGACTTTCTCGAGTCAACATCACTAGCCATGTTTGCATTTGTGTAACCAATTAACATAGGCTTGATAGTTCTAAAACATAAGCATATTTCGGAAGTATCACGTAGATATATAAGAATCCACTTCATGGCACCCTAATGTTCGTTACCAAGATTTCAAAGGAACCTACTCACTACTCCAACTGCGTGAGCAATATCTAGCCATGTACATACTATGACGTACATCAAACTTCCAACTGCAGAAGCTTATAGGACTTTCATCATCTCTTCCTTCTCTTCATCTATCGAAGGGCATTGCTTAGTACTCAGCCTAAAGTGATTAGTAAGAGGACAACTAACTGCTTTAGCTTTATCCATGTTGAACCTTTGAAGTACATTCTTAATGTTCTTCTCTTGTGACAATCATAATTTCTTGGTGTCTCTGTCTCTGATAATCATCACGTCAAGATTCTGTTTTACTGTCCCCAAGTCTTTCGTGAAAAAAGACTTACTTAACTGCTTCTTCAACTTGTTGATTTTGTTGATAGTTTGGCTAACAATCAACATATCATCAACATAGAGTAAAACGATAATGAAATCATCATCAAAGAATTTTTGTACAAAAACACAGTGATATGAAGTAGTCTTCTTATATCCTTGTTGCTTCATAATTATCTCAAATTTCTTATACCATTGTCTCGATGCCTATTTTAAACCATAAAGCCTTTTTATCAATCTACACACATAGTCCTCTTTTCCCTTTTTCTTGAAACCCTTTAGTAAGGATGACAAATGTGGCTTGACCCATCCCAACTTCAGCTTAGGTTGATCGAGTCGTAAGTTGGGATTGCTTGGCCCGACGGGAAGGTATAAAACAATGTCATTTTTTCAAATTAAAAAAAAAAACATAAAGTTGGGCTGGCCCAGCCCGGGCCTCCTGTGGCCCATATGGTTGGCCTTGGGCCACGAGCCGGTCAGCCCTTGGGTCTGGCCAAGCTGGGCTAGGAGCATCCAGGGCCTAACTTGGCCCATTGCTATCCCTACCCTCTGGTTGCTCCATATATATCTCCTCTTCCAAATCTCCATAAAGAAAGATTGTCTTAACTTTCAATTGCTCGATTTTCAAGTCTAGACTTGCTGCTAAACCAAGCACTGAAAGACTTGTCACTCACCCTTTTGGTAAAATGTTTCCTAAACATACCACAAATATCACTCTCTCACAATCTTTGGAACACACAAATAACTCCTTAATAAACTCACTCTCTAGCTCACTAGATATACATATCAAAGAAAGAGAGAGCGAGGGCCTATTTATAATATATATATATATATATATATAATGGTAATATCTTATGTAAGTTGATACCATCTTACATAAAGATCTTAGACTTGCTTGGAAATCTTGAATTATGGAATAATTTGAGCTCTAAGAGAGTGCTATAGTAAGGATGTGAATAAGGAGAGTGACTTTATAGTAAGGATGTGAATCATATAAAAACTTGAGTTTTTTCATGTTTACGAGAGTTAGAGACGTCAATGGGCCAGGCTGAGCCTAGACTGCTCCTGGCCAAGTTCGTGATTTGATGGGCCCGGATGGGTTGGCCCGTGACCTGACTAGTTACCCGATAATCCACAGACATGTTGATCCAACCTGGCCTATCATATTTTTTTAATAAAAGAACTTCAAAAATAACGTCATTTTTGAAGTAACAGTCGGGCCGACTATGGTCGACCCATAATCCACCCGTAGCTCGGTCAACTTAAGCTAAAATCAGGCCGGACCGGGCAGGTTTTGACATCTCTAAAGACAGTTCTTCAAGGCTTTCCCTGAACGGCCACTTTGTCTGCGCTGCCATGGATAATCTTTCAAAGACATGTTGGTTTTCACGCAGACGGAATTATAGAAGCTAAGGCATATAAGATCTTGAAACTTTGCTTGTCATTTAGTTTTTGTCTCGACTTCCACCAACTTTTCATCTTCCAGCGATCAAAAGATCATTACTTGCATTCAACAGCCTTGGAAAAAAGCTACCTTCCTTTATCAATCCAAGGGTGTCTGTCAACCTACGAACTCTCTGTATCACTTTGGCGGCGATTCTGACAAGGACTTATAATACTTGAGTTGACGCAAGTAAGACGAAATTACAGACTGTAATCACGTCTTGAACCACAAGAACATCATAAGAAAGCCAATTAACTTTTATAGTTTGCCTCTTGGTAGTGTTAGCTTATCTCTTATTGTCACAAAACATCAACTCAAGGTGATTCTTGTAATGATAATTCCAGTAATTAATTCTAAATTGTTAAAATTTTGGTCAAAATTTCTCTAATTTTTTATGATTAAAAAATTAACTCAATTCATCTAATTTTTAATAAATTAATCAATTTTTATGAATCAAAATTAATTTAATAATCTTTCTTTATTTAAAATTATTCATTTTTAATCCTATTTTAATTATTCAATGTATTTAATTCTTATTTTCTAACAACATTTAAAATTTTAAACCTTAAATATCTTATCGGTTTAATCTCTATTCTGATTTTTTCAAAAATAATTTTTTTGTATAGATTAAAAGAAATCAAATTAGATAGAGGAAGTTCAATAGTCGATCATTTTTCTAATGTAAAATAGGCATATCTTCGTATAGACAAAGGCCAAAATAGTAATTTACATCTCAATTTTTACACTAAATTTTGAGTTAGATATTAAATAGTGCATAAAATAAACATTAACATTTAGAAAACGTTCTAGCCTTTGACTAAACAGGAATACTACGAAGTTGGGCATCCGATCAATTAAATACTGACGTGACTTTTTTTGTTGTATGTGGATTTTTCTTAATTTTATTAAATGTGTATGACGCTAGATCCTTGGATTGGGATAATGTGTAGTGGAGTTCCCCAACCGTTATCAACTGTTTTGAACCCCAATCTTCCCCATGCTGACACAAACAACGTGGTGTAGTTAAGAGGTGGTGCAAATGGGTCGTCGCCGCTTATCGAATGCTCACCATTCAAGTAGTTCTTGAATTCTACTGACAGTCCTGCTTTTGCTTGTTTTATGAGTTCTATGGAAGAAACAATTGTCGTAGAATCCTTAAGCCAATGGAGGGTCTAAGAGCTGATGGCAGATTGCGAAGAAAACGAGCTTGACTTCTGTGTTTTGGTTGGAGTATATAGAGAGTGTTAGGTGTTTCCAAAATGTTGTTGCTATAACTTCGAACACAGAACTAGTTTGGCCTGTTTAGTCATGAAATTCTTTCTTGAGCTGGTTAATTTGATCCGAGGAAATCTCTACATTGGCATGCTCTAGCTTGTAGTTGGGCATCAGTGGGTTCGTAATATAGGCAAAGTCGTGATATCAGATTTCTGGAGAGGGGAAGAAATGAAGTCTCGACACTAAACCGGTGAAATGCTAAGATGATCATGAAAGCTAAAACTCATTTACATGCATTTCGCAAATCCTCACGTATGTATCAACAACATGTGATACGAAAATTTCAAAAAAATAAGGTTCTTGAAACCCCCTAATCCTATTAAATTAAAACTTTAATCTTTCTATTCTAAAAACATTCTAGATCAAATGTCAAATTATAAGTTTGAGACCCAATTTTAAAGAAATCAAAAATTATTTTACATTACAAATACTTACTTATTTATGCAAATCAATTTTTTAAAGTAACCATGAAGATATTTACGCCTCACTTGAAGAATTCAACTCTGAAATTTTATTGATCATCCAAATCTAGGTTACAAGGATATAATAATGTACAAATAACCTAGACCAAGTTCTAGCCCTAATAGAAATGGGTTTGCAAGCTCATTTAATAAAAACTAAGCTAATCCTAACAATTCTAGGAGTATCTAGCCCATTGATCATAATATAATCCAAGTCCTTTTAGGAATGGGCTAAACACATTAAAACAAATAAGTCTCAAAATAGCCCAAACAAACAAAGCACACGCTACTAACTAAAAAAACAACCCATAAACAAGCCTTTGGGTCTAAAATAAGAGATAATAAATAATAAGTCAAAAATGCCCCCCAAACAAGACTTGAGCTTGTTTTCCAAAATGGCTAAGTACTAGCCTCTTCCAATGCCTCCTCTAACAAAGTCACAAGATTGGGCGTGCTTTGGTGTTCCTCCATGGATGTTTCATCCTCCTTATGTACTTACCTTGTGATTTGGGCTTGAACAAAAGCTTGCATTGCTTGTTTAAGCCTTGAAGCTTGTTGCGTTGTACTTGGACCACTTGGCATATGTAGCTTGCCAGGTTGACGTGTAAGGCGTGGAACTGGTTGTATCATCCCCTCCCTCCTCAAAAGGATTCATCCTCAAATCAGACCCTACATTATTAAAGGGAGAGAGGTCAGCAACATTAAAAGTAGCGGACACTTGATACTCACCTGGCAAATCAATCTTATAAGCATTATCATTAATTCTCTCAAGCACTTGGAATGACCCATCGCCTTTAGGATCCAACTTGGATTTCCTTTGCTTAGAAAACCTCTCCTTCCTTAATTACACCCAAATCCAATCTCCAAGCTCAAACCTCAACAACTTGCGCCCTTGATTAGCCCTGTGCGCATTTGCTTCGTTCCGCTTCTCTATTTACTGCATTGCTTTCTCATAAATGCTCTTCACCAATTCGGCCTTATGTTGTCCATCTTTGCTAGATAACTCATGTAATGACAAAGGACACAAATCCAAAGCCATCAAAGGGTTAAATCCATAAATTATCTTAAATGGTGAATAACCAGTAGTAGAATGAATGTTTTTATTATATGCAAATTTAACTAATGGCAAACATTGTTCCCAAGTTTTAAGATTTTTTTTCCTATAACCGCATGTAAAAGAGATCCTAAAGTTCTAGTGACCACTTCAGTTTGATCATCTGTTTGAGGATGACAAGTAGTAGAAAACAAAAGCTTAGTTCATAATTTTCCCCAAAGAACACGCCAAAAGTAACTCAACAACTTTACATCACGGTCTGAAACAATGATTTTAGGAACACCATGCAAATGCACAACATCCCTAAAGAACAAATCAGCAATATAAGTGGCATCAATAGTTTTTAACATGCAATAAAGTGTGCCATTTTACTAAACATATTAACAACTACAAATATGTTATCCCTACCTTTTTTTTCCTAAGCAACCCCAATACAAAGTCCATGGATATGTCAGTCCAAGGATGCTTAGGCACAGGTAAAGGAGTATAAAAACCATGTGGATGGGTCTTTGATTTCGCTTGTCTACATGCAACACACCTAGAACAGATTTTTTTCAACATCTTTTCTCATGTTAGGCCAATAAAAATGTTCACAAAGTATGTCATA
>JANZXV010000196.1:35304-72787 GCA_027576455.1 Erythroxylum roigii
CCCCTACACACTCTCCAAATTACCGATTTGCCCACCCCCTTCTCTTCCTAATGTACTACTGATTTCTACGGGTCTCAACAATCCCCCCCCCTCCCCAAAAGAAGCCACCTTGTCTCAAGGTGGAAAGAACTCCTTCCCTGCAATTTTCCCCTTCACGTTAAGGGTGTGGGGTCCTGAGCTCGCCGATAGCTCCAACTCTTCCAATATGTCTGAATTGTCCCCCACACAAGCCGGTTTGAGAATTAATACCTGGTTAACAAGCTCAGCTTCCTCTTCCTGTAAATCGTCGAGCTGCCCATCATCCTTTAATAATATATGGAATTGCTTCTCACCGCATCTGTGTCCTGGTCCGTACTTGGCGTCGCATCGGTAACAAAGGCCTCGGTTCTTCTTCCGTTGGATCTCCTCAGTTGTCAGACGCTTAAATGGGTAAGGAGAGTCCCTCCGATATGGTCGCCGGCCTTCGAACGTCCGATTTGGGTAGGAGTTCTCCTTCGGATTTGGTGTGGCGGGAGGCGGCGTAGCCCGATTTCCCTCCCAGACTCGATTAGGGCTACCGAACATCGTGTTCGGTAAAGGAGAAATAGCAGTGTTTTGACCGTGGGCTGGGTAAATTTTATTACCCATTTCTCCACCCCCATACCCGACTATCCCACCTTGGGTCTTAGCTTCTCTAACGGGTTGGATAGATGGGTTCCAAAGAGCCCAATTCCTGCCTTCAGTTACTAACGCCATCTCCATCAACTGTGCCAACGAGTCGGTCTGCATCAGCTACAACTCTGTTTTAATCTCCTCCTTCAACCCATTGATGTAGGCTGCCGTGACCACCCCCGTTGGAATCTCTATTAACATCGACGACACCATCTCAAACTCCCGATTATACTCCGCCACTGTCCCCATCTGATGTAACCGCATGAGAGCTGATAGAGGATTTCCGGCCTGAGCCCTTCCGAATCTTCGCACCACTGCTGTCTTGAAAGTGGAACAGTCCTTCATCGGTGACCACCCCTCTCTCCACAAAAACCAACTCAAAGCCTCACCCTCCATACATACTGCTACCGCCTCTAGTTTCCTCGCCATCGAAACTCCGTTCAGATCAAAGTACCGCTCAACCTTGAACAGCCATCCCATCGGATCTTCTCCGTAAAACACTAGAATTTCCAACCTTCTGTGAATCTTCTCCCTCATCATCAACTCTTCTCCCATCGGTATTTCAGTTTGACTCCTCGAATCTGTAAGATCATCGACCTCCTCTCGCGGTTCTTTCCCCCGATTTCTACTTCCCAATGTCTCTTGGATCTGTCTCATACATTCAAACAAGGATGCCATGTCTCCGACCAATTTATCAACCTTCTTCTCCACCGTGTTCATCTTTTCATCCATCGTTCCCATGTCTTCCGTCAACTTCAGCATCTCACGCTCAATATTGTCAACTCTAGTATCCATTCTAGTCACCACCATCCCAGTCTCTCAACTGCTCTTATACCAATTTGTTAGGATCCAAAATCCTAACAGTCACTATTCCAGCAATCCACAAGAGGAAACACCAAGAAATTCACGCAATGCAACAGAAAACAAAACAGAGAAGAAGGAAATATGAAAAGAAACTTAATGCAGTGGTATATTGATATATCGATAGGCTAATCTTCGAGGGCTAGCCAACCTCCTCAATACAAAATCCTCATAACCAATTCTCAGATATCCTCATCTATCCCACACTACCCCTTTTATTCTCTCCCTCTCAAACTAACTAACCAACTCAGCCTCATATCTCTCCTCACACCCCTACACACTCTCCAAATTACCGATCTGCCCACCCCCTTCTCTTCCTAACGTACTACTGATTTCTACGGGTCTCAACAAGTACCTATAACTAGAAACTAATGATTATAATCTCATAATTTAGGGGATACTCTAATATTGAATATTTGATGCCATAAATTAAGAGATAACCCTCTAATCCCATAATTTATGGATATTCTAACATAATAAGAAACACAATCAAATACAATCAATCAATATACATGATTTTTCCACATCTACAATGTGGAAATAAAAGGAATTTGACATAGGTAGCACAATGTTGCAACAAAATCATTACAACTCTTCTTTTTTGGTGAATGATAATCTAAAATATTAAGTATTGGTTTCATGAACTAAGAAATAAGTACACATGTTTATGCATATCCCGGCCAAGAATTATAGGTTCATCCTCCAACATGGCACAGTGCACAGAGAAAGTCACTTTGAAAGTGACACATGAATAATTGTAAAATACTATGGCTGTTAAAAATCTTAATGAAATAGGAAAGGAAATTGGTAATTTTTGTTAAGCAAGCAAATGGATATACATGCTTCAAAAATAATTGCATGCAATTACAAGCACAATGAAATCCCAAGTAATTTGAGATGAAATTATATAAAGGAAATGTAGAATGACACTAAGCCCAATTCGCCCCTCTTATGTTAGCCTTCTATTTTTATTGTTTCCTTATCCTATTTGAACTAAGACTAGTCAATTTTAATTAGTTTTGATGCCCAAATCCGTGTGGGATTTGTTCTTGGGCAGATTTGTTTCAAGAAAGACTTCTTGATGTTTTGGGCTTTCTTTAGGGTTTTTTAGTTTATCTTTGTTAGGGTTTGTATCGCACAAGGGTATTTAAACCCTTGCTTTATGAATGAATAGTATATCAGACGTGAATAGAATTTTGAGAGCATTCTTCAAGAGAGAATATGGATTCTTGCTTGTTTTACCTTAAGGATTGATTCAACTTATCAAGTAAGTTCTAACTTGTGGCGTTAATTCAATTCCTACAATCTTTATACTCTTTGTTACCAATTCCTTGCTGTTTTGGGGGTGAAGGGTCTTGTTAGATTGATTGAATTTAGGTTTGGGAACAATCATTGAAACGGAGGTGATCTAGACATTGATTCTAGGTTGTTGCGGTATCAGACTCGGATATCACCATCGATATCGGGTTCGGGTCATTGCGGGAGTGGGGTGTTACCAAAACAATTTAACCCTTGAGTCTGGATTAATTTGTATATTTAGTTAAAACCCCTAGACATGAATTCTGCATGTTAATGATTTGAAATGACTTGAATGATTGTGTTTTAAATTAAATTTATGTCATGAAGTTGAAGCCATTGTCTCATTACTGCATTGTATGTTGTGTGAATTTTTGTTTGTTTGTTGTTTTATTTGCTTAAGGACATCGCTTAAGTGTGGAGATGTTGATAAGTGTGAAATGCATTGTGTTTTAGGGTATAGCTTGATATGTATTTATTTGTTTATTTGATTGTTTAGTATGTGTTTTCGGTAAAATTGTGTTAGTTTGTGAATTATTTATGTTTTAAGTGTTTTTATAGGTCAATACAAGCATTTTAGCTTAATTATTATGTCTTTGAGGTACCTTGATGTGTTTGTTAGTGTTTCAAGGTTAACAGCGAAGAACGGAGAAGTTTCGAAGAGACTTGGACTGAAACAACGACCATCATGACAGAAGCAAGGGAGACAACCCAAGATCGTGGCCTTGTTGCCAAGATCGTGACAGAGAGATTATATGTGGTCCATGATTGGGCCACATCGTGGCCAGCATCAAGAAGATGCACAGACACACAGAAAAGTCGAGTTTTGAGGATTTTTCGGACCTTTTCGACCCCAAAAATACCTAGGGTTGCCACAAACACATCAAGTATAAAAAGAACAAGACAAAAGAAGAGAGAGAGCTTCTTTGTATCAGCCACTACCACGAAACCCTAGAGAGAGGAAGTTCATCAAGAGATTGAGAAAGAGATGAAGGAAGAGAGATATGGAGAAGAAGTCTATCGAAGTACTTCCCGGAACAGGAGGTTTCTCGTCCTTGCTGCCTCCATCTTCCATTCAGATCTATTTTCCAATGTATTATCATTTTTATTTATATATAGAATTGAAATAGTTGTTGAGATAAGATTATTGAATGTTAAATAATTGTCTAAACTCACATTCGGGTTGTTTTTATCATTGATTCAATAAAAATCTGATTGTTTATGTTAATTGGGTTATTTGTGATTGATTTCTACATTTTCATAAATCGGTAATAGACTGAGAGGGTGAATTGACGAAAAATAATTAAATTGGGATAACGATAGTTAGCTAATTTAATAAGAACTAGAAAACAATCAAATCGGTAATCGTGTGACGAGAGATCTCACATAGGTTTCCGATAGTCTAGTGGGAAACTTCAGATCTAATTTAGGTGTGGATAAATTGCGAATTGAGAAATTGTAATTTTCCATAATCTAATTAGGTTTTATAATTTAGGGCTTTTAGTTATAACTCGAGATAGAGTAGTCAACCCAAGGACAGTCCAGGACTAATAATCCGACATTTCATAATTAATTAGGTTAGTATTGAAGATAGGTAAAATTTTTTGCTTTCTCTCAATTGGTAATTCTTCAAGTTAATTCTTGGTGTGTGCATTGCAAGTTGCTGAATTGTTAATATCTGGTGATAATTCTTGAGTTGAATTGGTTGATTGGATTTATTGATTGAATTATATTATTGTGGTAGTTTAGTTGAATTGAAATTTCTACGTTTAGTTTAGCCTTAGATTTTAGGATTAATTTAACCCTCTTTGTGGGGTCGACACCTTAAATACTACGCGAACGACCTGTACGCTTATGGAATATCGAGGTTAAAATTAAAACTTACTCATATCGGAAAACCATGATCACTGGCTTAAAAGTTGTAAGAGTAAATAGGTCAAAACTTGAGAAGTTGGCAAAAGGGTTACTTTTGACCTTAACCTTTTTAACAATCGATAAGTTTAATTATAACGTTTTAAAGAGAACAATTATAATCCTAACATTTAAAAAACGTTAAAATTTGACCCCAACCTAATGGGAAATTTAACCCCCTATGTTAAGTGTCAGCTTAGCCACCCTAACAGAAAATTTAACCTCCTTTGTTAAATGTCAGGTCAGCGCTGACCTAACATTTTTAATTATTTTTATGGGGACCTATACCACGTCAGTAATGAAGTGGCAATGTAAGACCCACCTTTTTTATTTAGTATATTTATAAATCTAGCTCTCTTTCTTTTCTTCCTCTCTCTCTCTCCCCCACACACACATACACACGCACCCTCACACACACACACACACACACACACACTCACTCATAAAGAGAGAGAGAGAGAGAGAGAGAGATTTCACTTTGGCATGAACCTTTAGTGCAAGCATTAGTTGGATTACTACTTGTAGTTAACGAATTGTCCATGTATTAACATGTAAAGTAGCAAGACAAAGCAACCTAACAACCCAAGAAAACTCCTGGCAATATGTGACATGAGAAAGATTAATGAGTTGGATAAAGTAGTCAAGGAATTGAATGGGTCTTTATCAAGATTACAAACGGAGGGAAAGGCCATATGTAAAAACATTTTGGAGTTGGAGAAGAGATGCAGTGAGGCAACGGTGAAGAAGAAGACAATGACAATGAAAATCGATGCTTTGGAGGGTGAAAAGAGAACGAAAGAAGAAACTATTAAGAAGTTATTGGAGGAAAAAAGATTTGCAAGAAAGTCGTATGAATGTTAATACAGGAGATGCAAGATCTTAGGAGGAGACATCTCAGTTCGAAACCATAAAGCTCAAATAGCACTGGAAGTGATGGATCTTAGGAGGAGATATCAAGCCCAGATAGTGCTCACAAGGAAAGGGACCTGGCCTCAGTTTATAATAAAACTAACTCTTTATTTGATTTCAGGTGCAGTGATGCAAATGAAGAGGAAACAGATGAAGCATTGACAATTATTGAATGTATTTTGCCAAGATGGAGATTTGAAGCTTTAAGGAAATTGATTAGGTATGCAGGCTCCACAAAACAAAGGAGGAGCTGTTGAATTGTGTTGTTTAATGCAGCCTGCTATATTGAAGCTCGCGAAGGAGAGACATTTGAGAAGGAGAGATGATCGCAAAGGAGAGACGTGTTCAAAGGAGAGATGATCACAAAGGAGAGACGTGTGCAAAGGAGAGATGTTCGCCAAGGAGAGACGCTCCAAGACGGTCTAAAGCTACAAGACACTCCAAAGCTGCAAGACACTCTAAGACAATCAAAGTTGCCAGACGAACCAACGGGCGCAGACGGTCAACCTGCGAGACCCACCAATAGCCCAGACGGTCCAAGACGAATCAACAGCCCAGACGGTCCAAGATAGTCAACCTACGAGACCAACCAACAACCCAAACGGTCCAAGATGAACCGACAGCTCAAACGGTCCAAGATAAACCAACAGTCTAGATGATCCAAGATAAACCAATAGCCCAGCCGATCTAACATGCTAGACGGTTAACCTGCGAGACGAACTTAAAGTAGAAACAAAAGTGCTATTAATGCTGTCAAGAAATGTTACCAAACTTAGACAAAGAAAAGAATTCAGAGCATGATCATTAGAGTATATCCAATCACGTCAGTTACTGTTATACATGTTTCTTGATTTTAGTTAATCGAATGAGAACAATAAATGTGTTAAAATCTTGTGTCTCAGATCATAGGCATCTTTTCAATTTTCTAGCTGTTGATTTGAGAATTTTTTTTAACTTGTAAAAGCTGAAGATATAAAGCTCATCTTCTTCCTTTTTGTATGAAAAGTAAGCAACAAAGAAGTAAGACAGAAAGAGAATAGAAGAAAAGAAAGTGAAAAAAATTCATCTTTGTTCTAAAAAATTTTGTCTTCTTCTTCTTCTTGTTTTAAAAGGTTTGTTGAAGTTGAGTTGTAGAGCGTTGTTGCACTGAATAGGAAAAAAAGAGACATTGGTTTTGGAAAACATATTCGAGTGACAACTGAAGCTTACAATTAAAGGAGACGAATCTTTTACTATACACTTAAACATTTGAGAGGAAGTAGTCTTTACAATTTCCAGGGATAACTATTCGGAAACAACAAAATTCGAATGTTAGTTTACTTCAATTCTGTATCAGACGGTATTAGACACAGCAGATGATATGTTAGACGCAGCAGACGATGCATCAGATGAAAAGAAGCATTTAGTTCAGTAGCTATTCCAGAAAAGCTTCGAACAACAACACCTTTGGGTTTGTGGTTTAAGTGAAGAAGGAGGTGCTATACATAACATGATGAGAACTTGATCGTTAAGAAACAAGACTACCCTGAATCCAAGAATAAAGGTGCTAACTAAAGTATGGTTTAATGTGTTTTGTCTTACGTTATCACAACCTAAGCTATAACGGTTTTACTCCAGACAATCTTCTAATACTTACCTTCTTTACCACATCCCCTTTCTACCACGTCCTTTATATGTCCCTCACCATTCTTAGAACACTCTACATTTTTTCTATCATTGATTTGCAAGCACAGACTCAAAGAGGTTATTGATAAGAGGGATAACGATGTTTATGACAATTCAACAACTGTGGTTTATGAGTATGGCAATTTGGATTCTCCAATGCTCAGACAGGTTTGTAGTTATAGAATCAGTGAGAGTTCCTACGATGTTTATGTCTGGAGCTTCATTGGTTGATGTGGGTAACAACAACTACCTTAGCTAATTATTACCCTTATGGTATTGACTTCAACTACTGTGCTACTGGAAGGTTTTGTAAATGGACGAACGCTTGTTGATGTTCTAGGTATGTAATCCTCTATAGAACTGCAGCTAAAGTATAATACCAAAATAATACCCCACTTCAGTCTAGCTTGCACCTTTTTATGTATTTAGAGGAAATAATAATAATAATCTAGTTCCCCTATTGTTCAAGGATAGTTCGTAATTAGCAAGGTTTTATGAACATAATGTTTGTAGGAGAGCTATTGGGTGTGCCTTATCCTGCAACTTTCTCGAATCCTAATATAGCTGGATATAAATTACTTACAGGAGTCAATTATGCTTCAGCAGCTGCTGGAATTCTTAATGAGATAGGCTAACACTACGTTAACTCTCTCACATACAAACTGAAGTTCCACCATATTTTTATAGTGCATGGGAGCTTGATTACTCAACATCCTTTTTCTGTTTGAAGGTATCAAAAGGGAGGATTATATAGGCACAATAATGAGAATTGTTAACTTTCTTGCTTTCATAACAAAATAGTAACAACTGTCAAAATATAACCGTCATCAACTGTCAGGAATTTGCAACTTGAACAAAAGATTCATTCCACCAATTAAATTCCCATATAATCCCAACCTCCAAGATCTCCAAGATCATCATCTTATAAAGTCTCTAATAAGTTTGTAAAAATGTATCATCTATAGAAATGTATCGTCTGTGATGACGTCATATCGTCTTAAGTTGACTCCACTTCGTCTTAAGCATTGCATCGTCTTAAGTTGACTCCACTTCGTCTAAAGCGATGCATTGTCTTAAGTTGACTTTGCTTCATCTTAAGTTGACTATGATTCGTCTGCCTTTTGCTTCGTCTGCATCCTTGCTTCGTCTGCCTCTTGCTATTGTTTGCTTCTACATTTGTCTGCTTCTTGCATTCGTCTACTTCTTGCTTCGTCTGCTTCTTGCTATCGTCTGCTTTTGCATTTGTCTACTTTTTGCATTCGTTTGCTTCTTGCTATCATCTACTTTTGCTTCATCTGCTTCTTTGCTTCGTTTTTTCTCTCTCAATTCGTCTCACCCTTCGTATTAGGTTGACTTCCTGCTTCATCTTACGTTGACCAGAACATCTTCTGGTCCAAATTTGAGACTCTAGATGATAGAATTTGTCTTCAAGATCCTCTTGAAAGTTTTAGATCTCAAAGTCCTCTTTGAAACCATCCTAAGGTGATCTTAATCCAATATCTGTAGGGAAAGTTATGGCAATTTTCCCAATTCGTCTGTTCTTTTCATTCATCTTCTTTTTTCGTTTGGTTTCGTCTGATCCTATCGTCTAGTCCATTTTTGACCCTTTTGATGATAGAATTTGTTTTCAATGTCTTCATGGAAGTTGTAGTTATTGAAGTCCTCTTGCGAAACCTCTAAGAATGACCTTGATATGATATCTCTAGAGCAGTTATACCATTTGTCCCGAATAGGTTTTGTATGATCGAGGACAAAACCTTGTTTGATAAATCATGTTTGATTCTTTCGGCCATAGCTTTGTCATCCGACCTCCAAATGAGGTGAATCTTATGCCAATAGATTCCTATTACATTTTTCTACCTCTCCATCAAAGTTATAGCTTTTGATGGTATTTTGAAAAAGGTTGATTGAATCAAGGTAAGGGTATCGGTTGGAAGAGTATGAATGGGAGGAATTTAAGTATAGTGCACTGTTTCAATATAAAAACAGTCTGAAAATGTTTGGGGCAATACTTTTAGAGTTCTGAACTAAATGGTTTGATCTTGGTAGCATTAGAAACTTAAGACAATGGAGAACATTTTCTAGAAGAAAGAGTTATGTCTTAATGTTCAAGGGTATTGTTGACAAGACACTTAAGCATGATAGAAATAAGGCATAAATGGAAGGACAAATGGGACATTTCTCACTTATTAAAGATATAATTGGAAGAGGAAGTGTTGTCTGGAATTTTAGGAAGAGAGGAGAACGAAAATTTAGGAGAAAAGAGAGAGTGTCATGAAGAAGAGAGAGAAATACAAAGAGAAGAAGAGAGAGAGAAAGAAGAGAAACAAGCTAGGTTTCGATTGTGTCAGCCTTCAAGAGAGATATTGAGGTTGTTCAAGAAGCGAAAAAGGTAGAGGAAGAGAAGAGCTTCCCTTTCATTTGGTGAAGAATGAAGGTAAGAACATTTTGGATCTTTTGGATTTTTGGAAGGATTTTAGTTCGTGGAGTTTAGAAAATGATTGGGTTTAAGTATTCTAGAACCCATTTTAGTGATTTTTCATTGTGGGATTTTCTATTGGATTCCTATTGAATGAGACTTGATTTGTTTTAGGGAACTAAAAGAATCCTACCTAAGAGCAAGGGGAAAGACAACCTTGACTTGGATTTTTGCAAGCAAATTATGTGGGTAATGTATTTATAGTTATTGTGTGATTGGGCAAATTCTTGCCTATGTGTGTATATGCTTGAATTGTTAAATTGTGAATTTTGTAATGTGAAAGATGCATTATGATATGTGTTATGTTATGCATTAAAAGATGTATGACATTTCTATATAATGTAAATGTATGATGAATTGTGATTATGTTATACCTTGAAAAAGGTTATAACATTTTGTATAAACAAAAAGAAGAAAAAGTATAAGAAGTATGAGAATATGAAATTGTGATCGATTGAATTGAGCATGAAATTGATTGTGTTTAGGTGAGAGAGGAACCGTTTCGTTCTTCACGTGCACGTCGACAAGAGCTTTCTCTAGGCTACTCGTTTGAGGCCACGAGATCCTGAGAATTAGGACTCGTTTTATTCACGGAGCAAATTTCAGTTTTTCTGTTCTGTTCCATGGAAAATCTCGAGCCAATTGTTTGTGCATTGCATAATTGAATTGCCAAGTATGATGCATATTGAGTTTTGAGCTATATTGATGAATGTTTAAATTGTTGGATACATATATACATATATGTGTACATATGCCTGAATTTGTGGCTAACTGCCAATGGATATAAATATATTAGCCACTGAGCTGTGTAGCTCACCCCACTATTTCCTCGTTAGGTGCAGAAAGAGGCGAATAGCAATCCTTGCAAGGCATCGGAAACTCCAAGATAGATAGAGAATTTTGTATTAAGTTAGTTCAGAAATATTTGGTATTTAGAATCATTTTAAGCATAAGCATTCAAATGTTGTATCATGTGTATTTTTTTTGTATTTTGTATCTTGTCATAAGTCAAAGGGGTGGTTTTTTGAAATGTAAAGGTATTATGAAAACAAGCAATGTGTTCTGTAATGGGCCCAAGTGATTACTGAAACTCTGATGTGTCCAATAATGTTTGCACATTTGTGACTGAAATTGTTTTAAATAAATCGGGCCGTTTTGATTTTCAATTTTCTGTATATGTGTTAATCGTTTAAGAAAATTTGCAATGAGTTTTGCTCACGTTAAATGAGTCTTCGAATACTGGGCTCCGAAATCGGGGTCCAACATTAAGCCCACTGTAATAGATGATCCCAACCCCTAACCTGATAAGAATTCCACTGAAAATGGTGAATATGATAAGGAGAAGGATACCGAAACTAGGGTGGACAAACCAGAAAACTATACCAGATTTTAGACAAGAAGGAAGGGAACAAAACAAGGACATGAGTAGTAAGTAGTAAGTGAAACTGATAGGATAAATCCATCATACTTTTCGAGCAAGGTCATGAATAAGAACCTGCTACAAATTCTGAGGAGTTGGGTTGGCCTATAACATCGAGGAAGAGAGTAAGATCATGTACAAGGCACCCTGTCAACAACTTTATCTCTTATAATAGGTTATCTCCACATGTTTAGACCTTTTTTGCTCAGTTATCTACTAAAAAATTGCCTCATAATTTTTAGGAGGCTGTCAAGGATCCCAAATGGAGGGAGGCAATAAATGATGAATTAAGTGCACTCAAGAAGAATCAGACTTGTGTGGAAACAGACTTACCACAAGGAAAAATTGTGTTGGGAAACAAATGGGTGTTTACCATCAAATACAATTATGATGGAAGTATTAACAAGCATAAGGCAAGACTTATGGCTAAGGGGTTTACACAGGCACATGAGATTGACTACTAGGAAACATTTGCACGGGTAGTTAAACTCAATACAATTAAGGTTCTGTTATCATTAGCTACCAATCTAGACTGGCCCCTACATTAGCTTGATGTCAAATATACCTTCTTGAATGGTGATCTTGAAGAGGAGGTGTACATGGAGCTGCCACCCAGATTAGGAGGAATCAACCACCCTCAGAGAGTATGCAAACTTAAAAAGTCTCTGTACGGTCTGAAGTAGTCGCCTAGAGCATGGTTTGGAAGATTTGTAAGAGCAATGAAGAATCTTAGTTACTATCAATGCCAGGCTGATCACACCTTATTTATTCAACATTTGACTAGTGGTAGGATAACTATCCTTATTATCTATGTTGATGACATTGTCATTACAAGTGATGATTGGGATGGTATACAGGAGCTGAAGAATTCTTTGGCTCAAGAATTCGAAATCAAAGATATGGGTAACTTGAGATATTTCTTTGGAATGGAGGTGGCCAGATCTAGTAAAGGTATCTCAGTATCTTAAAGGAAGCATACTCTTGATGTTTTAGAGTAAACTGGAATGCTAGGAGCAAAGCCAGCAAAAACACCTATAGAATCAACATATAAGTTAAGGGGTCGTTTGGTTCCACTTCTATTTTTCTATTGTTGTTTTTAGTTTCTATTTCTTGTTTTTGGTTTCTATTTTTTTCTAAAAGAAACAAAAACCTGTTTGGTTGAGATTTATAATATAAAAATTGAAACTAAAAACTTGTTTGGTTGAGATTTCTAATAAACAAACTAAAGCAAAAACATATTTGATTTTATTATCCTGTTCTTATTTTTTTAATTATACTCTTATTTTTAATAATTATAATATATTATATTTTTTAAAATTAATTAATTCTTATTATGACAAGACTTCACTATAACAAGACTAAGGCTTCACTTTTGATAGTCTCTTGGACGTGAAGAGTAAGCTTCACTTTTGTAACAAATGACAAGTTTTAAGCCTTACATGTGTGCTCTGCCAGCAGAAAAATGAATCCATCGATCATTACACTTTCAATTACAAATAAACCATTATGATATAGAGATAAAGGATACTACATGAAGACTAGGCTTTAAAGAATAGGCTCTGCGATGTGCTGCCACATTAAATGTGAAGACAAGTGCTGCGTGTTGTGTGCTCCATGCTAAAGATACATGAAGAGTCTTCACGTGAAGAGTAGGCTTACTAGGCTCTGCCACATTAAATGATGTGCTGCTACATTTATAAGACAAGTGCTTCACGCGTGCTCTACTCTATACTAAAGACGCGAGGATGAGCGCCACTGCCACTCTCTCATCTAAGCTAAGCTAAGTTTAACCCACAAAAATGGCTTCCACGGCCACACTCTCCGGTGCGACGTTGAGCACCTCCTTGGCACCCCGACACAGGGTGACAAGTCGGAGGGCAGTTTCGAACATGGTACAGGCACTTTTCGAGTTGAAAAGTGGGCGCAAAGGGCAGATTAAGGCCACGGTGGCGTACAACGTGAAGCTTATTACTCCAGAAGGAGAGAAAGTGACAGCAGTCCCAGACGATGTGTACATTCTTAACCACGCAAAGGAGGAAGGTGTTGATTTACCATATTCACGCAGGGCTGGTTTTTACTCTTTGTGTGTAAGGAAGGTAGTGTCAGGGATGGTGTTGACTTGTGTTGCTCAAAACTTTCTGGCAGTATTTTTGTGTTTTGGTGTTACGAGAAAAAATCATGTTTTAAAATCTTACAAAAACATCTTTTTTACGTTTCTATAAATCTATTGCGGTTTTTTTTATTTTTAGAAACAAGAAACGACAACTATACTCATCCAAACGTGTTTTAATGAATTGTTTTTTTTAAAACCACAATAAAAAATGAAAAAAAGAAACGGAAATAAACATGGCCTAAGTTTTAAAGAGGATGGTACACCAATGGACATAGGCAGATATCAAAGACTGGTGGGAAAACTGATTTATTTATCTCATACTCGGCTAGATATCAGTTTTCCTGCCAGTATAGTTAGTCAAGTTATGAGCAATGCTTAAGAGGAACACATGAAGACAGTGTTTAGAATCCTGAAGTACTTAAAAATGACACCTAGAAAGGGGTTGCTGTTTAAGAAAGGGTTAGTAAGGAGCATTGAATTTTTCACATATGCTAACTGGTTCGGATTTATAACTGATAGAAGGTCCACAACAAGCTATTACACCTTTGTATGGGGCAACTTAGTTACTTGGAGGAACAAGAAGTAAAACAGTGGTTGTAAGAAGTAGTGTTGAAGTAGAGTATAAAGTTTTGGAACTTGGAATATGTGAAGGAATATGGATCAAGAGGCTCCTAGTAGAACTACAAATCATAATAGAGCCTCAAATGAAAGTATGGTGTGATAACATGACCACAATATGGATTGCAAAGAACCTTGTACATCATGATAGAACCAAGCATGTGGAGATAGATTGTCATTTCATCCAAGAGAAAGTGAAATCTAGATTAATTGATCTTGCCTATGTGCCCACCAGCAGTCAAGTTGCAGATGCTTTTACTAAGGCACTTGCAAGAGTTAGATTTAAAGAACTTAGTTGCAAGTTGGGAATGATCAATATCTATTCACCAGCTTCAGGGGAGTGTCGGTGGCATATTACGACTAATATTCCTCTCAAGATACTATACATTTGTAACTAGATTATATCGAGATATAGATAGGCTATATATAGTTAATATATAATAAGTTCTAAATCCCTTAAGGGATTAGATTAGATTTAATAGATGTAGATAACTTTCCAGATTTAAACTTCTACTTGTAATAGCCTATATATGGTTGTATACTTTCTATTCAAGTGACTATTCCCCACTTTGTTGACCTAAAAAGTTGCAAAAAGGTATTTGGCTTAGGAGAGGGGTATGCCAAAGCTCGTGTTCCCCTATAGAGAGTATTAAGAAGTTACACAACTTGGAATACAATTGTTTACCAGACCATATCTCAGGCGGTTTTAATTTAAAAAATATTTTGTCATTCTTTTCTATTATAAACTTATGGTTAGTTGCAAGGAGGTGCAAAAACCCTCAAGAGATCATTTCCAAAGTTGTTTTTAATAGATAAAAGGATTGCTTATTAACGAAATGTACACTTACTTTAGGTTATGAGTAAATATTTTGTGAAAGGGAAATATTTAGTAATAAAAACCATGTGATAATGAAATTGTAAATTTTCAAATTTATGTTACTTTTTGTACAATATATGAAAGCTTCTCAAAGGATTTTCAAGTGTATGTGTCATCCCATCCCCATACTATGGGTTTGAACCCTAAAATTGGGTACATTTGAGATTAAAGGGAGATTAAGAAAATTTGCGATTCATACTCATGCATTATGTCAGCATCCACACATGTGAATTGGACTATTGTACACATTAAAATCATTGATCATGCACTCAATTAACATTTTTCGGGTATAAATAATTGTTTTAATGTGGATATTATGCGAATTATGGTTTTGTGCCTTAAAATTCGAGTGGGAATGTGTTATTAGTGAATTAAAATTTTTGGTGAAAATTTAGGCAATTACTAAAATACCCTTAACTAAATAAAAATCCTATCTTACCCTCACTCATTTTTCATTAATACCAAAAATGCCCTTTTTACAACAAAATTCCAGATTTACCCTTCACTTTCTGCATTCCCTATTCTGCTCCTACATGCAACTTAGATTTTCAAAACAATATCATCATCTTCACCCTCTTCTTTTCTTTTATCTTCTCTTATTTCATCATTTTTCAGCCTCATTTTCTCCACTTTTATCCCTTAATGCAACTTCATATATTGTCCCAAACAACCACAACATACAATCCAACTATAAGCTAGTGTAAGATGATCAAAATGACACAAAAAGAAATCTTCTCTCTTCTCTTCTTTCATCATTTTTCAGCCCCATTTTCTCTACTTTTATCCCTTCATGCAACTTCATATATTGTCCTAAACAACCACAATATGCAATCCAACTATAACCTAGTGTAGGATGATCAAAATCACACAAAAAGGCATATAAAAGTGGTTGCTGGAATTTTACCTAAGTGTGAGGACTTTTGATGTTGTTAACCACCATAACTTCCTCTAAATGTGCTGCAAAACAAACAAAATGTGGGAACCTATAAGGAAAGTATTACATGCTGGAGAAAAATGGCACATTAAGACACATACCAACTGTAAAAGTTGAGAGAAAATGAAGAAGAAGATGCTTGTCTCGTTAGTGTTCTTATTTTCCAGATGTTGTCTTTTATTGGGCTGGGTTGTTTTATTTCATTTACTTGGGGGCTTTATAAACCGTCTATGCAAGGGCATACCCTCTTGCTAGCCAGAAAACATCGGTGTCACCCACTATTGGCATCATGTCTACGTCTGGTCTTCGGTAATGCTACAACAAAATCCATCGAAATTTTCTCTCTCTTCCACAAAGGAATGGCTAAGGGTCTTAATTTCCCTATTGGGGCCTGATGCTCTACCTTAACCTGATGACAGATCAAACACCTTGACACAAACTTTGCTATATCTTTCTTCGTTGTTGACCACTAGTAATAAGGTCTTAAGTTCCAATACATTTTTGTAGTACCAAAATGTATAGCATATGGTGCATTGTGAGCTTCCTTCAAAATCTCTACTTGTAATCCATCTACATTTGGTACACAAACTCGCCTCCGAATCACCAACGCTTCATCTGCTCTTACTGAAAAAGTAGTCCTCCGATTTTGTTGCACTATCTCCCTCATTTGCATCAGATAGGAATCCCAAGTTTGTGCCTCTCTGATCCTATCTCCCAAATCTGGTTAACGTCACCAATAAACCACTCAAATAATCAATCTTCAATTTCACATCCAATGCCCTCAACTCCCCCAATGGCATTATACTGTGTCATTACGCAAATATTAATTTCAACTGTCATTTATGTTTTATTCCAATATTTAACTAAATTGCCTAGGCCTAGCTTAACCTAGTAGGCTTACATCCAATGGTCTGTCGGCCCTTCTCAACTTATTGTAAACTCTCACCAAGTAGAAATGTAAATAAATGTATAAATATCGGCACAGGGTACCTCAATTTTTTAATATCTCTTGGTACCCCGGTACTACTTCAATACCTAGTCATTGACATAGGATATCCCGGTACCACTCCGGTACTTAGTCATCAGAATAGGACATTCTCGGGACTCAGCACGCCCCGATATTTGCTCCACGAATAGATACCTAGCTACCACTCGCTCATATCGTCACAACCTAATCATCTAAGACCATCGAATGTAGCCTATCCTAGGCAAGCTACTAATTCTCAAATTTTACCAATTATTCACAACTTATTAACTATCAGTCTCTATTTAATTAACACATTTCTCATTAACTTACAAGCAATACACCTCAAAAAACGTAACAAAATATAACAATAAAACACCTTATACTACATTAATTATTTAATAAATAAAATAAACATAATTCATGTATGTAACTATTTCATTAATTAAATTATTGACTAATTCAAAACATAAATCACTATAAAAATAATTTATTAATAACAAAATGGTACTCTCTTTTAAAAGTAAAGTCTAAGGTTATCATTACTTCGATTTCAGACTCAACTAATTGACAGTCCAAATTACTCCTTAATCGAACCTTCGAACCTAAAATTTACAAAATTTTATTAGACTAATTTACGAAAAAAAATTCTAACCCAATTGCTCTGAATGATCCAACATTATTCTCTCTTATAATTTATTCCTAATTATAAAATTAATAACTTTGCTAACCTAACTCCCATAATTACTAAAATACCCTTAACTAAATAAAAGTCAGATCTTACCCTCACTTATTTTCATTAATACCAAAAATGTTCTTCTTAAAACAAAATTCCAGACTTACCCTTCACTTTCTGCATCTCCTATTATGTCCCTACATGCAACTTAAATTTTCAAAACAATGTCATCATATTCACCCTCTCCTCTTCTTCTCTCTTCTCTTATTTCATCATTTTTTAGCCCCATTTTTTCCACTTTTATCCCTTCGTGCAACTTCATATATTGTCCCAAACAATCACAACATGCAATCTAACTGTAAGCTAGTGTAGGATGATCAAAATCACACAAAAAGACATCTTCTCTCTTCTCTTCTTTCATCATTTTCCAGCCTCATTTTCTCCACTTTTTTACCTTCATATATTGTCTCAAACAACCACAACATACAATCTAACTATAACCTAGTATAGAATGATCAAAATCACATAAAAAGATATAAAAATGGCTGCTGGAATTTTACCTAAGTGTGAGGACTTTTGATGTTGTTAACTACCACAACTTCTTCTTGCTGTAAAACAAACAAAATGTGGGAACCTATAAGGAAAATGTTACATGTAGGAGAAAAATGGCATATTAAGACACATGCCAACTATAAAAGTTGAGAGAAAATGAAGAAGAAGATGTTCGTCTCGATGGTGTTCTTATTTTCCAGATGTTGTCTTTTATACAACATATTAGTTATAGGTTGGGCTGGGTTGTTTTATTTCATTTACTTGTGGGCTTTATAAATTGCCTATGCAAGGGCATACCCTCTTGCTAGCCGGAAAACGCCGGTGCCAACCCACTATTGGCATCTCTCTGGGGGAACTCATCACCGAATTTTTCACCAACTTGGAGGTCGGATCAGCAGTCTCTGTAAGTGGGTTGACAGCCATCATTATCTACCTGTGAAAAAGGTATAAGATTTGGTTGTTCTGGTTGACTGCATCACTTTCACGACAGATGGGTTGTTGCCGCTGAGTGTGCCGTGGAAGTAGAATTGAAGATTGTGTGTCGTGTCTTTTCTAGAGACAACTCTTGTCACCCATGTCTCTGCAGCGTAACTTTAATTCGATAACATGACTGCCATGAAACAAACGAGCAAGAAGAACAGACACAGTTTTACCATATCTCTGAGCTTTTTAAAAATGTCAGGAGAGATAGGACATGAACTAACACGTAACAAGAGCGTCTACTTCTACTTTTGTTTTTCTGCAGTAATTTTTAGTCTTTTTTTAGTTTTTATTTTTATTAAAAAGTAAAATTTTGTTTGATAAAAATTTTAATATAAAAATTTAAAATAAAAATTTATTTAGTTGAAATTTATGCCCAAAAACAAAACTAAGGAATATTTGATCTGGCCCATTTAAAACCAACAATACCATTGTGTTTTCTATAGAGGCAGAGACATAACTGAGAAACTTATTTTTGTAAAAAAGAAAACCTGTTTTAAAAATTCACAAAAATGTGATTTTTACGTTCTCATATAATTGATGTCGTTTCCTTATTTTTAGAAACGAAAAATAAAAACAAGTTTCAACGAATATGTTTTGACTTTTGAGCGTTTGTTTCTTTTTTTAAGAAAACAACAACATGAAACTTTAAAAAAAAAATCAAACACCCCTTACTATGTGTCCTGAATTTCGGTATATGAAAAGAAAATAAACAAAGTAAATATGAAAATATCTGTTTTCGGTTCCATCACATATTGGGAGGTACTTTTCGAGGCCGAAATAAGCTCCTATCAAATGAGGAACTTCACAAAAACTCCTCACTATGGCGTAGTTAACATTTTTCTATAATTTTCTCAAAATATGAGTTCTCTTAACGGATCAGAGAATTCTGATGTTCACGAATAAATTGAGCAACCGCAGAAAATCTTAACTTTTTTATATAACTTTCATATCAGATTTTTCTATTATAAGCTCGTTACGGATTCAATTTAAACTAATTGAGATCTATTTTTTGGACTTCAACTCATTAATATTAGATCATTATCGGATTACTTTTTTTCTTTATCTGAATCAAAATTAAGTAAGTTAACCATCAAGTATTTTTTAAAAAAACGAGAAATTCGACAACTAAGTATTGTCGACCAAATGGAAAATTACTAATACACAACCTTGGAGGGTTGTCAAGTTTAAAATAGGAATTTTTTTTTGGTTCAATTAAAATAGGAATTTCAGTTCTGCTTCTTACAGTCCCTAGTTATTGTACTAGGCTGTTATTATGAGTTCAAATCTTCTGTCCAATAATATGGTGTCTTATTGTGTTCAATAAATCTCAGCCATTTATTTATATGGATCCCGCAAAATAAATGACTGAGATTATATGAGACAAAATAAGATAGAGTAATATTGGACAGAAGATCTGGATTCTGTCGGTATAGAGATGGGTGAACATGAAACATACTGCTATTTCTAGAATGGCAACAAATTGGTTCCGAGCTTCGAATGAGATGGTTTATGGGCCAAGTTTAGAAATGCAAGCAACTGAAGATTACTGGACTTGGAGAAGCTAAAGACTACGAGTAGAACTTGAGCTTCTC
The DNA here is from genome assembly GCA_027576455.1 of Erythroxylum roigii. Lineage (NCBI taxonomy): Eukaryota > Viridiplantae > Streptophyta > Magnoliopsida > Malpighiales > Erythroxylaceae > Erythroxylum > Erythroxylum roigii. Next base: position 55,306 of record JANZXV010000196.1, read on the forward strand.
TAAATGGGCAGGGAATGGAATTTTATTTGTTGATTTGTAAAAAGAAATTAACGAAAATATGATAAATGATTTTTAAATTATAAATTTTATCTTAATCATTTTAAGCACATAACTAACTTTGGACGCACATTAAGACTTCCAAAGTCTTAGGATGACGGCAAATATGATGAGAAATTATTATCTAACAATCGATAATCGAAAGTAGTAGCAGATGCTAGAATTGTTAAGAGGTCTCATACAAATGAATTGTAGCCTTTCGAGTCTAACATAGAGATGCTCCATTATCTGCATAGGCACAAGAACACCTCAGAAGAATTACCTAATTTATGTCATGCAATTGACAATGAAGCAGAGGCGCAGACAATGATTAGGGTGATGGAGGCGCAAAGGCACAGAGCTTGAGATGAGAGAGGTAGAGATGAGATAAGATGAGAGAGAGAGGAGGAAGATGGGTCCTACCATGTGGTGGCCCATCAGAGTCCACTGTTAGATGAGATCCGATCCAGGTGTAGTGTACACTACAAGACCTGCATCACTGTTAAAGTGCAAGTGGGGCCCAGAAGATTGAGAGATCCATATCACCAACAACCACAACCACTACATCCCCGCGCTTCATCACCAACCAAGAACAATCACCGTTTCTACCGACAAGCGCGGCTATTAAGAGAGAGAACGTGAAACGAGCCAGAGCGAGTCAAATGACGCCGCGCATTTAGACAGTTATATATAATACATAGATAGTTACCATAAACCAACAAGCACGTTTTGTTCTCTCCTACGGTTGCTAGTCTACACGGTTTTCTCTCTATAGCTTCAGCTGCGTCTTCTTTGTAACTGCATTGTTTAAAGGTAATTTGCATCATTTTGAGTTTCTGTACCTGTGTTTGATTTGCCTCATTTTCTTGTTTTCATGATTCGTATCTTGTTATAGAATCATTAACTTTACTCCATTTGTACTTTTGTGTTAATTTTATCTTGCGTTAAAGAAGACTTTCCTTTCAACATATGTTTGCGTCATTTCCGTTTCAGATTATGTGTTTGGGATTCTTTAATTGTTCATAACCTGAAGAATGAACATGGTTTTCGTGACTTCAAACTACAGATTGTTCGGAAATTGTCCCTTTTTTTAGTTATTTCTATTCAATGCGTTAAATTATGACTATGATTGTAACCGCGGTGTTTGTGATGTTTGGGATCAGCACCACAGCTATTTTGATTTATTTGGTTTGTTATAACCTCTATTTAGATCCTTGTTTCTGATGATTCTATTTAGATTTTTATTGTTCATGAACGAATATTGTTTTATATGTGTTGAGTTGATTGATTTGGATTCTAATACATTTGTACTTCTATAGGCATGGACACCTTCTTGTTCACTTCTGAGTCCGTCAACGAAGGCCACCCGGACAAGATCTGCGACCAAGTGTCAGACGCAATCCTTGATGCCTGCCTAGAGCAAGATCCGGAGAGCAAAGTTGCTTGTGAGACATGTACTAAGACCAACATGGTTATGGTTTTTGGTGAGATCACTACCAAGGCTAAAGTAGATTACGAGAAGATCGTTCGTGATACTTGCAGAGGCATTGGATTCACATCCGCAGATGTTGGCCTTGATGCTGACAATTGCAAAGTACTTGTTAATGTTGAGCAACAGAGTCCTGACATTGCCCAAGGAGTTCATGGCCATCTCACCAAGAAACCCGAGGACATTGGAGCTGGCGACCAGGGCCATATGTTTGGCTATGCCACTGATGAAACACCTGAGCTCATGCCCCTAACTCATGTCCTCGCCACTAAGCTTGGTGCCAAGCTCACTGAGGTTAGAAAGAACAAGACTTGCCCGTGGTTGAGGCCTGATGGTAAGACCCAAGTTACTGTTGAATACAATAATGAAGGTGGAGCGATGGTTCCAACTCGGGTTCACACCATTCTTATCTCAACTCAACATGACGAGACTGTTACCAACGAGCAAATTGCAGCAGACTTGAAACAACATGTGATTAAGCCTGTCATCCCAGCAAAATATCTTGACGATAACACCATCTTCCATCTCAACCCTTCAGGTCGGTTTGTCATTGGTGGACCACATGGAGATGCAGGACTTACTGGCAGAAAGATTATTATAGATACCTATGGCGGATGGGGGGCTCATGGAGGAGGTGCATTCTCAGGGAAGGATCCTACAAAGGTGGACAGAAGTGGTGCATATATTGCTAGGCAGGCAGCAAAGAGTGTGGTGGCTTCTGGACTTGCGCGGCGTTGCATTGTGCAAATTTCATATGCAATTGGTGTACCAGAGCCATTGTCAGTTTTTGTGGACTCTTATAAGACTGGAAAAATTCCAGACAAGGATATCTTAGCATTGATTAAGGAGAACTTCGACTTTAGGCCCGGGATGATTGCTATCAATCTTGATCTGAAAAGGGGAGGGAACTTCAGGTATCAGAAAACTGCTGCATATGGTCATTTTGGTCGTGAAGATGCAGATTTTACTTGGGAGACTGTGAAGGTTCTCAAGCCCAAAGCTTGAGGCCGTGGATTTGGATTGGCATTGTATTCAGGAAGCCGAAAGTTTGATTTGTCGGATAGAATAAGTACGCTCCAGCACAAGATCTGGAATGAACTTGGTGTGTGTGCTTTAGTTAAATAGGCGGTTTACATCTCGGGAACGGATAGCAATTTCAGTACTGTAGTCGTTTTTTGTCTTTCCCTTGTCCTTTTTGTCACTTATTTTTCATCTTGACGTCATTTATTTGGATTTAACAGTTTTGAAAATATTGATTTACTGATTTCAAAATTATTAAATTACTGATTAATTGGACATTTGAAAATGGACCTTAAATTGAAGTAAGGCTGCAAATCTATTATCAAAAGTGAGCAACTGATGTCAAAGTGGACGTACGTGTTCCTCAGACTATTCAACTCTCTTGGGCTCAAAGAAAAGGGGCTCATGGAGAAGAGGCTGGACAGCAATTTGATATAAACCGAATATGGATGCGGCTGTGATGATTGTCCGCTAAAAACCTGCATTTTTAAGCATAAAATTAAAAACAGCTTTAACAAATGCAGATTTTCACTGTGATGAACAAAAATATGTTTAATAGATACTTTATAATAATAAATATCAATAATTTTAAAAATTAGCCCAAAAATCAAATTAATAAAAATAATGGTTTAAGTTTTAAAAATTTAGCCAAAATTGTCGTAAAACGGGTAAAATTGGTATACAGTGAATAAGAAGTACAAATTATAAAATATTTTATTAAAATCAAAATAAAAATCATTGTCTATTAATGTATTTTTTTTATTACAAGGGAGATAGAACAACAAAACTAGCGCAGATGCCGGGGATACGACACTTTTTGCGCATTGCGGTGAATAAGCTGTTGTATGACCTCTGGTGACTCCTGTAGGCTGTAGCAGGTGCAGGCCCGGACGAACCTTGCAAAAGCTTAATGTATAATTAATTAATAATAAATCTAATGATTCTAACTAAATTTGAATATGATATAATAATTAAATTAATGTAATAATTAAAATTGTACTTTTAAAGTGTTAGGTTCTGATTATGCATCTCATACATAATATATATCAAATATACGAAGCAGAAATAAAACAGAACCTCAAAAACCAGATTTACTCATGCATATAAATATAGAAAAGCAAAAACATGAAATGTAAGATGTTTACACACCTTTATGACGATCTCTTTCGTTCTTTAATCGTCTTCACGTTGGGTTGTCGTAAACCACAACGATCAACACAGACCGTCTCTAATAAAAGTCTACACGAAGATAGAAAGATGAAATCTCACTAGGAGATAGCTAGAATTCTTTATTTGTGTTAGCAAAGACAAGAACTCTTGAGAGAATTAGAAAGAAAAAGTGTGTGTAAGAAAAAAAAACCTTTCTTTTTCTCTTTTTTATGTGTCTTATACAAAATGCACGAAAATCATCTCAATTTTCTGCACCATTTGGCCTTCTAATGGAAAGTTATGAAAAGTGAATGGTCATAAATAGCATGCATTAATGGAGGTTATGGGAAGTTAATGGCCATGAATATCATGCATTAATGGAAGTTATGGGAAGTTAATGACCATAAATAGCAAGCATTAATGGAAGCCAACAACACTTGTTTTTAATCCATTCCATACAACGTTTTCTACCACGATCATATCGCGATACAATCCTAAAACACTCTCTCATATCTTGAATCACCATTCAAGACCATTTTACTCATCCTTCGGATCTTCTATGTGTGTGACCCATTAGGTTCCCGATTATGTTGGTCACTTGAATTAACACTTAATTCAAGTAACTTAAGAGCGGTATCCAGCAACACGTCATGAACCCCAATTAACCGAAAAGTCTGTTCACACCTCTTGTCTTTTGCTCCTTGTTCACGCTTCTCCATTTTCTGCTCTATTGAGCACTGCGTTTAACGCAGCTGTCTGTGTTTAACGCAAACAATGTCTGCGTCACGCAGAATGTCAGCATGAAATGCAGACGTTTTGCTTTGCGCTGTGTTTCATCTCCTGCTTGTCCTCCTGCACTGTGTTTTCTTCATCTTGCACTTTGTTTTTGTCTCTTTTTCCAACTGCTTGCTTTTAAATTTTTCTTCTTCTTTGTGTTCCAATTTTCTTGTCTTTTAATTTTCTTTTTCTTGCTCCATGAAGACAAGTAAAAATTGATCTTCAGAAAATAGCCCATATGTCGTGCTTTCTATTCAATTTAATTTTTTTACTTCCAAATTGTACCTAAAATTATATATGAATTAAAGTGAGTATCCTAAACATTTTCATATCATTAATCGCTAACTGTAAATAATTAAATATATCAACAATTAAATACATATCAACCATCCATCATGCAAACCCACACATTCTCCTAACCATGCATTCTCTAATACATATATGTAAACATATCATTTTGGTTATGACATCTTATGGATCCTAACATGAAAGCCCAATCTAACACTTAGATTTGTTATCTTCCTTTTACTAACTTGGCTAAAATTACTATTGTATGTGATTTCAATTGGAATTAATATTAATATAATTAACATGAATTCCTAATTCTAGAAATTAATTCATGATTAATTTACCTTAAAATTATTATTTGATGTCCAAAATTAAACAACTTCAATTTTGTCATACATGCCAATTTTTCTAGTCTCACTAGAAAATCTATTGCTCTAATAAAATTAATTCAAAATTAATTTCTATAATTTCCCAAAATTTTCATAACATCAAATCATCATTCCAAGTATCTCTAGGTCATTTCATGATAAACAAAATAATTTAGTACCCAAAAATTGTCCTAATCTCCAAAATACCGATAAGACACCAAAAACGACAAATATGACTTCTAGAATTTTTTGGAAATCAAATTTCAACCAAAATCATTTAGGCATGCATAAAACATCAAATTAACACTTTTTATCACATGAAAATATTTTTAAGGTTCTAGAACTAAAATATAAACATATAAAAACATCAAACAAAACAGATTCTACAATTTCTGAAAAATTGTCCAGATTTGGAAAATTGTTTGATAAAATTATTAAAACATTTTAAATAATTCTACAAAAATTATAGAGGCATAAAAACATCCCAAATATGTTCACGTGATTTTTTTCAGAATCAAATTTCACAAAAATCATTTGTAACCTCATCACTTTAGCCAATAGAAATCATATGCCCAGTAGGAAGATAAATTTCATGAATGTTCTTGTAAAGTCGAAATTAAATATTTTAATCACATTAAAAATATTTTCAATCACACTGAATCATTTGCATACATCTTATGAACAGATTGGTGAAAGTAAATCGTGAAAAATATTTTTCTATAATTAATTTCGAACAAAACATCATAAGACTCTAAGCTGTCACAACCATTAAAACAATTTCACATGTCATATATTCTACATCTAACAAGGCACAAGATGGCTCTGATACCACTGTTAGGTTCCGATAATGCATCTCATATATAATATATATATCAAATATATGCAGTGGAAATAAAACAGAACCTCAAAAATCAGATCTACTCATGTATATAAATATAGAAAAAACAAAAACATGAAATGTAAGATTTTTACATACATTTCTGACGATCTCCTTCATTCTTTAATCTTCTCTATGTTGCATTGTCGTAAATCATAACGATCAATGTAGAACGTCTTTATTGAAAGTCCATACGAAGATATAAGTATGAAACCTCACTAAGAGATGACTAGAATTCTTTCTTTGTGTTAGTAAAGACAAGAACTCTTGAAATAATCAAAGAGAAAAAGTATGTGTGTGTAAGAAAAAAACCTTTCATTTTCTCTTTTTTATGTGTCTTACACAAGATGCACGAAAATCATCTCAATTTTTTGCGCCATTGTCCTTCCATAACCCTCATCACTAATAGAAAGTTATGGGAAGTTAATGGTCATGAATAGTATGCATTAATGGAAGTTGTGAGAAGTTAATGGTCATGAATAACATGCATTAATGGAAGTTATAGGAAGTTAATGACCATGAATAGCATGCACTAATGGAAGCCAACAACACTTGATTCTAATCCATTCTATGCAATGTTTTCTAACACGATCACATCACGATACAATCCTGAAGCACTCTCTCATATCTTGAATCACCATTCAAGATTATTTTGCTCATCTTTCGGATCTCCTATGTACGTGACCCATTAGGTTCCCGATTATGTTGGCCACTTGAATTAAAACTTAATTCAAGTAACTCAAGAGCGGTATATAGCAACACGTCATGACCCCCAATTAACCGAAAAGTCAGTGGTTTGACTCCGAATCCTTCCATACGCAACTTTGCCATGCAATTCGTCCTTTCACCATCTATATCCCACTTGGTTCAGAGTTTGGTTAAAATGTCAACTCCCACTAAACTGACTATGTCACATCTAGTCCAAGTGTTATTAGATCCTGTCCTGAGGATCTCACTACTCTATGTATCATTAAAGACTCTCTTCATGACACATATCTGCTCTGGACAGAGACTCCCAAATAATGACCCCCACAAGAAGTCGTGGGTATCATCTCCTTCTATCAGGAGTGGTGAATCATTTATTAGCTACTCAATTACTTCTAAATACCTCAAGTTGTACCCAATTATCACCCTATAAGTAACCCCTGAAAGGCAACGATGAATGGAGTCAAAGCACAGGATCAGTATCTGAGATATCCTTGAGCACCTCAAGTCAATTGATACTTGTACCATTGCTATGATGAAACTATCATTGACACTAGAATACAATATCCATATGATTGCCTCATAGTAGGTCAATCCAATGTACTTACTACCCTTAGTGCATTTACATATTAACTCTAAATAATTCATGTCTATAGCTTATGAGATCTATTGTTTAATCTAATCAAGGAGTATAACATACGCTAGTCTATCCGGATTAATGATATCTCATCTCATTAATCCTATGACTAAGGAAAGTTTAGATACTAACATAATTACACATAATAGGAATCTCATTATCATGATCTCATCATGATTTCCTCCACCCTATGTTTTGTATCAAGGATTTCATTTAATTAATTTAAAATCAACATAAAATCCATAAACATATGAACATTGAAATAATGAAAAAAAATTATTAATCATAAAATGATTTGTACAATAAGTGCTGAAAGTGATTGCCTTTAGAACACTTCTCTAACATAAAGAAGCTTATGTCTCGTCAACATTATTTGCCTTAAATTATAATTAACATAAACAAAATCATTGAGGCTTTGATATTCTAAGTGATTTTTTAAATATAAATATGTTCAAAAACAGTTCTCTTATGTGTACAACATAATGATACAATTATTTAATAACAAGTTTTCTTGATATTGGAGCAATTTTAACAAACACTAACAAACAATCTCCACTAGTCATCCATATTTTGAATTGGGAGTTATAGTAAAACTTTAAAAATGTAATATTGATAAGTAAAGAACGAAATTAGAATTATAGAAACTTACTAGGCATTTTTTAATCATAAGTTCTCTCTTTATAGATGATATAGTAGAACTCTGCAAAACTTCATGATATAATATAATTTTACTTGCTCTTTATTAAAAAATATCTTTGTATTCAGTCGCATCAAAAAGATCACGCATAATATTAACGTATGTACATGTATCTTTAGTATGTAAACAATAAGGATTAAGAAAATAAGCTGGTAAGCAGATCCTTTAAGTAAGATGCTTATTTCATTGTCAATCAAGAATATTTGTATAAGGCTTACATTACTTCGTCTTCATTTTAAAAGATTCACAATTGTCTGGGGAACTCTATACACTTGAAATATATAAAATAATCCACTATTTTTTTATTTTGTAAGAGAAAGTACAAATATATATAGTATAATGAGTTTACAAAAGACAAACTAATTTACAACTAGAAGTTAGGGATCTAATCGGCTCTAAATTAAGGATATGAAAATATATTATAACTGTAATTCCAATAATTATAATATCTCAACACTCTCCCTCAAGTTTGTGTATAGATATCATACATGTTCAACTTGTTAAGAGACTTTATAAACACTCAATTTTAGGTTGCTTTTGTAAGAAAATCAGCTAGTTGATCCTTAAAAGGAATCTTGGGCAACTCCATAATTTTTCTAACTTCTCCTTAATAAATAATCTGTCAATCTCAATATGCTTTGTTTGATCATGATGAATATGATTATGTATCATATGCAACTTTATTGTCACAATAAAATCAAATTGGTTGCTTAGGTGGATAACCCAAATCCTGTAGAAGCGACCTTAATCATAAAGCTTCACATAGTCCAAGTGTTATATTTCTAAATTCAACTTTCGCATTGAGCGAGCAATGATATTTTGATTCTTACTTCTCCACGCGACAAGATTTCCACCCACAAATGAGAAGAAACCAGAAGTCGATCCCTTATAATTTATCAGTCTAGCCTAATCAGCATTTGTATAAATATCTATGCGTTGCCAATTTATATCGTTAGCTAACAAAATTCCTTTTAAAGGTGTAAATTTCAAATACCTTAAAATTCATATAATTGCATTCATATATTGTTCTCTAAGATTAAGCATATTCTGACTAGCAATTATCAATGCATAAGCAAGATCATGTTTACTTCAACACATAACTTCAAGCTTTTCTTAATTAGTGTATCAAACGGATGATATACTAACTTTGAGATGCTTCTCCCTGCGCAGCGACGTTGCTTTTTTATCATATTAGAAAAAATGGAGTCAAGACATATCAGTTTCTTATAATAAGTGTAATCCATACTTCCTTTGTGATAAGAAAATTTCTTTCTTTGATCTAGAAACTTCAATATCAAGGAAATATTTCAAGAAACCAAGATTTTTTATTTCAAACTCTTTAGGCAAATGTTATTGCAATGCTTTCCACCATGGCATCCATATATATATGTTGGCGGTTACATGAACAGCCACATAACTTCCACCAGTTTATTCTGTTCTTATACAAAAGGAGGAACAAGAAGTTATCTTCTTAAGAAAAGAAAGTGTTAGAAGACCTAGCAATATCAACAGACCCAGACACATCTCCTTTACTGGGCTAGCTACAAACATCGGCGGCCCAGTTCCAATATCCTTTACTTTATTTCTTTTGTACATATTTTTTGTCTCTGTTACAGCCTGTCACTGTACCTAGCAGAAGGAATAATCACAGCTGTCTTTATTTCAATAGCTAGTTTTTTCCTTATTCTTTATTCTAGGGTTAGCTCAGCTCTTGTCTCGTGTATAAATAATCCTTGGATGTTTCAATACAAAATGAGTAAGAATACTTCTTCCTCACCTACGGCTATTCCTTTTTTTACAGAAAGATATCAAAAAAAAGAAGCTTTTTTGTTCTCTTTTCTCTCGGCACTATTTCTCTTCTCTTCTTCGCGTGAAACACACCATCAAGAGTTTGAGTTTGTGGCGTGGATTAACGGTAACTCTATTAAATTTTTATATGATTGGACCTAAATAAACTGAGCACATATAAGCCTAAATAAGGTTCCATCCCAAAACCAATTGGTATTAGGAGGAGTAACTTGTTAGGCTTATATGCATGCTCAAGGCCATATATTCTTTCGATGTGGGACAAAGTCTCACTTGTATTTCAACAAATTAATGATTTATTATATTTAATTTAACTCAATTTAATTGATTCATGTCAAATTTAAGGAGTAAATTAAGTTATCATAGTGATAATTGTTAATTCATATTACATGTATTTCACCGTTATTTTTATCCGAAGCCTAAAATAAAGAGTTTTTTTAAGAAATTTAAAGATCCAGAGATTTTGCTAAATATTCTTAAGTTAAATAGAAGGTATATTTCTTTTATTCTTTTTTAAAATGATAACACAAGTCTCATAATAATTATAGTTTACATAATAATAATAATATTATAAAGATAACCGTATTATTTGCAATTGTTATAGTGATCCGAAGCATAATTTGTAATTTAAAAATTTTGGATCAAGGTTTTAGAAACGATAAATCATTTTACAAAAGCCACTACTAGAAAATGCTTTCAATATAGCTTCTGAGTTCTGATACTAAGAAATCTTTCTCCTTGATGTTTAGATTTTGATGTCAGGCGGAAAAGCCTAGGATGTTCTGCATGTTTCTGTTTTGGCTGATGTTAGAATAGGCAGATAGGCTCGGCTGCATTAGTTTGATGCTTCCCTGTCTTGAATGTCACGGACATAACTGTTTTCATTGCAGATAGGGATGGTTAAGTTCTGTTCCTGTCCCCAGTCTATGCTCTCTCTCATTTGGAACACGCCCTTACAACATTGTATTTAACATAAATATATTCGAAAAAGCGTGCTTTAGATCTCTCAAGGGTTCATCCTTCTTTCCTGGTTTTAGATTATATGTTACCTTTTCAGATCTGGATATGCATAAGGTAACTTGAACATTTATAAGTTTTCTTCAGAAAAATTAACAGAAGAGTCCTGATTCTATCTTTTCTTTCTATAACATACCTACACTAAGAACTGCGCAAAAAGAGAGAACAAATTAGCAAATACGTTCAATAAATTCATCACCTCGAGCGTCTTTTTTCCTTCTCCAACAATTATCAGCGCCATAGCTATCTCAGGCCGCTCCTGGGAGCTAGCTATCAGTAGGAATGAAGATGCACGTTTCTGAGCAGCAGTAACTACTAAGCTAAGGCGTGTAAAGACTAGAGTGAAGAGAGGCCAACCTCACTTTGACGTAAATGAATCACCGAATCCAAAGACAGGCAGATTCAGAGCCGTTGTGTCAGATGATCGTATCTATTGGGATGTGATCTCTAATTGGTATTCCTGAAACAGAAATGAAAAACCTGTGAACTGTGATGGGTATTTGTTTATTGTTACTAAACATCTTCCTCAATCAATCAAAGTCCCGCTGTGCTATTGCCTGCAGGCTACTACTCAGCTACGCTCCCTAAGCATGCTTCTGCAACTCTCTGCCCCAAATTTTCCTGACGCTGTGTCGCTTGTGCTTTGCCGCTTTTTTCACTCGTGCCAGTTGCTCTATGGCAGGATTCCACTTTCACCTGAACTCGACAACTGTCCTCTTCGTGTTTTGTGGTACTTTGAGATGAGAAGAGTTAATCAGGTTGTCCAGGTTGAATGCCTAGGAAGTTTGTGGGTTGTAATGAACTAGTATGCTCGGCCTGGTAAAAGTTTGTCCTCGATTTACTCGAACATCTAAACCCAATTCAATTCTCACCAGTCACCAGCCCAAGTCACCATTGTCCGTTAGTCCACGAACCCATTAGTTGGTTGGTCTACCAGAAAGAGAAACTGAGAAGATCCCTCCGTTGATCAGTTATACCCCACAAAACAGATCCTCACCGTCCGATGATGATCTCATATGATTCGTTCCCGCCAAATGTTCAAATCCTTCAGCACCGTTGACGCACTTGACGTCGAAGACGTCGAAGACTCTGTATCATCGAACATGTCCCGGACCAACCCCGGAACGTTCGCCGGAGTCTTCTATCATCGACGTCGAGTTCGCCTCTTCAAAACGCAGCATTTACTTCATATACTCTTTCCCACAAGACAACGATACCTTGTAGCCGAAGCTCATGTTAAAGAGTCGTCAGCGACAACGGCGCTGGCTTTAAACATGGCGTGAAATCTTCCAAGGGGTCAAGGAATCTAGAGACTCAACCGTTGAAGAAAGTTGACGACTGTGAATAAGAAAGCGGACGGTGCCGATTAGACGATGAACTCTGAAGAGGACGCCGGAGGTCTCGCAGGAGAGTAACTCTTGAAGAGGAATTTGTCGTTCTAGATGGTGTTCCCGTTGCCGACGCGGTCAATACGGCTCCGGAGCTTTGTGGACGAATCGATCCACTCAACCGCTTATGTTTGCGTCCAGCGCAGGATAGCAGAAGCCGCTGAGATCAGATTTTCTCGATTCCATGGACAGGCTCTCTGTCTTCGTTCATTCCTAGTAAATAACGGTTTTCATTTGATTAAGAAATAAGGAAAGAGAGACCGACGGTTATGAGAGTGCTGTTAGATTTAGGATAGAAAGACTGTAATAAATCTGTTGTATTGTATATAATTTTCATAGTTACAACATTGTATTATAGACCTACAAATAGCGAGAATGGGGGAAAGGATTGATCCTATAATTACAGGGGGGTCAATCCTTTCCCTATATGACAACATTATAATTAAAGATAGTCAACCATTGACCTACATGAGAACAGTAGTAATTATAGCAAAACAGTGTTAAGTTCTAACAAGTGTCAATCTCTATTGTGAACTTAACGGCGGAGCACGATGGTCATCGTTTTCTTATCACGACGGTCGACGGAGATCCTCTACCTATCTTGCTACCATTCGAAGCTCACGAGGAAAGATGTTAGAGTGTCTTGTATTATCTAAACATGAAAATGTTAAAGGATTCATAAGTGATAAGGGGCAACTATCCAAACAATTAATTTTAGTTATTTGGACAATAGTTGACCCAAGCTTAATTATTGTTAATGGACTCTACACTCTACCCATATTAAAAATTTAACATGGTATCAGAGCGGGTTGCTCTTATGTTAGTCGTTAACACTTCGAAATGATAGATTATGTCACGTGTTAGACTCACATGTGAGAGGGGTGTGTTGAAATATAAAGAGTGAGAGTTGTCCCATATTGGAGAAAGAGATGAGAGTAAACTAAAATATAAGTCTAGTGGGCTTCTCCACTTATCACCAATTAGTTTTAGGATAGAACCTCACTTGGGCTTGTATGTGATCTAACATGGTATTAGAGCAAGTTGACCCGAATTATTAATTTTCCGGTTGTCCGTTTGGATGTTGTTTCCCAGCGGTCCGGTCCGGTCCGGTTTCCACTGCGTATATTTTAAATGACAATTGATTGTCCAGCTCCAGTTGCACTTGAGGGGGAGTGTGTGGGGAATAAGAAAATCTCCTTCTCTCTTCTGTCTCTTCCATTTTTCGTTGTTTTTAACATGGTATCAGAGCCTTTATGACCAAGTGATCATGAGTTCAAATCATACCACCCACCTATTATTCAGCACAAGATAAAGTGAGCCTGTGCAAGTTTCAAGTTTAAAAGGCTTTCACTTGAAGGGGTATATTAATGAATATATAAAACTAATTAAATTGACCTCACACAACAACTTAAACTGTTGCGGTGAAACGGTCATTTAACAAAAGATTCTTAAATGATTAATTTTTATTATTTGAACAACCAGGCAGGCTTCGACATTTGAATGGCTACATTGGTTCAAGACATAAGCCTGTGTTAGATACAAGAGACTTGTTACAAGGAGGGTATCATGTTTACATTGACATCAAAAGCCTCTCTTCTAGATTCATTCGATGGTTTAGCACAGGAACCTGGAACCATTGCATTTTTATGTCTTCTTGTCCTTGTAGTTTTCTTCTGCTTAGACAGTTTCTTCTCTAAATCTTTCACTCTCCCTGTAAGATTGGAAATGACACTCAGCTGCTCTTTGCCTGCCTCAATTAACTTCTCCATCATCTCTCTCAGTTTCGCATTCTCTTCGATAAGTTTCCAGTCATTTTCCATCCTCATGTCCTGTTCATTTGCAGACAAATTGCTAGCCGTAGACGATATGGGTAATAGCTCTGATGCCACTACATCGAGTTCCTCAGACGCTGGAGCAAATTGTGGACCAGTAACAGGATCTTCGTGTGTTTCAGGCCCTTTCATTTGATCTGAATTGTATTTCTCCTCTGGGCCTGTCGACTCTTCATTTACATCCTGTACTTTGAGTTGGCATTCGTTGTGCTCATCTTTTTCTTGAGTCGGCATAATTTGGATGAAACCTTCAGTCGTCAGGCTGTGATCTATCTCTTTCTGTAGATCATCGTGGCCATGGTTCTGCAGTCGAGTGACCACATTCTCCATTCCTTGAGGTCCTGACTCCACACCATTCTCATCAACAGTGTGATCTGTCTCTTCCTGTACATCATAATCGCCATGGTGCTGCAGTTGAGTAACCACATCCTCCAATCCTTCAAATCCTGACACTACACCATTCTCATTAACAGTATCGAGTTCCTTAACTTCAACCTGTTGAACGTCTGAATCAAGAACTGATCCGTTTGAATCTATGGAGCTATCATTCTCCTTTGGAGGTCCGACTCTGACTTCATCCAAAATTGGTAGTTCCTTTATTTCTGATTGCTCCACCGACTCATCTACTTCTGAGTGCTCCATTGACTCATCTAGAATTGGTGTTTCCTTTAGGGACAAAGACGGGTCTCTGCCATTACCCTCCTGCATTTCAGACGTCTTACATTTCTTAGGTTCCTCCTCGTCAAGTACTCCTAAATGCAATTCCGCTTGAACATTCATTTGATTGGAATTTTCAGCAACTTCCATATCTGCAAACTCATTCCCTTCATCTCCTTTACATTGTAATTCAGCAACACTAGGAACACAGCATGTAACCTCTACTGGTTCGCCACCTGCCTCAAAATCATTCTTCTCCGATGGCAGTTCTTCTGCATGTTCAACTTCAGATTTCCTCTGCTCCTTGTCAGACATGATGATCGATTTCCAAAGCTCCTCATCCTTATTCTCGCATATTGTGGTCGGTGTCGCAGTTGTTTCATGATCATCACCGCAAGGATCAACGGAAGGACCTTCTGGAAACCTATCTTTGGCCATCATATCCTCAAATCTTTTTGTCACAACATCCAGCTTCTCCTGCAAGGTTACCAATTCTCTAGCCAAGGATTTCCTTATATCCCTGAGACTTGGATGCAAACCCTGTTGAATAAATATTTCAAAGTTAAAAATCTAAGACATCCTGCGATTTCAAACATATTCACAGGTATGAAGCTACGCTAACCTGTTCTGAAATGATCAGGTGTGTACACTAGCATTTGAAAAATTATGCATATTTTAAAAAAAACCCAAAAATAATCTTCTAAAAGAACAAAGTTTAGAAGAACAGAAGGAGTTCCACTGGATTCATCAGGGACAATATACTTAAGGCAGTTCCATCAAATGAGGAAAGGATACGTACCTGAACTGTGTCCAACTTTAGCAGAAGACTCATTAGCATTTCTCCAATAATCATCCTTTGCTTATCATCCTTTATCAGATTAGAAGAAGACTCTAAAGCGTGAATCTGATTCCTGAGCTCGGCCATCTTTTCCTTGACTTTTGCTAACTCCCTCAACTTCTTCACAGGCTCCCATCTCCTGACTTCATACGCCCGAAAAGCGGACTGAATAATGATAGCTGCCTCTTCATGTGATAAGTTTTTCTTCTCAACTTTAATCTCAGGTTTAGCTGAGCCATCTGTATTTGTTGCTCCCAATTCCTCCACATGGGTCGATTCTCCAACATCATTCAATCCTTCATTTTCTACCCGTGCAGGCAGAGATTTGCTGATTTTGCTCTCATCCTGGTTTTCACTACTTCCCATGTCCACTTTGTCTTGTACCTTTTCCTCCTGTTTCGTCTCTTCCAAATCGTTGCTGCTTCTTAGACTAAAATCCTGAAGACTTTTAGTTTCCACATCGGAAGAAGCAGAATCTCTTTCAGTGGCCTTTGACTGCTCTTGCCTCTTTCCCGATGACCCAGGAGGACTAGGAGACCTTGAACTTCCATCCCCGTTCTTCTTTCTAGGCAAGGGATCCAATCTCAAACAAACTGGAGGTAGCTTAGATGTTTTTGGTGGTGATGTTGACTGTCTTTTAGCTGCAGTTCTAGAAGACTTACTGTGCAAATTGTTCTCATCTGATGATCCCTCATTCCTTTCAGTGTATTCATGCTCCTTGGGTGCTTCTATATCCTTCACTGGAATGATTTTTTCCTTCACTACAGTTTTTTCCTTCACTTTTGGGCCCATCTCACCACCAAAATCTTTTTGTAAGGCGCCAGGGTCGCCTGGAAGCTTCATCGGAAAGAATTTAATGGCAGGAGACGGCTGCTTTATTGATCTAGAAAGAGGATCCATCTCCCTCGTATCTTCCATTGCTTTTGGGCTAATTTCACCACCAGAATCTCTTTGTACCTCATCATGGTCGCCTGGAAGCTTCACTGGAAAGAACTTGATAATAGGTTTAGAATGAGGATCCTTTTCTTTAGACTCTGCCTTCTCATTGTCATCCTGCTTGTCATATGAAGGCATCCATATTACAGGAAATGGAAATGCTCCATTTTTTTCCCCATTTTGGGCACTTATGTTCTTCTCCTTATCTCCAGCTTCGCTTGATGGTGCAAAATTTCTTAAATCTACTGGGAACCAACCATTCCACACTTTTGGTTCAGATGGCTTTAAAGTCTCATGTGATTTCAAAGCTTGGGAGCTTTTGTCAGCAGTCTCTGACTCCGCCGCTTTTCCAGGCTTCTTAAAATTAGAGGGTGGAATCCAAGCAATAGGCAATCCATTGTTGTTCCCTTTAAACGGCACCAAGGATCGATCATCCTTTGTCTCCTCTGGCTCTTGCTCTTCAACTTTCACAAATCCATTGTTTCTCTGGTTGTGCACGTGATTGGGACACCCACAACAATGATAATCATAGCCTCTAGGGGCAATCTTTTCATACTCGTATCTGGGCAGCTCCGTCATATAACGTGGGGAAGGTACATATTGTACGGGCTGTCCACAGCAATGAGGATGGCCCGGTGCAAACTGAGGACAAGGAGGTCGAAGCCCATAATGACAAGGGAAGTTGCAGCAGCCATGATAAGGAGCAGCTGGGTAGGCATAGTTGGTTACATAAGGCCAAGGTTCACACATGACGGTAGGTTTAGATGGATCTATCTTCATGTGTGGTGGAACAGCCTCACAGTTTGGATGATAATGTTAGAATTTATAATGGGCCTACGGGCCCATACGAGAAGGAATGCTAGACCACATATAAGCCCAAGTGAGGTCCCATCCTAAAACCAATTGGTGATAGGTGGAGTAGCTCCTTAGGCTTATATATTAATCTTCATTCCTCTCTTTATCCG
>JANZXV010000197.1:19035-30434 GCA_027576455.1 Erythroxylum roigii
AAATATTTAAACAAACAAGTAAGTATTTGCCAGAGAATAAATTCACTAAATTGACCCGTAAGAGAAATCTAAGTTAAGCATTATTTATATGTTTACAGAAATTCTCATTGTTGACCGTTTAACTTAAGATAACCAAAGTATATCGTATAGAGATTACTATTGAGTAACATCTTTATGAGGATGGTTATATAATTTAGTTTGGCTTTGTTTGCTTTAACCCAGGTTAATTGATCTTTAAGTTTAATTTGGACTTTGAGAGGGTGGAAAATGTGAAGCAAAGTGAACTGGGATTCAAATACTAAATAATAGTCAGATTGAAGTCTAATTGGTCTGAACAGGTTGATGTTTTCTTGAATTGGTGCACTTAAGAATCAACTTGTTTCTTATAATAGGTTTTTGTAGCATCAAACTTGCAAGGAAGTTTAGTTTCTTTTTTTTTTAAATACAAGGGAAAAGCTTAAAACAACTAAACTAGATCACGAATAGCGCGACGGTACTGAACTCCTTGACGGTCCCAGTGGAAAAGGTCCTGCATGACCGGAGGGGGCGCCGGGAAAGTATGGATGCCTGGATTGCATTGACCTGCAAGAGCTGCCAGTCGGTTCGCGCACTGGTTGCCTTCTCGGTGCACATGTTCAATTCTCACCTCCCACCCACGATGGAGAAGGGCTCGGGTACCTGTCAATAAAACAGAAGTGAAATCAGTCTCAGAAAAGGAAGAGGAAAGCAGATGAATGACCTCTAAGGCGTTCACTTCTAATATGACCCTGCGAAACCCCAAAGTCCAAGCTAGATTGAGGCCGGAGTGGACTCCCCAGAGCTCAGCAGTGGTAGGCGAGCTACGGCCGATGTGTTGGGAAAAACTGCCACACCATTGACCGTGACTGTCCCGAATTAGGCCACCAGCGGTCCCGATACCAGATGTCGGGTTAAAAGCACCATCCGTGTTGAGCTTGACCCAGCCGTCCGGTAGTTTGGTCCAGCTCACCCAACCGTCCACCATAAGCCCCTGATTCGGAAACACATGGCGTGCAACTTCCCGTGCTTTCACAATCCACTCTACATATGCCAAAACTGCTCGCGGAGCATCTTCCGGCCAGGCGAAACGTTCATAAAAAATACTTTGGTTGCGCTACCGCCAAAGCATTTCTTGGTGTTTGTTATTTCTACTTGTTCGCAGGTTCTAAAAGCTACACTGTTTTAACAGTTGTCAGTACAAAATGCTATCACCTCTTTTGCAGTCACTGTGTACAGAAACTTTCTGAAAGCCGTCATCACAAGTGTCCATCATGTGCCACCAGTTTTGCACCTAATGATATAAAGCCTGTTTATATCTGATTGAAACCAAGATAAGTTCTGTTTGTCTTCTTGACAACATTCACTGTATCAGGCTTATAGGAAACAACATATGCCTTTTTAGAAGCCTTGACCTGCGGATTCAAACAACTGCGTGTCTACTGTTATATTTAGACTTTCTGTATGGGATGAGAAGAAAATTGATGGAAGCGACTGCAGCTCTCTTCTCTCTGCGGGTGGAAATCATCTTAGATTACTGTCAATCTGTAGTTTATGTGAATTTGTTTGACTTATATGTTGCTAGGAATCTTTTGAAGATTACAAAATTTTACTGGTGAAATTCTGTCCTGAATGCCTTGGATTTCTAAACAGGGTTTCTACAGTCCATGTCATAGGACATTGCATCTAAAGTTGGCTTAGACTTGTATACTAGTTTTTCTCCATTTCTTAAACCTTGAGGGCCTTCCTTTACGTTATTTGGTACATATGAACGCATTCAGAAACATAGCTTTAAGTTTGTATAAACTAGTGCTATCAGTAATTATTAGAATAGCCTAGCTCACTTTTAGAAGCTAACTCAAGAGGAGAAAGTTTGCATATTATTATAAATTATTAAATGCTCTCATACTTGTCCGATGTGAGATTCCTGACACACCCCCTCAATCCAAAACAGGACTGAACATCTGATTGACATATTGTGTAAAGGGACATAACCGAGCACCGCCCCAAACTATCGAGACAAACTGACTCTGATACCATATTAGAAGGCCTAACTCACCCCTCAAAAACTAGCTCAAGAGGGGAAGGTTTGCATACTATTATAAATTGTTAAATGCTTTCATACTTGTCCGATGTGAGATTCCTGACACACCCCTTCAGTCCAGAGCAGGACTGGACATTTGATGGAGATATTGAGCAAAAGGATATAACCGGGCACTGTCCCAAACTATCGAGACAAACTGGATCTGATACTATATTAGAAGGCCTAACTCACCTCCAAAAGCTAACTCAAGAAGAAAAAATTTGCATACTATTATAAATTGTTAAATTCTCTCGTACTTGTCTGACGCGAAATTTCTGACAATAATAATAGATTCTGTACCCAATTCTTAGTTTAGATGTTTACTAGATGTCGAAAGCAATCTCATAGTGTTTGATCCTTCTTCATTTTGTAACTTATTTGAATTGATTGTCATCATTTTGGAATTAGCTTAAGACCCCCGTCCCATTATCTTACTCTTGTTTCTAATCTTGCGAATTGCGATGTTATTTTTCAAGGAAGGGAAGATCAGCGGTTATTAGTAAAGTGGACAACATAGTACTGACCAAGCGTGATTAAGGTATGGACCAATGTCCTAATGCTTGTTACGATGACTCTGTAAATCTCCATGTGAATTTGTCTATCATGAAGCTACTATAAAATTCATGGCTCTATCCAAAAGGAAAAACATAGCCTCCTGGAAATGGAAAGGACCATATTTCCCTTCACTTGGCGATCGATACAAGACACAGATTCTCTTCCCAAAACTTGGGAGGTCAACGCTGACTTTAATTGTTTGTCTTTAACCAAATATTGTTTGGCTGTCCAAGGTATGTACATACATCTTCCTTCTCGCTAGGAATGATAATAGGTCGGACCAGTTGAACCGAGATCAAAACGAGCAGTGACGGAGTCAGAAATTTAAAATAGAAAGGTCCAAATAAAATATAGATTTAACAAAATTTTTCATATTAAAATTAAATAAAAAATAAAATTTTTATTAAGAATATGAAATAGTTAAAATTACAATGATCCTCGCCTACTTTTCATAGATTGAAATATTTTCATAATAAGATTATTGTCAATATTTATAAATACACCTCTATCAATGTAACACATTAAATAATCATTCAATAGGTCATCTCTCATTTTATTACGAAGTGAACTTTTGATAACTTTTATTGCGGGAAAAATTCTTTTCACTGTAGCTGTAACAATTGATAAAAGTAATGACAATTTGATTAACAAATAAACCGAAAGCAATCATCAACTCTCAACAAAATGCCTTAGAAGACTCCTTGTCCCCGTTATCTAATTTCTTAATAGCCACATTACTCCTCAATCCAATTCTACCCCTAAAAACAAAGCTCAGAGCTGCTCTTCCCAAAACTCTACCTACTCATTGAAACAAAACAAACGAAAATTTCAAACCGAGAAACAACTCATTGCGAGTATAAAAACATTTTCACACTGTAATAGTACCTTTAGAGAAATTGCATGTGCCAGCAACAATCTCCCCGTAGCTAAATCTGACGAGACAACTTGCAACAGGGGATATACTCCTCTCCAGGGGCTGAACTCTCCTCCATTTGAGTTCTTTAGTACTTAAAATCTTGGGCACTGGGCCCCGAGTAACTCCGTCCCTGAAAACGAGTTGTTTTATCGAGCTAACTCGGGCGAATCGGAGTTGTCAATCCTACTTCTCACTCTCTCTTTTTGCAATGGATTTGATTTACTGATCACTGATTGAAAATTGGTATTGTGTGTAGATGCGACAGTGAAGCGATTTCATGAGATGAAGACTGTATGAGGTTTTGATCAATTTCTTCCCATCGGCACTTTTAATGATGCTTGTAATGGTTACCTTGTCGATGATACCTGTGTCTTTGGAGTTGAGGTTTTCTTTATCAAGCCATCTGGAATATATGAAGCTATTCACATGGTGAAGGAGCTATCTAATGGTTTTTTCACATGGAAATTCCGAACTTTTCGAAATTGAAGCACCACTCTTTACTCTGAAGAATTGATCTCAGAAAATAAAAAATGGTGCGTATATAGTCTGAATAATAAAAAATATTAGATTTGCGAAGCTTAGCTTTTTTTTTGAAAAATAAATATTAGATTAACTATAGACAAAACTAAAACAACATTAGATTGAGTTCAAGTTGAAACTATACAAACAAGTATGCTAAGAGAAGTTCGGCCCAAGTGATTACAACAAAGACTGAAAATGAAACTGGTACGTTCACCCAGAGAAGTTGGGCCGAACTTCTCTGGGTGAACTTAAAGAGAGGAAAAGTGAAGCTACAGAAGTTCGTTTTGTCAAATTAAGCTACTAAACTTGGATTCACTTCTACTGTATATTTCCTTTGCAGAGAGTGAACCGCTAAAATGTTGTTTTAAAACTTGGAATAACTCGTGAGTAAACGCAACAGACTTGTTCTTTTATTTAAAAAATAATTTAACTATATTACTAATATTTTGATAATTTTATAATTATTACATTATATATTACTTAAATTATCTTTATGCACTAACAAATAATTTATGATATATAAAGGTAATTTATAGAACATTAATTATAACAATAACGTGAATCATTAACATAATGATTATATGTCCAATTATTTCATTTAGGAAGAGTTTCATATTTGTGACAAACAATGCTAAAAATGAGGAGATTGTTAAGATATATGGTACATATCTTATTATTTGGTTTTGATATTTTTTAATAATTGGACATCCAAGATAATGTTGATGAGTTTAAATTTTAAATCAAAGTGGGATAGAATAAAATCTACTATCTTGGATTTTATTGGTTGATTATAGTTGTCTTGAAGGATGAAATTAAAAAGCTATCTTGGATCATTTTTGATAAAAGATTGTATCAAGATAGAACTCTACCTTATGAAGTGTCCTAAGTGAATCATGTTGATTTTTGGCTAGGTGTGCTTACTGCTACGTGATCTCCCCTGTTTTGGTAGTGTGAATGTTTTTGGGGGTAGTTGTGGTGGTGCAATTGTTTTTCTTAATCTAGATAATCGCGTAACCCATGCTCTGTGTGTGTGCTGCACTTTTCTTAGTGCGTCATTGGTTGAAGAAGGTTGTCTTAAGTAGTTCTGCGTTTTCTATTTGGTGTCTTTGTCATTGATTGAGCAATTTTGTACATCTGATTTTTCAATTGGAGTCTCACGCAATTTAGGCTGTGTATGGAGGCTGCACTTTTCTTGGTCGTGCGTGGCTAATAGGTTTAGTGTGTAGCTGTAATTTTATCTTAGCAAGTGCGTGATTCTTCTGTGGATTTGTCTATTCTTCAACGTCAATTGAGGGCGGGTTTTGGAACTTTTGCAGCTGGGATTTTGAGTGCAATATCTTGATATGTCTTATGAGTTGATTGTATGAAGAATGAACTCTATTTGTTGCAAACTTTTCTGTGGATTACGTCACCTAGGCTGAATGATTTTGTGCTTGTTTTCTTTGGTGTGTTGTCATTGATTGAGTATTCTTGCAGCTGTGATTTCTTTTGATAAAGCCCTTCGTGTATGATGTTTCGGTGAAGAAACGTTTGTTGATTTGAGACGTTTTGTGGCTATTGTGCATGGGATTTTCAGTGACCATATTGAAGTCTCATAGCAGATCTTTTGATTGACAACTTCTTATTTTTTCGTTGATGAAGCGACATATTTAGGGGAGTTGCTTTTTATCTTAAGTATTTTCTCTTATGTTGAATTTTGTTTAGTCACTTGAATTGTTTATTTTATTTCATTTTCATTAAACATTGCTTGAGAAAATCCTCTGTTGAGGTTAGTACTAGGCCGTCGTACTATTGGGTGTGAAATTTTTTCACGGATTGTGAGGACGAGGGATAGTGTCAAGGGTTGAGTGGTGTCGAATCAGTAAAGCCTTGTATAAAACTATTGTCGTTAGTGAAAGAATTAAGCTAGGTGAGGGCCTTGTAGACGTAGGCAAGGAGTGTCAAACTGCATTACCAAATTTCGGTGTTGATCTGTTTAAGTTCGTATTTATTTTTCTATTTTTGTTTTTGCTGAAAAATTAACAGTTACTGATACAATTACTTTATATCTAGTAACCGAAAAATACAGTTACAATTAACTGTGGAAGAACCTTACAAATAACTGCGACAGAACCTTACAAGTATCAAATCGAAGTTTTTGCGAAACAATCACCTCTTTGATTTTTTTCAGTTTCGGTAAAGGACACTTTTTGTTGGTGATTTTTCTCCTAATGTGCGTGGGATGCTCCAGTGATGATTTTGAGGTTTATAGCAGATTTATTGGTGGGCAACTTCCTATCTTTCACAGACGAAGCTACATTGTTAGGGAAGTTGTTTTCTTCTTAAGTGTTTTGGTTTACGTTGAATTTTGTTTAATCACTTGAGTTGTTTATTTTGTTTCGTTATCAGTAAACATTGTTTAAGAAAAACCTCTGTTGAAGTTAGTACGAGACGGTCGTACTATTGGGTGTGAAATTCTTTCACAGGTTGTGAGAATGAGGGATAGTGTCAAAAGTTGAGTGGTGCTGACTCAGTAAAGCTTTGTATAAAACTATTTTCGTTAGTGAATGAATTAAGCTGGATAAGGGCTCGCAGATGTAAGCAAGGTGTGTTGAATTGCATTACCAAAATTTGATGTTGATTTATATTTGTGCATTTAATTCTTTTATGAATTTTGATTGTGCTAAAAACGACTGTGGTAAATCAAAGATTTTGCGAAACTACTATACCCCTACGATTTTTCATAGAACATTAATTATAACAATAATGTGAATCATTAACATAATGATTCCTAAAAACCCAAAGGTCAAATTTACGTAAAATTACCGTCTTGTCATAGTTATTTAGGCATGTAATTGGTCTAAAATTTAGGAAACACAATTCATTCACGTAGACCACATGGTTACAAACTTCTTTTCTTTTTGTTATTTTTATAACTTTGTCAAATTTCACGTATGAGATAAAGCTTAATTTTCTGATTTTTTTGTTTGCAAGAAACAAATTGGAAAGTTTGTGAAACTACTACCCTCTTCGGTTTTTCAATTGGTGTCAGAGCGAGGTCACCGATTCAGAACTTGGTAGCAAGTTGGTGCAAATCCTAGTTTCGTAAACATGGCTATAAGAGAAGGAGCATCAATTATCAGGCCGCTGCTATTGGATGGATCTAACTATCCTGCATAGAAATCATAGATGAAAGTCTTCATCCAGTTTAGGGCACGAAAGCTTGGCATTCGGTAGTACATGGTTGGAAGCATCCAGAGATCACTGATGATAAAGGAGAGATAGTTCAAAAGGATCCATCTGAATGGACAAGAGTCGAAGAAGAAAGTGCACTAAAAAATTCACAAGCAATGCATGTGATATTCAGTGCTTTTGATGAGGGATGCTTCTCAATGATTTCAGCCTGTGAATCGGCTAAAAAAGCGTGGGATGCTTTACAAACTGTTCATAAAGGGCCCAGATTTGTGATAGTGTCAAAACTACAGATGTTAGTTATGAGGTTTGAAGAACTGAGGATGGATGAAAATAACACTATTGGAGACTTTCATGAAAAATTGCGAGATATGGCGAATCAGGTACATTAATTAGGGATGAAATATTCCAATTTGAAACTAGTCAAGAAGACGTTGAGATCACTACCTCTAAGATTTATTCTGAAAATTGAAGCAATCGAGGAGGCTCATGACATCAATGACTTGTCATTGGAGAAGGTAATTAGAATTCTTACAAATTTTGAAATGAATTTGTTGAGGGACAATCGAGAGAAGAAGAAAGGATTAGCATTGCAAGTCGAGATTGGTAAAGTCGTGAATGACTTAGAAGATGAATCCAATGAGAATGAGGATATTGAACTATTAACACAATAGTTCAGTAAGTGGTTGAAGCGAGTGAAAAAGGACAGACCCGAGTTTAGGCAAAAAGGCGGGAGTTCATCGAACAACAACTTCAAACAAGCCAAAACTCAAAAGGGAGAAAGGAAGACAAGGAGAATCGAATGTCATGAATGTCAAGGTTTCGGACACATTCAATCCGAATGTGCTAATACTTTGAAGAAGAAAAAAGGAAAGTCCTTCACAAGCACCTGGAGTGAGAATGATTACGAGAGTGAATACGGTAGTGAAGAAGAAATAGCTAATGGTGTTGCGTTTGATGCCTTATATAGCAAAAGTCCAGTTACTTGCTTAACAGTAACTGAGAAGGAAGTAACTGAACTCAGAAAAGAGAGAAAATCGGAAAATTTCGAAAACAACTCATCTCAAGACCTAATATTAGATTATGACAGTGATGGAAGTGGCTTAGATGACAAAAAGGGGAACATTTATGAGGCTTACGAACTAATGTATGAAAAATGGGTGAAAATATGTAGAAAGAATGAAAGATTGAAGGAAGAGAATCTCTCCATGAGGAACACCATCCAAGAGTTAGAAAAGAAATTTATGTTGACGTCAGATGAGCTTGGTGAAGCTAGAATGAAATTGGTAAGTACTGAAAAGGGATTGAGAATGTTGAATAGAGGCATAGAAAAACTAGAAAAGTTAATGAAAATTGGTAAGGTTAAAGGGGATCTTCAAGATATAGGCTATAAGGGTGAGTGCTTTAAAGTGAATGAGGAGAAAAATAATATGTTCAGATTTGTCCAAGAAGAAGAAACATTGAGAAAGAATTGAAGATTTGTGCTGACGTGTCATTTTTGCGGAGCTATCGGGCACATAAGGCCGAGATGCTACAAGATATTACAAATGATGTTTCAAAGGGGTTAGGATCGAAAATTTAGACACTCTCCATTAAATTTCTAGCGGCAACCCATGTTACCGAAGCACACTTGGGTTAGAAAGGGTCAATTACAGACACAAAGACATTGTGAAGGAAAAACAAGAAATTGTTTAGATTCATAGTTAGTTATTATTTGTAAAGAAACTGGTCAGACAGAGGACAAGTCATTTACTTTGGAGGAAGAAACCGACGACAAAGATAATATGACGAAGAAAAAGGCCAGGTTTGAATTTCATCAAAAGGCACAGTGACTGTGTGCTTTACATTTTTGAAGTATTTTTTTTGTGTTGTTAAAAAAAGAAGAAACGTTAAAAAAATGTCTTCTTTAGTTCTTTAGTTTTTAATGTTGTCATTGTCGTCCCATCTTTTTTAGTAGTTTGCATTGTGACTTCTATTTGGCTCGATCGAAAACCCTTCAGCTCTCTCATCAGTATGGATCTCTCTCGGGTATCTCTCTCTCTTTCGGGCATATCTTTCAATGTTTTGACTGGTGGTAAATTGTCAACTTGGTATGCATATGATTCGTCCGCTGCGCCTATTCTTAATTATTATGATTATGCGTTTTGATACTGTTTTGTCCCATGGGGGAGACATCATATTGTTTATGGTGAATGTTCTATTTAGGAGGAGATTTCAAGGTATATGGGTGACTATTCGTCACACTTTTTGGCATCTCTTTGTCCCAAGGGGGGAGACTAGATTTGTGTATTTGATGGTTATATGTCCAATTATGTTGTTTAGGGGGAGTTTCATATTTGTGACAAACAATACCAAAAGGGGGAGATTGTTAGGATACATGTTATATATCTAAGTAATTAGTTTTGGCATTATTTATTAATTGGACATATAAGATATTAATTGGAGTTTGACTTGGATTCAAAAAGCTAGTGGGGATAATCTTCTTGTTGTAATAGAGTTCTATCTCTAATTGATGTGTATCTTGGCATGATGTGGTGTGGATCATGTGTGTGTGTGTAGCCAAGGGGGCTTTTGAATGTGCAGATAACGTTGCTGGAAGCATGCGTTAATTATTGATTGAATAAAGATTGTGGCCGTGTGCATGTGGGTATGGGCACGTCTCCCATCAACAGTCCAGCGTGAATCTCTTGTGCGGCAAAGTAGCTACAGTTGCGTGCGTGAACCTCATGTTGAAGTTAAGATCATATTATAGCTGGGTTGTGCGGCAAAGAGTGGATATCTCCCATGTAGAAGTCAATCTTTAATGCGTGGGTTTTGTAAAAGGAGAAGTGGGCATTAATTATATAGCTGATGTGATTGTTTTTGGGTATAAGAGAGTAAGTGTGTAGTGGGGAATTAATTGAATTTGAAGATATATACATACGACGTGGTGGATGTGCCCCTGGGGTGTGTGAGCTTCTCTGCGCACTACTTCTCCGTGCGTATTGTTTTTCTTTGTACATGCTGCTTCCTTGCTTCACTGCGTTGGGGTGTATATTTTGGAAGATAGCTGACATGCGTGTGTGGAATAGGATGAAGGTGCGTTAATTGTTAATGAAGAAGACACTGTGTTGGTGTGTAAGTTTTGAATGAGAGTTGAACAACTCGTGCTGACCAATACATGCCACAGTGAAGAAAGCCATGATGCAGTGAGTTAATATGTGCTATGGTGCAGTGGCTTTGTGAGTGATTTTGTTCAGACGTCTTCATCTATTGTTTATACTTCCATATGGTTTAATTGAAGCAGTTGAAGTTGGGATGAATTGTTTCAATTAAATGATTATTTCGAGAAGCTGAACCATAGGAAGTCTTTTGTTTATCTCAAGTATATTGTCCTTCAGTTCTTAGTTGATTAAATACTTGAGTTGTTTTTATTAATTGTTGTTTAAGTGAAAGTAGTTAGAAAAATCCGTTGACGAGGTTAACATGAATTGGTAGTCTTATTAAGTGTGAAATTCTTTCACGGGAAATGAGGTTGAGAGATAGTATTAAGAGTTGAGTGGTGTTGCCTCAATAAACCCTTGGGTAAATCTATTGTACTTCGGTGAAAGTTATTAAGTTGGGTGAGTGCCCTGCAGACGTAGGCAATGTATGTCAAACTACGTTACCAATTTTTTGGTATTGATTTATTTTTTGCTCTTTTAATTGTTCTATTTTTTCGTTTGCTAGAAACAAATCAGAAAGTTTGCGAAACTACTACCCCTTCAGTTTTTCATAAAACATGTCAAGAAAATTTTGGATGGGAAAATATTGAATAAGACCAACATATGTTGCAAAAATAAAGGTGAAGAATCAAAGTAGCATATTTTAATGCTTACCATTGTTGTCTTTATCTGAGGACTAAAGAGAGAATTAGAAAGAGAAATAAGGGAGAGATTGTGGCCAATTTAAGAGGTCAAGAGACAGACTGGGAAAGAATTTGCCGTGGCCCAGACCTTTAAAGTCGACAGATTGCCTGCTGAAGCCAAATGGATCGTTGGACATTTGACACAGCTGCCCACTTGCATTTCCACATTCTTCGTAACTGGCCTTTGTCTAATATTGGGATATTTAGCAGGGTAAAATGGGGATTTCACTTGGAGCTTAGTCTCGTGTCCT
>JANZXV010000197.1:37439-50343 GCA_027576455.1 Erythroxylum roigii
GGTTCTGCTCCTATAGCGTGGTGCGCTCCTGGCTTTGGTTCTGCATGGGTAGTTTTTGGAGCTCCTCTTGTTGATGCCTCCACCTTGATTCGTGTCTTCCCTTTAGTTTAATGTTATTCTTTTTTCTCAAAATCCAGCTGCAACGTTGGTTTGAAGTGTGAGTGGCTTCCTTGTCCAATGAGTGAAGTTGTTGATGCTTGGAGAGTGAGTGAGTGTTGGAGAGCTTTTAGTATGATTGGCCAAGTGAGTGGAGAGTTGAGAGCTCTTGTCCCACCAGCTCTCTCTTGTTGTGTAACGTGTGTAAACCCCTATTGCCCTGCGTGAATGGCCTTTTGTCCTATTAAATGGATAGTTTCGTTGGTGCTTCAATGAAGAGTGAGTGTTAGAGAGTGCTTGGTGGAGAGTGGCCCCCTTGAATCTGCAACGTGAATGGAGAGTTTTTTTTTTGTGCGTAAATGAGCCCCACCAAGATGAAGTAAATGAGAGGAATGAATAAATTAATTAATGAGTGGAGGCCCCTTGGATGCATATTCCTTCACAGCTGCGTTATTCTCCTCTCTCCAGAACATTTGTGAAGTCTTTGTAACGTGAATGTGAGTGTTTGGTCTTATGATGGGTCCTCTCAATGGGGCCCTCTCTTTTGCCTTTTTTTGGTGAATTGCATTCATGATTTTCTTGGTGGGTCTCCTCCTTTTGTCTTCTCTTGTGGAGTTCACGCCACCCCCTCTTTGTTGTCTTTGCTGGCCAACGTCACTTCTAGCTGGTACTTTATTTTCTTGTGTAGGTCTGCGTGAGTGGAGATTTATTCATGCCCCTTTTGTTTCTTTGCTGCCCACGTCCCTCTCTTCTAGCTTCTCCGCATGCATGTAGCTCCTCTAGGTCTGTGTGATTTGTTTTTTTTTGGTCTGTCTTTTTGATTTCCTTTTTTTCTCTTCTGACGGCATGGTGGCTGGAGCTGTCTTCTTCCCTTGCAGGCGTGGTCTTCTTCTTTTTTTTTTCTATGATCTGCGCATGATTTTTGATGGCTGCGAGAATATCTTTTGTAGCTGGATGAGTATGTCCTGATTTGACAATTTAATTGCTCTTTTTTTCTGCCAGCGTTTTGCCTTGGACAGTTGTGGTCTTTTATAACTGCATTTCCTACGAATTAAACATGAAAAATTATAAATGCAAATTCAGACGAACCAAGCAATTTAGTAAGAAAAATATATATATAACCCAATAATTAATCCAAAAATTAAGGGGAAATGCCATTAATTCTAATGATAAAAATGCCTTCAACACACTGATCTGCACCAACTTAACACACCAAGTTTTGATTAGGTGAACCAAGCTCTGATAACAATGAGAAATCCAAAGGTGGTAAGTTAATAACAAGTATAAAGACTTAATGCGTAACAAATAAATCAACATATGAAATTTGTTAACATAGTTTGACATACATGGCCTATGTCTATGGGGCTCTCATCTAAATTAATTAACTTTCACCAAAGTATAATAATCTTACACAAGCCTCTTACGGAGCTGACATCACTCACCCCTTCACGTTATCCACCCGTACTGACACCCTTGAAAGTTATCTCACACAATAGCATTACTACCTCATGCTAACCTCAACAGAAGATTTTGAAACAACAAATAATAACAAAGATGAAAATATCTCAAATGATTAAATTAAGAATAACGTAAACAAAAAGACATTTGAGTCAAAGAAATACTCCCCTATATGTGAATCCATTAAACCATAATCTTGGGAAGTTGTCCGACAAAAATATGTTGTAAACCTTTTTAATTGATCACCAAAGAAACCCATGTAAAACAACCACAAAAATCATCAATGGGGCTTGTAATTAATCATGGAAGCACACCAAAAACACTGCTGCAAATATTAATGGATGGACTACTTATTTTTCTCCAACAAAAATTCTACTGCCTTAATTAGCAATTGATCAGTGAAAGTCCACACACATAACAACAAAAATCAAGGATATATGACACACGGACTGCATTCAAACAAAAAATTTGTTGTGTGCTTTTTAATCTCTCACTCAAAGCCCACACAACACACATCAGCCTAAAAGTCGATGGATGGATTTCATATGATAGACTCCTTATCAAACAAAAGTCTGCTGCCAAACATATAAGTTATCTCTACAATACCTACTAAAATGCAGCAACACAAATCAACAATGGAACAAGTAATTGATCATCGAAGCACATAAAATGTAGCTGCCAAAAATCAATAATCCTTCTATAAAGCTCCTACATGTTTATATCCAATAAATCCTATCTTTTTTAGGGTTCTATCTCATTTAGGATTCCTTCACACTATCTTAACTTCCAAAAATACTACATAATCCAAGATAGTGGAATCCTATACCAAGTTCACTTTTTATCACAAAAGATATACCAAATATATCAAAATACAAATAACGCCCAAAATAAGAAATCATAACAATGTGGTCAACGTGAATGAATTATGTTGCCTAAATTCTTGACGAATTACATACCTATAAACTACTTGAATAAGATCGGCTTTAATTATTAGAAGAATAAAGTGTTATATGCAACATCTCTATGCTATAAAATGTTGAATTTAACATTCGCATATTGGCACAAATAAATATGTAGTATTTTCAAAATTTAAGATATTGTGGAAGAAAGTAATCCTAAATGAGATATAATCCTAAAGAAAGTAGGATTTGTTGGAGATAAACATGTAGTAAATCTATCATGAGATAAAATTTTAAATAAGGTAGGATTTGTTAGAGATAAACTGGTAGCACATCTATCGATTTTTAAAGCTACGCTTTTGGTGTGCTTCCATGATTAATTACATGTTCTTATGATGATTTTTGTGGCTTCTGTGCGTGGGTTTCTTTGGTGATCAATTAAAAGGTTCATAGCATATTTTTTATGGACGACTTCCCAAGATTACGGTTTAATGCAGCAACACACATATAAGGGAGTATTTATCTGACTTAAGTGTCTTTTTGTTTATGTTAGTCTTGATTTAGTCACTTGAGACATTTTTATCTTTGTTATCGTTCGTTGTTTCAAAATCTTTTGGAGTTTAGCATAAGGTGATCATACTATTAGAAATGAGAAAACTTTAAGGGGTTTGAGTACAAGTGGATAATGCTAAGGAGTGAGTGATGTCGGCTCCGTAATATCCTTGTGTAAGATTGTTATACTTAAGTGAAAATTGATTAATCTAGGAGATGGCCCCGTAGACGTAGGTTGTGTGTGCCGAGCTACGTTAACAAATTTCATATGTTGATTAATTTGTTACGCATTAAGTTTTTCTACTTGTGATTAAATTATAAAAAATCACAATCTCTAATCTAGTTACTTTCTGATAAGCAATCGTCAGTTTTAGTTTGAAGCCACTACGACAGAATAGGAATTTTGTGGAGCTTCAACCTCGGGTTTTTCAATTGATATCAAAGCAAGGTTCACTTCATCAAAACTTGATGTGTTAAGTTGGTGTAGATCAGTGTTCCACACTCATGACTACCAGAGAAGGGGCATCAATCACTATGCCACCTTTACTTGATGGTTATAACCATCCTACTTGGAAATTTAGAATAAAAGTGTTTATTCAAGCATAAGGAACTAAAGCCTGGAGGAGCAATGCATGCAATTTTCGATGTTATAGATGGAGGACTTTTCAAAATGATATCAGCATGTGAATCAATAGCTTCAACTATATTACAAGCAATAAATGAGGGATCAAAATCAGTGATAACATCAAAACTTTAGATGTTGGCTATTAGATTTGAAGAGCTTAAGATAGAGGAAAGTGAAACAATTGGAAATTTTCATGAGTAGTTGCGTGATATCGCTAATCAAGCACGTCAACTTGGGAAGAAGTATTCAAATCTAAAACATGTCAAGAAAATCTTGGATGAGAAAACATTGAATAAGACCAACATATGTTTCTTTTGAGAAATAAGACAAACATATGTTACAAAGATAAAGGTAAAGAGTCACAAGTAGCATATTTTAATGCTTACCATTGTTCTCTTTATTTGAGGACTAAAACCTTCGAAGTTTAAAAGAGAGAATGAGAAAGAGAAATAAGGGAGAGACTGTGGCCAATTTATGAGGTCCAAAGATAAACTGGGAAAGAATCTATTGTGGCCTAGACCTTTAAAGTCGACAGATTGCCTGCTGAAGCCTAACCAAATGGATCGTTGGACATTTGACACAGCTGCCCACTTGCATTTCCACATTCTTCGTAACCGGTCTTCGTCTAATATTGGGATATTTAGCAGGGTAAAATGGGGATTTCACTTGGAGTTTAGTCTCGTATCCTTTGCTGGCATGGCTTTAGATGGGCAGAGACTTATTACCGACCAAAAGAAGTATCCTGGGTTTCAGGATACGAAACACTAGACAAATGAAAGGTGCCTGGCAAGCATGTTCCTTAATTAAGATGATCCAATTCTTCTGTTCATAAATTCAATACACACACAAACAAAATTCATAATAATTCTTCCCTCTTCACTCAATGAATCACTTATTTTCATGTCAAGCAAACAATCCCTTTCCTTCTCCTCACGTCTTCCTTCTCCTCATGTCAAACAAACAATCCCTTTCCTTCCCCCCCAACCTATCCCATTCGACTTCTCAAGCAAAGCATCCCATCTTATTCTATATATCAGCACCACCAAAATGTTTACTGATTTCATCGTTATTGAAAGAAAAGTGTAAAGTCTACCCAAGCTAACAACGATTATTTGCTTTTCTCTAGCCTTTGTTAAGTTTAGTCGTTAAATTGGGATACTTGGACTTTTTATAGTTTTATGTACTGCTTCTTTCCTTATATTTCAACAAGCATAGAAGTACACTAGCTTAGCTAATCGTGTACATCAAATACAAGTGCTTGAGCAAAGTGTGGTAAGTTGGCCTGAGACTCAGAGAGCATATATTCTGCAATGGCGACTCAGAGCAAAGATAGTAAGTATTACAGAACTCGGTATGTTCTTTTCAATCTCTAGGTCCTTTAGCAGCTTTTGTGTTTCACTCTCTTTTTTGGTAATTTCATGCTTTCCATTTTCCAGGAATCATGAGAACCAAAACAGACTATCCTCCAAAGGATTTCGCTATCAGGATAAAACAATTTTCCTTACTGGCCGAGAAACATGAGAAATATGAATCTTTTACGTTCGAAGCTGGGGGTTACCAATGGTTTGTCCTCTTTCCCTCTCAACTCTCAAGCCTGTAAATAATTAATTAATATATTGTCTGGTGTTACGAATTGGGCCTGGGCCAAGTTCGGACCGGAAATTCAGTCTCAAATATTGTACAGAAAATTTAAATAATTTAATTATTCAACTAAAAGTCAGTCTCAAATATCTATGTGAATTTGTTGAGACATCAAGTGGGAGTAGAAATTTTATGTTAAAAAGAGATGAAATTAGGGAATAGTACATAAGTGGAAATGTCCCATAAATTTAATGTTTTAAAGTTTTGAGTTAAATATAATATCAAGACCCACAAGCCTGTTCTCTCACTAGATCTATAATGAAAAAGATCTTCTTGTACCACTTGCAGGAGGCCACGACCCTATCCAAAAGGACGGACGGTCTGTATGTTCTCTTCTTTAATTTTTTTATTGTACCACTTGCAGGGGGCTATGGCTCTATCCAAAAGGAAAGACTTCACCTTCAGAAAATGGAAAGGACCATATTTCCCTTTACTTGGCCATACAAGACACAGATTCTCTTCCCAAAGCTTGGGAGGTCAACGTTGACTTTAAATTGTTTGTCCTTAACCAAATAGAGAACAAGTATTTGGCTGTCCAAGGTACATACGCTCATCTCACTTCTTGGTAGGAATGATAACAGGTTGGACCAAAGACTAGCACTTTAAAGATATGGTTCAATCGGATTTGAACCGAGATCAAAAGGATTTGTTTTATCGAACTGGAATTGGATTTGTCAATCCTACTTCTCACCGATTGAAAATTGTTGTGTGTAGATGTGACAGTGAAGCGATTTCATGAGATGAAAACTGTATGGGGTTTCGATCAATTTCTTCCCATCGACACTTTTAATGATGCTTGTAATGGTTACCTTGTCGATAATACTTGTGTCTTTGGAGCTGAGGTTTTGGTTATCAAGCCATCCGGATTACTTGAATCCATTCACACGATGGAGCCATCAATTGGTGTTCTCACATGGAAAATTCCGAATTTTTCGAAATTGGTCAGCACCATTCTTGAATCTGAAGAATTTACCTCAGAAAATAAAAAATGGTGCGTATATAATCCTGAACATCGATTATAATAAACTTGGTTATATCTATCAGTTTCGACTCGGGTTTTGGATCGAGACTAAAATGTCAAGTCTAAATCTTGATGTAGACTTACTTTTACAATATTTAATTTGCAACTTTCCATAATATTGTTAGGAGAATACGACTATATCCCCATGGATATGGTCCTGGAAAAGGAAATTCTCTGTCTGTCTATTTACAACTAATAGAAGCAGAGAAGCTTGGACCGACTGAAAAAGTATGGGCAAATTTCGAGCTGCGAGTACTAAACAAAGACAAGGATCGGCATGTCAGAGCAACTGGTAAGTTCTCCTGCCCACCATGAATTTCTTAATTACTTTTAATCATAGCTTATTAGTTGTTTAATTACGTTTACGTTAATTATAAGATTCGTCGTCTTCAATGCATTGCAATATTAATAATATTGAACTATAAAAGACATAAATTATAACAATTTAATTTTCTAATAATGCGGGTGAGCACGAAATGATGTAATATAGTTTTAATGATATTTATTATTTTTATTATATTGTGAAATCGGTCGAAAATTATAGATGATCGAATCACATGGCACTTTTATTTAATTAAACGATGTTGATTTGGCTATTCTTGTTTTCTTGTGTAGTTAGTCGCTGGTACACTTCCAAAGAGTTTCTCGCGTTCGGCACCCATACGCTTATGCCATTGGAAGATCTTCGTGAAGCCTTCAATGGCTTTGTCGTGAATGATACTTTAACTGTTGAAGCTGAACTCCTTTTTGTTACTGGGGCTAACGTTGTTTCTTGAAAAATATGTAGTATGATTGTGTTTCTTGCCATTACTACTTGTCACTTGCGATAGTGTTTAAGCGCATTTCAATCAATAAAGACTACGAATAATTTGACCAAATGTGTACATTTTAATCCTTCTTTTTTTGTTAATTATACAAAAAATTTTAAATTTTGTTCGATTTTGTAATTATAATTCGAACGTCAAAAAGTGACAATAAAATGTTCAAACTAATTTACAGATTCCGTTTTTAACAATACAGTTGTTTCATTAATCTTTATTTATTATGTTAATTTAGACCGACGTGTATTAATAATTAAAGTTTCTAAAATACGTGACAAGCATGTTAGTAAACTTAACATAGATGCTAAAATTGGGCTAGAATTTTAAAAAAAAATAAAAGTGTGATCATTTTATTGTCACTTTTTGAAATTTTGGCTAGAATTTGAAAAATTAAATATTTAAGTATTTTATTACTACTTTCTAAAGTTCGGGTTATTTTTATTAAATTAAGTAAAGTTTGAAAAAAATTTTGTAATTAACCCTTTTTTTTCTATTTAGGAGCTAGACAAGCTTAGAATATTTAGGAGCTAGACAAGCTTTGTAATTTGTAATTAAGTAAAGTTTGAAAAAAATTTGTTACTTTATTGCCTCGAATAATATTCATATGCATTATTAATGCACTAACCTAATACACTTGCAAAAAACGATTGGAAACAAGTTGGATCGGTTTAATATCAATTGATTTAATTTCGTTACTTGATTTTAAGTTATTAAAAAACTTATAAAAATATGTAATATTACATTTGATGAAACAGTTACATATTTTATCAAATATATATATTTTACTGCTCGCATCGATCAATTTATCAGAACATGACAAATTGTTCGACATGGGGAACACTGTTTTTGAGAACAAGCAACGAGTCTGCGGTTACATTTATACATTGACATATATCTATAAAAAAATATGACATGATGTTATGACTCATATTTTTTATAGCCCATATTAAATTTGATTTAGGATTTAATTTAATAATATATTAAATCTTGACTGTTAATTTAATATTTGATAAACATATAATATTTAATGTTAACAATTATATACTATATCTCTCTCTACCCTAATCCGGAGGGTAGGCAGAATAAAAATTTAGTTATCCATCAAGCTGTCTTTGTAATACCCACATACTTCTTAGGAGAATATGTAAATACCACACAAAATAGAACTAAACAATCCAAATCATACTAAACAATTCTTATATGCATTTCCAAAAACTCAAACAAACATACCTTACATATCATTAGATGTTATTTTATAAATAGAACATATCATACATATTGTGCTTATCATAATACATACCATAAATTCAAAAGTCAACCTGTATTAAGGTTATTACAAACTATTAAACCAAATACAATTATCTCATATTGTCAAATACAGCTCAAAATTTTAAATAGACATCTTTCAAAACAAAACAACTTCTAAAGCAAAACACATTCTTCTTGGCCACAACGGTAGTTCTTGTCCCAATCTTTAAACCTTCTTATTAGAACTTACATGGAGGCAAAACCACTATGCTAAATATATAGCTTAGTGAGAAATAACTAAACAAGATATAACTGTTTCCAACAGTTGTCTAGCGTTCACATGCACTATATCATGTCAGTTCACGTACAACCTTTAATTATTTAAATTATAAAGTAATCCAAACATTATGCCTCAAAACATAATTTGATAAATATAGATACAGAGCATTCTTGCGTCATAACAAAACTCATATATATCACAACAGAATATACAAGTATCATAATTGAATATCATAACAGGATATAATCTTTTCAGGTCAAAATATGACTTATATCAAAGATATTACAAAGATATATCAGTAGTATTATATATGCGACAAAGCAAAAAATAAAGAGCAAATTTTAATACACCAGTTTCTAAAAAAAATAAGAAATTAACATACTTAGGAGTAGATTATATTATAATTTATTAACTATTCTAAGTTTGTCAAGCCAAGAATATGACTGCAAGTTATGGAAAGGATTGAATATTATTTTGTTTAGATAAAGGTCTAAATTATTGATAATTTTATTAAATTTTAAGAAATAATTTTTTATGGTAATTAACATATGGTAAATGTAGTATATCATATCAACTATTTACGATATTATTTAACTGTCAAATACATTTTATTAAATTTTAAGTAATAAATTTTTTTATGAGAATTAACATAATAGTAAATGTATTATTATAAACTATTTATGGTATTATTAAATTTTCAACTATAAAATAATTAATAGTAAATGTAGTATTACCATATTATTAATTATTCACACGTTAACTTATCAAATCCTCAAATTTGACTTTAGTCATATTATTACTAAACATACGTGAACCTCTACAAGAGCACAAGTCTAACAATTATTATGATAATTGTAAGAAAGTATGATGAAAATTACAATTACAAAAATTAAATTATTTATTAATGTTTAATTATTTTTTTAAATAATTAGTAATATAAAAATAAAAAAGAAACACAAATAAACACAATATTATTTAATATTAATCTTCTAATTTAAAATGCTAATATAGTATCCAAGTGAATGATAAATTACAAATTAATTAGAATATATTCAAATATTTAGTAAGTTAAAAATACATTTAAAAATTTAGAAACTTTATCTTTAAATCATCACTCAAAACTCATAATTGTGAAAATTCTTTGCTGTAAATTTTGAGTTGAAATGCCTTATATTCATATATTGATAGACATTAAAAAAAATTAGAGTGTAAGATGCTTCAAATAAATTTATAAGTATAACAAGCTAAAAAGTTAACATTAGTTTGAAATCTAAAAAATTACATAGTATTATGAAAATGAACTCCACTTAAAATTGTTTCATTCCTTCCTTGCAATCATTAATTAGCAATTAACGTTATTCATCAATTAAAAGAGAGTTAAAAGTTTAGTTTGGAAGCTGAACAGATTTGGAAGATGAAAAGATTCCACTCAGCAACCATTAATTAGCATTTAATGATATTCAGAATGTTGCAAGGTGAGGTAGGTAGGCCCTTAATGGGGTGGGTGGACTGTTCCCAACCTATCCCGTTCGACTTCTCAAGCAAAGCATCCCATCTTATTCTATATATCATCACCACCATGCACGTTCCCTCTTCACCATTCCATCCTCTTCCAGATTCACCAACACCTATAACGTTTACTGATTTCATCGTTATTGAAAGAAAAGTGTAGAGTCCACCCAAGATAACAACGATTGTTTGCTTTTCTCAAGTCTTTGTTTAGTCGTGACTTTTTATAGTTTTATGTACTGTTTGTTTACTTATATTTCAACAAGCATATAAATAGACTAGCTTAGCTAATCGTGCACATCAAATTCAAGTGCTTGAGCAAATTGTGGTAAGCTGGCCTGAGACTGAGAGAGTATATATTCTGCAATGGGGATTCAGAGCAAAGATAGTATTACAGAAATCGGTCTGTTCTTTTCAATATCTAGGTCCTTTAGCAGCTTTTGTGTTTCACTCTCTTTTTTGGTAATTTCCTGCTTTCCATTTTCCAGGAATCATGAGAACCGAAAGAGACCTTCCTCCAAAGGATTACGCTATCAGGATAAAACAATTTTCCTTACTGGCAGAGAAACAGGAGAAGTATGAATCTATTACCTTCGAAGCTGGTGGATACAAATGGTCTGTCCTCTTTCCCTCTCAAGCCTGTAAATACTTAATTAATATATTGTCTGGTGTTAAGAATTGGCCTGGGCCAAGTTCCGAACAGGAAGCCAGTCCCAAATATTGCACAGAAAAATTTAAATAATTTAGTTATTCAACTAAAATAACGTCGTTTTAAATTCTATTTGAATTTGTTGAAATATTGAGTATGAATAGGAATTCTACGTTAGAAAGAGATGAAATCAATAAAGGGTATATAAGAAGAAAGGATTCATAAACTTAATAACTTAAAATTTTGAGTTAGAGCATAGTATTAAGGCCCACGAGTGTATTCCCTCCCTAGGTTCACGATGAAGAAGATCTTCCTTGTACCAATTGCAGGAGGCTATAGCTCTATCCAAAAGGAAGGACGATTTGTATGTTCTTTTCTTTACTTTTTTTTCTTGCACCACTTGCAGGAGGCTACGGCTCTATCCAAAAGGAAAGACATCACCTCCTGAAAATGTAAAGGACCATATTTCCCTTTACTTGGCCATACAAGACACAGATTCGCTTCCCATAGGTTGGGAGGTCAACGTTGAGTTTAAATTGTTTGTCCTTGACCAAATAGAGAACAAGTATTTGACTGT
This sequence comes from Erythroxylum roigii, assembly GCA_027576455.1. NCBI lineage: Eukaryota > Viridiplantae > Streptophyta > Magnoliopsida > Malpighiales > Erythroxylaceae > Erythroxylum > Erythroxylum roigii. The sequence continues at coordinate 48,816 of JANZXV010000197.1, forward strand.
CCAAGGTACGTATGCTCATCTTCCTTCTTGGTAGGAATGATAACAGGTCGGTCCAAAGACTAGCACTTTAAAGATATGGTTCAAACGGATCAAAACGATTTGTTTTAAGGAATTGGATTTGTCAATCCTACTTCTCACTCTCTCTTTTTGCCATGGATTTGATTTACTGATTACTGATTGAAAATTGTTGTGTGCAGATGCGACAATGAAGCGATTTCATGAGATGAAAACTGCACGGGGTTTCGATCAATTTCTTCCTGTCGGAACTTTTAATGATGCTTTTAAAGGTTACCTTGTCGATGATACCTGTGTCTTTGGAGCTGAGGTTTTCGTTATCAAGCCATCCGGAATACTTTGAATCCATTCACACGGTGAAGGAGCCATCTGATGGAAGTTTGGAACAGTAAAAAATCTAGAAAAGTAGTAAAGAAATAGACTAAATTTGCTTTTTTATTGACATACATAAAGACAAAAAATAATTTCCCTATAAATAAGTTACACCATAACAAATCATCTGAAAAGTTGCTATTCATCAACTAAAAAATCCTAACTAATTTTGAATCATTCTTTCCAACACCATCAAAGAAAACCTTAATAACTTAAAAAGGAAGATAGCGCTAATACAGATACACTTATTTTCTTCATTTTTCGTTCATTTAGTATGTGGAAATAAACAAGAAACAAATTTTAGAAAATTATTTTCTCCATCCTTGAAGAAAAGGTTCTTCAAATTTAACCATAGCCATAACAAGTGTTGAAAGCGGAATATATTTTTCGGAATGGAGTGCACAGAGATTTCGTATTTTCGAAGTTCATTATCGATTAATCCTCACAAATTTCAGGTATTTATTTTTTGTCTGTTCTTACTATTAATATGTTTGTTAAATATAATAGATGAATATAGGATTGCAATTTTTATTTCCGCTGCATATGCGATCCTTCACTATTGTCTTGTTGTGTAGTTGATCACTGGTTTATGCCATTGGAAAATCTTCGTGAAGCCTTCAATGGCTTTGTTGTGAATGATACTTTAACTGTTGAAGCTGAACTCCTTTTCATTACTGGGGCTAAGGTTGTTTCTGAAGGATCGCAATATGCAGCAGAAATTAAAAATTGCAATCACATATAGATCTATTGCATTTAAATATCATACTTAAAACTTAACAATCAGAAATAAATACCTGAAATTCGCGAGAATTAACAGATATGAACTTCGAAATTACGAAGTCTCTATGTACTCCACATCGAAAAATATATCTCGCTTTCAATACTTGATATGGCTATAAATAAATCTGAAAAACCCTTTCTTCAATAATAGAGGAAAAATTTTTCTCTTGATTCTCTTGTTTATTTTTTCTCACTAAAATCAAAGACTTCTCTTTGATTTTTTTTTCATGTACAAAAAACAAGAACAACGAACTGATGGAATATAAGAGGGTTTTTATTCACTATTTTTTCACGGACAATCAAAGACTTATCTTTGATAGAAAATTCTTCTCTGTGTTTCTTCATGCACGTTATCTTTGTA
>JANZXV010000199.1:17115-27170 GCA_027576455.1 Erythroxylum roigii
GGGAGCTTAGGTAGAGGACGTAGGTCTTAGCACCGAACCTCTATAAAAACAGTGTTTGCTCTTCTTCCCTACTCTCTGAACTTATTTAATTTATCTGATTGTTTTGTGTGTATTAATTCCGTGTTTTTGTAGAACCTAACGAAAAAGTTTCATCGATCTATTCAACCCCCCTTCTAGATTGTTAACATGCTTTAGCATGTATGTTCCACAACGTTGTAGCCAACAAAGCTAAATTCCATATTTTGCAATTCTTCAATCCCAAACCACCCTTGTCTTTAGCTGCACAAATGTTATCCCATGCTACCCTAAAATGCTTACCACCCCATAGAAAAAGTCTACATATGGAGGCTATCTTATCAAGGATAACCATTGGAATAGGGAACGCCTGAAGCTAAAATGATAAAACTCATTAGATAATTGAATTGATCAATTCAAAACTCTGCGCATATGAGAGGTTTTTCCCATTCCATGCATTAATGTAGGTCTCCACTGATTCAAGCAATATCGAGAATTGAGCTACTGATACCTTCATCGGCGCCAAGGGGACTCCCAAATACCAAACTAGGAATTCACCAATAGGAAACTCAACCATCTGTAAAATGCCACCTCTCCTAATTCCTTCAATCCATCCACCAATACATGGATTGATGTGTAGTCACCTCTAGATAGTAGCATAAGATCATCAGCGAAGACAAAATGTGTGATACCTAATTGCTTGCATTTTAGGTGGAAGTTAAAGGAGGGGTTAGTTGTTCTCACTTTTAACACTCTTGATAAATATTCCAAACATAGCAAGAAAAGTATGGGTGACATCAGGTCTCCTTGTCTCAATCCTCTCCTCCCCTTGAACACCCCATATAAGATGCCATTGATCGAGACCGAGAATGAGGTTGTGGTTACACACTTCATAATCCAATACACAAACCTATATGAAAATCCCAGCCCTTTCATCATTTCTTCCAAGAATTCCCATGAGACCGTATCATAGGCTTTTTGTAATATCAATTTTGATCATGCATCGTGAAGAGATGCGTTTTCTACTGTAGCCCCTGACAAGTTCCTATGCTAATAAAATATTGTCCAGTATACTCCTTCCTGATACCAAAGCAGATGGGGTCGGGTCTACTATTTTCCCACGACCGCCGTCATACGCTCAGTCAAAATTTTCGTAGTCACCTTATATACAACGTTTAGGCAAGCCATTGGTCTAAAATTAGTCACTCTCAGGGTTGTTTGCTTCTTGGGGATAAGAGTGATGATAGTGTGGTTAAGTTGTTTTAGCATACAACCATTAAAAAAAAACTCATACACTGCTTCCCTGACATTTTGTCCAACCCGATCCCACTGTTGCTAAAAAAGGTGGTTGTATAACCATCTGGTCCCGGAACTTTATTATTACCAATATCAAATATAGCTCATCATCAGTAATTGAGGCAAGCAAAGTTTCATGCATCGCTGGATCCAACATTTCCCCATTCCTTATCACCTGTAGGTCTACGCTTTCCCGAGGGGATGAAGTGCCAAGAAGCCCCATATAATAGTTTACTATACATTCTATCACTTCCTCCATTGTTGTGGTTTCGGATCTATCTTCTTTAATGAGATGGGTGATTGCATTTTGTCTACTTCCCTTCCAAGCCACTGCATGGAAGTACCTAGTGCTTCTATCTGCCTCCAGCAAGAGTGTTTGCATTTGGCTTTCTATTGGTTAAAAAGCCTTTCAACATCGTGCAAAAATACCGTATGTTTCCTCTTAGTATTCATCACAAGTGTTAATGCTACATCTTCGGGTCTGCTTAGGGAATCCTGATATGCTCTTTGAAACTCCTCCTGTGCCTCCTTTACTTTACTAGCAATATGACCATACTCTTCATTATTCAAAGTTTTCAAGGGGGTTTTCAATGCCTTTAATTTCGCACATAGGATGTACTGCGCAGTTCCACCCACTTCCATGTCCCAAGTGATGTCCACTATATCTTGGAAGAAGGGATGGTGGAGCCACATGTTGAAAATTTTGAAAGGTTTATTCCCGTGAGCTTCTTGTTTACTGAATTCCACTATGACTGGACAATGATCCGAGTCCACCCTCATAGGTAAGAAGTTAGCCGAACAATGCATACCCTTTGCTTCCTATGCTTGGTTGACAAGGACTCTGTCCAATTTTGCCTATAACTAGTTTTTCTGCCAAGTGAAAGTCTCTCCTCTAAATAGGGCATCTTCTAATCCGAGAGTCACACGAAATTCTTGTAGATCTTTCAACAGGTATGCAGATGGGGGTCGGCATCCAATTCTTTCACTAGCCGTACATACACAATTGAAATTCCCCATTAGCAACCATGGCATCATTTAATCCGTAGCTAGCCCAATCAACCACTGCCATAATTCCCTTCGTTATGTCACACTATACAACCCATAGAACATATGTCACCAGAAAGTTCCTTTTAGTGGTTCGGCATAATACCCTACAATGGATAAATTGTTCACCCTTCTCCAATACCTAACAAGAATAAAATAAGGAATGCTAAGCAATAGCAATTCGGCCCTTTAAGACAAAACCAAAATTATGGTTATAATCCCTAAAAATCTATTATTCATCATACTACCCAAACCATCTGTAGTTAGTTTGGTTTCCAAAAGGCAAGCAAATTTGCAGTTGTGTTGTCGAACGACGGTGACAAGTTTTGTCATGAAGTCGTTTTTAGGCCTCGAACATTCTAACATAACATCTTCATTTGCGCAGGTGGGAGGGCACCTTCCCACCTCTGTTTCTGTTTGCATCTGCAGTGTATTTCTCATTCACCTCCTTACTCCCCTTCATTGATCTCACCCCTTATCACCTTCATTCAGTCTTCTATTGGTAATGATCACTGCCTTGCCTTTGCTACTGTTTTTAGAACTTTGTACCTGCTGCTAGTCACTACCATTTGCTATTTTTACCTCCCTCCGAGGTTGGATGTCATTCAGTCCCCTAGCTTCATTTACTGTCTCTTTGGTTAGAGTAGATTCTTTATTCCTTTCTGTTTGGATTAGAAATCCATTATCCCTATCTTGGTTTGTGTCTTAGTTTATTTCCATGTGGCTTCTCGATTTGTCAGGTTTCTCAGCATCCATACCCTGATTAGCCTGAGTCCGTAAACCACCATCCTCATTAACATCTTCTTTATCTGATGGGTTGCCAACCTTCATGCCCCCCTCTTTAGTAACCTCCTTCAGTACCTTTTTATGTGTTCTTCCCGTAGTCTTACACTCGAAAGGATTATGCCCAAACTGTTTATAATAGCAGCAATAACTAGGGAATGTTTCATAAATCACCATTTGGGTATATCTACTTCCCCTCGACATTTTAACATCAAAATTTCCTAGACACATCCACCTCAACCAATATTTGAGCATAACCAATTATGGATTTCTTACCCGTTATCTTATTTGTGCACATAGGTTTACCAACTCGGGAGCCAAGTTTAAAGAGGCCTTTTTCAGTCCACAATTCTAGTGGGACGTTCGGAAATTGCAGCCACAGTGGGACTTCCATGAAGTCTTAGTAGTTGAAAGCAAATTCTTGTGACAATTTTTCCAGCAACAATGTTTTCCCAAATAAAATATAGGGGCCCCCTGCCAGAACACTGGTTCGATCTTCATCTAGTTCGAATTGGAACACAATCCAGCCCTGATCTTGGGGCAGTAACTTGCAAGGCACTCCCCATTTAACAATTAGGCCTTCAAGGGCTTTCATCCCTGAGAACCTTCCAGTGAAATAACCAACAAGGCAGTACCCCCATTCCTGCTCAAGTGGCATGATGTCCTCATCCTCTATTGTAACTTCATCCTCGACTTACACGTATTCTAGTTATAAACCTTGCTTCAGATCACGATTATTTTTGAAGAGGCTGGCAAATGATGATTTGTTTTTGTCTCCTTCGGCGGTCACAGGAACTCGATTTTGCTTTTTGTCGAACATGTTCTGTACAGGCTCTTCTTCGTTCTGCTTGAACTGTGGCATTCTATCAAACACTTGCAATGCAAACTCATCTTCTTTTGATCCATTAGTGTCGATTGAATCTACACTCCCTAATTCAATGTCCTCATCAGCTGTAGATGCATCCTCATACCCCAGTTCTTCACACAATACTCCAGTACTCACAACTTTTCCAGTATTCAGTAACGTACTTGGTCTGTTCGTAAAAGGTGCCTGCCCTTGTTCATGAGGCTTACCTTGCTGTATTGTTCTTCTGTCTCCAACACCGTGTATTCCCGAATCCACTTTTACTAACCTCATCTTGGTATTCCTGTTCCCCGCAGTGTTCTTGGTGTTTTCTATTTATATCGGTTAAAAGTCCGCCGCACCTGCCTCTCGCATTTCCCTTTCAACATTATCCAGATTCCCCACAGGTTGTCTTCTCGGATTCTCTACTTGTAGCCCCACACAATCCGCTGTGATGTCTTTCCCTTTGCCCTTTTTCTTTCCTATATCTCAGACTCGAAGAGCCTGGTAGGGAATACCCTAATCGTATGGTGTACAGTAACAACGAACTAACCACCGTAGTTGCCAAAGACCAGGTCCGACGATTTGGCTCAAAATTAGGGTGCGGATGCCCGATTGTTCTAATCGACCAGAGGTACCCAACAAATCCACTCCGGAAGAACTAACTCACTCAAGATTAGTCAGAAAATGGTGTAGAATCGGATTGCAATGTGGGCGAAAATTGGGAGAAAAATCGCCCAATGTGAGTCACTCATGCATGCCCACTACTAATTGGGTAGAGAGAGCGACGGAAGCAATCAAGGCCAATCTGAAACATAGGCCTTCTTTATACACACCATATTTTTCAATCATTAATGAGAGAAGAGAAAGACAACTTTCTTCTCCATTTTTTGCAGCTGGAGCATTTCTGAATCCTAGTGTCTATTTTAGGTTAGATCTTACTAAGCAAGCTGAAGTTAATAGAGGAATGCTTTACTATTACAACAATTGTTAGCATTGACGCTATGCAAGATCTTTTAAGCTCACAAATAGAGCTTTACAAGTTATCTTATGGGAATTTTGGAATATCGATTGCTATTCAACAAAGAGGAAAACTTTCTTCAGCTATTAGTTATTTCCTTTTTCTGATTTGTTGAAAATTAATTATCACTATATTTTGTTTATAACACTACTTTTGTTATCTTATGACTTACAATTTCTTGGTGAGATCAATTTGAAAATGGTATTCCAGAATTGAAAAGGTTTACAATTAGGATTTTAAGTCAATGTGTGAGTGCAACAGGCTATGAACAAAACTGGAGCACATTTGAATTTATCCACTCAAAGAAAAGGAATAGATTGGAGCATAAGAGCTTGAATGACTTAGTTTTTGTTCGTTACAATTTAAAGCTTCGTGAAAGGTATGCTATTATCATTATTACTTTCGATATAATATCTTATAATTTTTAATAATTAAATTTAATTGTTTATTAGGAGTCTTAATAACAAAAGTAGTTCAACTGGTCCAATTTCTATTGATAATATTGATCTTTTGGCAGATTGAGTTTTTGAAGAACCGTCAATGACTTGAAAGATAATCTTGGATGGGAAAGCATTGACATGTCAGTTGGTGTATTAAATTTGAATGATAATGATGACGAAGCTCCTCTCAATGATGAAGATTTTGTACTAAATGACAACTGCGGTCAGTGTAATTATAGCGAATATCCTCCCGTTAAGGATTGAATTTCTTTTCAGGTTTTTATTTTTCCTCTTCTTTTAATTTTACTTATATTTGGTTTTTATGTTAAATTCTATATATGTAATGTAATTGTAAATGTTTTTGTTTCAGATTTAACTTCTACTTGATTGTTTCTTTGTCATGAACTCTTTTTGTAAATTGTAATAGTTAAGGATATTTATTGTTCTTTTTATTGGATGTTTTGTTGTAATTATTATTTATTAAAATGATGAAATTGTATTATTGTAATATTTTAAATACTTTGTGTTATTCTTAATTTTATATTTGTATGATGATGATTGTCTTTTTTATATTAATTGCGATTATTATTTATAAGTGAAATATTTACAAATTATTATTATTTCATATTAATTGTGATTATTATTTATTATTATGATTTTTAGAAACATGATTGATGTAAACTTGTAAAGTATACAGTACAACTGTACAATATACCAATGGATTATTTTGCAAAATTTAAAAATTTAAGAGATTATTTTATAAATTTAAAAAATTACCCGAAACGGTATCCGACATTGACCGATACTAGTACAATATCATTCCAAAATCTAATCCAGTATTAAGTTCGGTACGGTATTCATAACTTTATCCGATGATTGGCTCCAGGATGGTAGGTAGGTATCACCAGTGACTGGAAAGCTGGTCTCAATATTTTTAGAGCTTCTTGACCAAAAGCATGGGGTGCAGGTGTGGGGTAGCATGAGTGGTATTTCTTAATTATGGGGAAGATATGGCTTTTATTTTCTTGGAAGATGACAACTTGCTATGGCTGCTGACTGAGAGTTGGACTTGTTAGCTAAATGTGTTATCCTTTGGACCTTTTGTAGTTCGCACGTCCATTTTCACAGGTCCATTTGATACATGTCATCTAGAGTCAGCTGCTGGACTTACATGAATAACCTCTGGAGAAGACAAAGGATGATCAGTTAAAGGACATACTGGAATGGGAACACCTGCATCAGAAGAAGGGATATCAAGAAAAGGATATATGGTTTCATGAAACACCACATCCTTAGAGGTATACAACTGCTGAGAAGAAATGTCATACACCTTATACCCTTTCTGACCAGAAACAAAGCCTAAAAAAATACATTTTTTGGCTCTAACATCAAACTTGTCCTTCTTAGGACTAGTATCTGTCATATAACACAAACACCCAAAAGCTCGCAAAGCACTATAATCCGGTGGTTTTCCAAGCAACACCTCATGTGGACTCTTCCAATTTAACACAGAAGATGGCAACTTATTGATCAAATAAGTAGCATGAAGGATAGCCTCACCCCAAAACTTCTTAGGTAAATGAGCTTGTTGCAACAAACTGCGAGACATCTGCAAAATATGTCTGTGTTTCCTCTCTACCCTACCATTCTGTTGAGGACTATAGATACACGTCCGTTGATGAACAATACCATGATTATGAAAAATCTGTTGACATTTAGAACCCACAAACTCTCCTCCATTATCACTTCGAACAACTTTAACAGAAGCAGAAAACTGATTCTTCACCATTGTGAAAAAAATATTCAATAAACAACTAACTTGATCCTTTGTCCGCATCAAATATGTCCAAGTACACCTGCTGCAATCTTCAACAATTGTTAGAAAATAGAAGGCACCAGAAAGTGATTGTGTCCGATAAGGCCCCCAAACATCCACATGTAACAATGCAAACAATTGTTCACTATGACTATCACTTATAGGAAATTGAGTTCTAGTCTGTTTAGACTGTGCACACACATCACAAGGATCAAGGAAACTATCAACACTTTTATTCAGCAAACGTAGTTTCTGGACAACACCCATGGAAGGATGCCCCAACCTATGATGCCAAAGTTTCGGACTAACTACAGCATTCATACAATAGATGTCCTTAGGAATGTGATTCAACAAAGAAACATACTTGTCCACAAAAACAGGACTAAAAGAATCTTTATCTAGATAATAGAGATGGCCAACTGCTTTTCCCACTGCCAGTAAGTGTTTACTCCTCTGGGCCTGTAAAGCACAAAATTCAGGATAAAAAGTGAAAACTCCACCATTTTCTTGCAATAATTTGTTTACTGACAGCAAGTTATACTTGAAAGACGGCAGGTAGAAGACGTTTTTCAAAATAACTTTCCCATGAAGGCTAATATCACCCATAAATCTAACACATCGAGCTGTTCCATCTGGTAACTGAACACTACATTTTCTTCGCAAAGGAGCTAATTCATTGAATAAGCATTTATTGCCAGACATATGAGTACTAGCTCCTGTATCCACTATCCAACAAGAATTCTTCAGATCATACTCATCAACAAGAGCATCCAGTTTAGAAATATTACCAGCAAAAGTTGCAGCAAAATTCAGCTGTTCAGCGGTCTGAATTTGTTTCCCTTTCATGAATTTAGTCAGTTCTTGTTGTATCATTTCTCGCATACAGCACATATTTTTGTCTTCAGCAAGATCCACCTCATCATCAAAATGCCTCTCAGCCAAGTTGGCAGTAGCATTTCTACCTCCTTTCTTCTTTTGTTTTTTCTTAGGGTCGGTGTACCATTCCGGATAACCATGAATTTTGAAGCATGTGTCTCTAGTATGCCCGTCCATTTTGCAAAAAGAACAATACTTGTCCTCCTTATCCTTTTTAGAATCCTTCCTCTTGGTGTTCTGCTTGCCAGAAGTAGCATTGCTTGAAGAATTAGCAGCAACAGCCAATAACGCATTCCCTTCAGGAATGTCAACATAATTCTCAGCAACTTGTCTTTGTTTTTCAACACTCAACAACATAGAATAAACCTTGTCCAGATTCGGATAAGGATCCATCATCAGAATCTGATTTTTCATATGACTATAAGAATCATTCAATCCCATTAAAAATTGAATGATCTTAGCATTTTCATTCAACGTCATTACTTGCCCAGAAACATCACAAGTGCACTTTCCACAAATACACTGAGGCATCGGCACAATACTCTGCAACTCATCCCACAGTCGGCACAGCTTTGTGAAATACATCGAAAGACTAGTATTACCTTGAGCAATACTTCCAAGATCACGTTTCAGTTGGTATTCCTGAGGTCCAGTAGAGTCACCAAACCTCTTCTCCAGCTTATCCCATAAATCTTTAGCAGAAGAAACATATAGGAAGGCGTCATGTAATTCAGAAGTCAAGGAATTTAAAATCCAAGATTCTACCATGGCATTGACGCTCATCCAGTCTTCATAATCATCCGAATCTTCAGCGGGCATTTTAATCTTCCCATTTATGAACCCTAATTTGTGTTTCGCAGCTAACGCCTTCCTCATTGATGTGCTCCAAGTTCGATAATTAAGCCCATTAAGAGGAACCGAAACCAGATTCACACCAGGATTATCAGACTCCTTCAAATGCATCGGTGCTTTCTGGACAGCAGCTCGCCGTTCATCACCAATCGCCATTGTCGCGGAAGCTCAGAAGACAACCAATCCAAAAACAAATGAACCCAACAAACAGATCAGCTTCAATCAACTGAACTGTCTATTTATAAAGGGAAAACATAACACGTGTACTACGAAACTAATTACAGCAAATGAAAAAAGAAACAACAAATAAATAATACATATTCTTCACTCACATGTTTGATTAAAAATCCTTACACTAATATATTTGCATGCTCATTCTTACCCCATCAGTTGTACGCAGCTGTACAAACCGTTATTCTATTCTCTCACTATAACTCCCTCACTCATTCACATGCTTATGCTTTTATTCCTTAATCTTGGCTGGTACGTGCCTTACGATCTCGTACTACGCCTTAAAGGGACCAGGCCATCTTCAGTGGTTTCCTCCCCCTTGCTGTATCCTTCTATTGGATCCGCACTTGCATTGGTGTCTGCTTGCTCGTTGGATTCTTCTTGCTCTTCTGGAATTGTATCACAGTCCCAGTCTCAGAAATGGGATTTTGATTTGATTCACTTACTCTATCTTATACTCAATCTCCATCTTTCAGAGCTTCTTTTATTGGCAATGGAAGCGTATCAAACCTCATCAAGAACAACCTATTCACGGTGACAGCAAAGCAACAACTCAAAACAACCATATTCATCATGACTCAAGTGTAGTGATTATCTCTGTTGATCCACCTTCAAGGTATGTAGATTACAGTGAACTGATCTCATGGTCTAGTATTACAAGACCTGAAACTATGATATTTTTTGCTTAGTCTATATTTGATTTGACACCAATTTGATTTTTTTATGAGATTTCCATCCCAAAATGAATAAATTGTTCATCTAAGCGTGATGACATGAACTCCTCTCTCCGTAGTGTACGTATAAGGATACGAGGGTAAAAATAGTCTCTGAAGCGTT
>JANZXV010000201.1:0-18524 GCA_027576455.1 Erythroxylum roigii
CTGATTATCGCTTCGATTATCGTATAGCAGGAAGGAAGACACAACCGATTAGCGCAGACGCACATCAGTTGTTAACAGCGGATAGGCGAAGCATATATTCGACATAGTTGAGGTAGTTCTAATACCGACGTCAAGTCCAACCATCATGGCAGTCTCGCGTGGATCATCCCTGATATGTTGTGCTCCTGCGGAAGATCGTTATTCGAAGATAGATAAAATCCAGATACGTGGTGGCCAAAGATAAAGCACTGCTCTCTTAGCCGCTAGTGCCAGAATGTTGGCTCGACTGAGTTCTTTCCCATCCATCCTGGGAAAGTCATTGTAGTTTCGAGCGCTGCTAACAAATCTCTGTCTTTTGCTCCTGGGAAGAGAGTGGATACTAGTCCGTATATTCCCGCGAAGTTATCCTTTAAGATGTTGATTCTGGTTCTAGAGGGCTCTCTATTCCCGGACCTGACTCAATGAATGCATGAATTTCGGGTCGGTAAGCCGATCGACGACGTAAGAACCTTTCTCAAGCTTGATCTGGTTTAGTATCAAGGGGATGATTTAGATATGGGTCTGTGCAGCCAGCATTTCCACGATATCGTTATGATCAATCTTGATCCCATGAGACTAGAGAATTGGCGGAGGATTCCCCGATCGCGATTAGAAGGATTTGAATGATAAAATTCGGCTTAAGCGAGTGAAGTGAACTCGGGAATGAGCGTAATGAGCTTGAAAGAGGAAGAGTTCATAGGCACATTCCATCAAACCTTCCACTTGACTCTGATTCTTTGACAGATATAGTTCTTGCTGCTGCTTTTCTTTCTTTATATAAAGAATATGGCCTTTTTCTACGACTACGGCTGATCCTACAATCATTCCATCCTTTGGAAGTGGATTATTAGGTTGAGTGCGTTTGAAGCCTAAGGAGAGGAACGAAGCGGACTCGACCGGACGGGAGAGGAAGAAGAAGCAGACGAGTACGGTTCATACGGTTATGCCGCATCTCCATCTCTAGGAGAAGCAGCTAGATCGATTCCTAAACCGCTAATGCCCCCTCTTCCAACTGAAACTCAAAAAACAGGAGCAATTGCAGCTGATTCTATTCCCTTCCTACCCGGTATGAGCTCCTAACTCGTTGACTTGAGGATGTCACTAGGTTACTTACGGAATCTCAAATCTTGAGGCTGACTACGGCCTCAGATGATTAGGCGGGGACAGGATTCGAACCTGCAATCTTCAGGTCATGAGCCTGATGAGTTGACCAATTACTCTACCCCGCTTCTTCCCTCTTGAAACTGAAAACATATAGATTAGCAAATGAGACTGCCCACACTGAAGACCAAGCCAATCTCGAAGAAGAAGCCTACCCCGGACCCTGACGTGAACAGACGCTTTCTCGGAGAAAGCTTTTTTTCTTTGTTTGTTGACTTCACTTAGCAAGCCTCGAATCCAAATCCTTTCTACTTTCTTTCTTCTCTTATGAAATTTCGACTCAGCTTGAAAAGAAGCCTCAAGCCGATAAGAGCTCTTCATCATGTTCGAGAATTTCTAAAGAAGAACTGACAGTGATTGACCTCACGGCGCACATGCTATATGTTCATGCCAAAAAGGCGAGATTTTCTATTCTGAATTAAAGGAGCGAAGCGCTTAGTGGTTGAAGTAGAGGAGAGCTAGAATGAGTCCATTTTCCTGGGTAAAGCAGGAAGGAAGAATCGAAAAGGCACTTTCTTTCCTATTTAGGAATGAGCGGCCTACAGAGTGGAAATGATCCCGCGAAGCCGGTCAGGCCAACTCTAGCTTTAGGAAGAAAAAGTCATACAGTCCCTACGAAAGCATCCATTTCATGAGTTGAACTGGCTCCGCTCCTTGCTGGACTGGAGGAAAAATGAACGAGATTATTAATGTTATTCGAAGCTAGATTAGAAGTCCGAGCTTTCCTTTCAATTCGTGTAGCGAGGTCCTCTTCTTTTGTCTCCTAGCATTCTACTGGATAGCTCCTACCCTTCCTTTATTTTCCTTGCGCTATGAATTGGCTTTCTTGTTGTTAATGGGCAGACAAACTTTTGACCCTGACGTGGGTGGGCTTTTTGGAAAAAGTATTACCTTAATCTACTTTCTCGGGTATCTAGCGGAAGACAAGGTCTTGACGTTCTATAGATGAACTAGCATAACAGACATGCTTGAATTTAGAAAGGCAAGACAACTCTGAATCACTCGTTTAATACAAAGCAACTTTCCCCCTACCCTCTCTGTTGGGGTGTCCCCAACCCTTTCGGTTGTTTCGGCGGCATTGATCCCGTATTATTTCCACCCCCTCGTCCATTTCTACCCTTTTTATTCTCATTCTTATTTCCTTGACCTTTCTCAATATCTTTTGTTGGTTTTCTAGATATACATATACATCCTTGGAATCCTTCCCAACACAGATATATTTCATATATATATGAACAGTCTTTGTGATCCGCTTTCTTTACTTACTTTAAGCAATGAAGAAAGACTTGTTTGTTGTAAATCGCTGGTTGGGTTTACCAATCAAGAAAGACATGGGACTCTTTTTTGTCGTTGCTTGGCTGTAAACCAAGTGCTTTTCGATCTTAGGCGATCTCAGGTTACCGGCTCTCCGGCCTCATTTCGAGGCACGATTGGAGAGCTCTTTGGGCCTGTCAGTTTCTCAATCGCCAGATAGAAACAGTCTGAGATGTGATGTTCTGATTACTGTTGTTTATGTAATTTTCAATGCTTGTTCTCATTCCTACTTGCTTCTTTCTTGGTCACTGAACTGATCTTTCAGAGAGGGAAGATGATGTTCTTAGCTCGAGAGATAGCCCTATTTTTTTGCCAACTTTCAGCCCTCTCCCTATGGTCGAGATACTAGTAACCTCCGCGGAGGTCACATTCACGAGAATCAGATAATCCGTCTTCCCCGTGCTAGGAGTTTTAAGCTTTCTTTGCCCAAATAGGTTGCTAGGAAGAGAATTGCTAAATTCCCTATCGCTGCTATCTGCTATCGCACCTATCGCTTTGTTCCTCTTACGAGCTAAATCCATTCTCGGACTATCGGTTGAGCTACATATTTCAATGTGAGAACTATAAAGAAACTAAGGTAAGAATGCCCTACTAGCAACTGACTTCCTTCAGGTATGATTCGTTCGTGACCTATAAGTGAGCAAGTCTTCGCCCGTTGCCATTCAATAGCAAAAGCTGTAGTTACTACACTCTTCTTTCTCTGATTATCTATCGTGCTGCCAAGAAGCAAGGTTACGCAGTCCTCTACCTATACGTACCTCTAAGAAGGAAGCTATTTCAATCCTCTCCTTGAAGTCAAGCAATTGAAGACTTTCGTCTGCTCTCATAAGTCAGTTCAAAAGCTTCAGACAAAGTCACCAAAAAGGAAAACATTTTCATTGAAAGGCTGGCTTGCGAAAGGAAAAAGGAAGCAGAAGCAGAGCGGGAGGAGAAAACACTAACTTCCCCGCAGGGAACCCGGAAACTATCTTTCCTCTCCGGAATATATCTTCTTAATGTTGCCCTAGCTCAAGTGAAGTGAGTTGGAGTTCTTTGTTTGAGTTTGATTTATTTCCAGCTACGGAGCTGAGGTCACATTCATTTCTAGAGGAAATCCTGATCTTCTTATCGTTCGTGACTTCCACCTAAAGTCATTGCGTTCAGCCCTCTCCCTATGGTCGAGCAACTACGTACCTTTCTTTTCTAGACCTCATGTGGGAGAGGTACGATGTTACTGCTTGACCTATAACCAGCTCTCCTTGGGAAAGAAAAGAGCTTGACATACGAGACATGTCGGAGAAGGCATCTGTTACTAAAGAAAATCTCATTTGCCAACATTCCCTTGGGTATTCCCCCTTAAGAGGCCTTAACAACGAAATGAAAGGGTTTTGAGCAGCTCATTCGCTTACAGAGAACTCAGCTAAAGAAGAAAAGGTAGAAAGAAATCTACAAGTTACATCGAACTCTCCTCCATATGCTTTTCTTAATCTTTCCCGTAGGAGAGTCACAGATGAGGAAATTGCATAGGTGACCGGGGAACAGTTGAAATGCCTTATTTTATTTCCTAGAAATGGAGTTCTGAGTTTCGCTTACGCTTGCAACTAAACTAGATTCAAAAGCAAATCCTTCCTCCTCTCCCTATCGGTCGAGAGCCTCATATCTCTTCCCTGGGATTATACCTTCCTCTAAGAAGCAAGGGTTTCCTTAATCAATCATATTACGGAGAGCAAAGAGAGAAAGTCACTCTTCTTATCGTTCGCCCACTTCACTTCTCTTGAAAGACAAGACAGGGAAGAGGTAGCGTCTAGGCCGAAAAACTCGTGGCTAAGGTCCATGCACACTAGTTCAACGCGCTCACGTAAAACACACGAACTGAACTAGCAAGATTAGGGTTTGGTTTTTAAGACGGCGCAGACTCAAGGAATAAGTTTGCTTCAAAGCTAGAAAGGCTTAATAAGCGCATCTCCAGTACACTGAGCTTACACCTTTTTTCTTAATTTTCAGCACATTTTTACGAACTTTATTATTTATTATATTTTCATAAGTAGTAAAGATTTACAACTAGGGCTTTTCCCATACCATACATGCAAACATAAAAAAGAAAACCAAACAAAGATAGTTAGCATAGATAGGAGTCTATCTCCAGTAAGCATCCGGAGTAGATCTCAACTAAAAAAGACAAAGAACACCATACATTAAAACACACTACTTTGCGTCTACAGACACTTATTTAAATCTTCTAGAAAGAGTCGACGGACCCTTTATGAAGCTTACGCACACATAGACAAACCAGCCACACAACTAAACACAACATTACAACAAAAAGTTAACAAACAACATATTAAAGACTCTTCTAGGTCCCCCTGCGGCTGCGGAGGGCCCCCCTCACAATGAGGTCTCGTTGTTCTTGGAGGAGGGCCCTCCTCCTTTCTTCCAGACCGCGAATGCGGTCCAGGATCCGTTGCATGGCTGCAGCCACAAGCGCTGGATCGATGGGAGGCAGGTGCTCCCAAAAGGCAGCCAGGGTTTGCTGCCGTTGGGCCTTCTCGGTATCGATGTTTTGAATTTCTTGATCTATTTGGGAAAGTCTTTCAGCAGTTGCTGGATCCATCTCCCTTTGCTTTGCCAAATAGAGAAAGAAGCGTCCTATTTATAGGCGCGGGGGTCCATTAAGAAAAAAATAAAATCCTTAGTTTTTTCGCGGGTATCGCCACGCGGCTTAATCCCTCTAACTCCCTCAGGAATAGGAGGCAATAATAGAACGCACATCAGAGAAGAGAGTACTCCCTTTCTAAATAAATAAACAAGGCCCTCCGCGTCCTTTCTTAATAGATGGAGCAATCCTCACTCGACAGCTCGAAAGCGGATCAGTACAAACCCACGTGATCCGTATTCGCTTACGTACCAGGCGTGCTTCGTCGTACCCTGACAACTCCTCTTTCACTGGCTTCTACTTGTCTTTTACTGGCTTATTTGTACCCAGCTTCATGATGGAACTCCCCTCGGCCAATCGTCACTCGACAGCAGCTCCGTCCTAGCGTAGGCGATTGAAGTAAAGCCTCTGCCTCTATCGCTTGATTGAAAGGATCAGACACTTTCCCCTACTTTTGACAGCAGAACGAATTATATTATAAAGATAAGTAAGGTAAACTTGCTTTTGCCGATTGCACTCGGATAGCGGCCTGGGCCGTCCTGGAATGGGAATAAAATGAATTAGATGGACTGGACTTCGATGGGCTTTGTTTGGAAAGGTGGCATTTCCGGGCCAGGGCTGAAAATGGATCTGAATGCTAACATTGGGCTAACCTTCACTCCAATAGAATGGGGAAACGAGCAGAAGCATATTTTGTCTGCCATCCCTCAGGGCAAATCCGTGTTCATCACAGGCTCTGCTGGGACTGGTCAAACCCTATTGCTTGAGGAAATAAAATAAAAAAATTACCAATTTTGTCATACAATAAGATCCAATTTGTTTGGCCCATTACCTTGAGTGAGGCCGAACGTGTACACCTTTTGTTATGAAGATGTGATCTTATCCACCGATGGGTCTTGTTCTAAGCCCAACCCTCTCGTCTTAGGGTAGGATATCCAGAAACCTTAAATCACGGGAACTTCCCCTTTTTGGTGGACAACCTATGTTGGGCTGACTAAGCCCACTATCCTACCTAATAGGGTCCCATCTTGTGTCGGGTTAAGGGCGCTTAGTGGAACCCAATTTATGCATTTGTAGTCTAGGACGTTGCTTGGCATTGGGCTTTAGTTAAGCCTATATCCATTTCAGAATAGGATCTTTTATGTAGCCCAACTCTTTGAATTTGGATAGATCCGGAGGACAGGACCTTGGCCTTCTTGCATAGACTTGGGCTTGCTTTGATGATGGGTAGGCTTGTCGTGCTTTTGCCCCCCTATCTAATCAAGGGGCTTTCATCGAGGCTGGAAGACCAAGATGCGAATTACATGCTTATCAAATCAAAAATGGAATCATTTTCAGGGTTTCAGAGATAAGATAGTGAGGCTTTGCCTATACGAAGAATAGGCCTTCCCTATAGTACTGGGGCTACTAGGCAATCGGACTTTTCCCACTACCGGGACGACTATTTACTTCCTTACTAAAGGACTTAATGATCCAGGGAGGAAGCTAGTCTAGAGAGAAGCAGAAAATCAAATAAATAAGGTATAGAGCACCCTACATACCTTGCTCAGAGAGAGGCAAAGACAAGTGCTGTTGAGGTACCGGTTCAACCAAGTGCCCAAGCAGCAACAATAACTTAAATACGGCGGAAGACATCTATTTCACCCGTGCCCAGAAAAGAATCTTACATTAAGTCCAAAGATCCGGGGTAGGGATGATTGACACGTTGATTTTAGTACCCCTTAAATGATAGGGTAGGTTCGTATGTTTTTGTGAAAGCTCGGCTCCTGTTATTGCTGATGTCCAGTCATCCACATTTGAATTCCTTGGAAAAGAAGGCTAACTGCTTGTTGGCTGGGAGCGAGCGGTAAGTCCATTAGTTCGATGATTCTTCTTCGCCTTTATTTAGAAGGCTTGTTCAATAAATCTCCTAAACAAACAGTAGGAATTTGCTAATCAAACGACCTAACTTATTGTTTTGTTCACGCTCTAAGGAAGTGACTTGTTCAGCCTCTGCTGTTCTTGTTTACGACTCTACTGCTATTGATTAATCCGCTGGGATTGGAATGCTTGACTTGCTTTCAAAGCCTTTCTAGGCTAACTCTTAACTAAGTCAAGTCCCAACAACGGCTAGCGAAGAAACTGTAGGGCTTAAGGCAGCGAATGACCTGAGGGTAGGCAACTCAATAGAATAATTAATCAGCCTAACAGGATTGGTGAAAATGGATTGGTTGGATGCTTTTCCTTGCTCTCTACTTTCCTAAGCCTGCTCACTGACTTCACTTGCTAGCTAGAAAAAGATGCGAAGAGCCTGCTCTCATTTGTTTAAAATACAACTCCGGGGGCGAAGTCATCTTAATAGTCAAAGAGCCTGGGACTGATGTAAAGGCTTTCAAATGCTACAGCCTAGAGATAAAAGAAAATGATATAAGGGAAGGAAGAAATCTACCTATTCTCTTTTTTTACCTACCTTGGAATTATCCTTAGCCCTCCTAGAGAAACTATTACCTCCTCGAGTACGAGCGCGAGTAAGATATTGAACGTCCCTCGTATGGATCGACATGAAATGAAAGAGATTAAGAAGGGAAGGCGGAAGCTAAGGCATTAGGATAGGAATGACAAGGATAAGAACTAGACAGCTTCACTCCTGGCTTTTCAACTGAAAGGAGGTGGAAGCTCTACTAAGAAGGAGATGGAAAGGAGGGCACTTAGCTCGGCGTTAGGTAGTTAGGAGCGAAGGTAGTACGAGGCAGAGCAAAGACTAAGATAGGATGGAACCATCAATACGTCAAGGAGAGAGTTTCACTCTTGCCAGGTGGGTCACTTTGACTTCGGGAATCAGATTGATAGCTTTTCTAATGGGGCGAGGCTAACGGTTCCGATAGAAAGCGATGCCTACTAGACTGGCTCGAATCCGCCTTTAAATAGTCTCATAGCTTCTGCTAGGTGAAGAAGGAGACTATTTAAAGGCTGATCCGATCCAATCGAGAACTTATCCCAATCAACGAGGATGACGCTTCTCGGCAATATGCCACCGATGACTACCACTGCAGGAGCAAGTCTGAGTGAAAGAACGAGTTTAATACTTTCTTAGCTTAGAGAGGGAGGCTACTGAAGCTAGTTGGGTTTAGGTCTGATATTTGCTTGCCTGAATCTATCAACAGGGCTTTCATAGGGAGGTTTTCATTTCTGTCTGATCATGTTGACTTCATCTCCCCTTACCACTTACAACATAGGCCGGGGCGTGTGATCAACTGAGAGGGATCGAAACTTCTCCTGCCTATGCCTTTGTCGAGGGTCCTGCATGACTACTACTGCGGGAGGGGATTCTGAATGAGATTTGGCTGGCTCGGCTTGGAACTTGAGAAGGTTCACGGAGATCCTGTATCTTATGCTTCAAGGCAAAACATCTATCTGTCCAATGTCCTGGGCTACTCGAATGAATCCTCCGTCCACGAGGGGTCAGGAAGAAAGAAGAAGGAGTAAGCAGCAACTGATAGAGTATAGGCAATTTATCTTATCCAGTAAAGGAAGCTAGCGGGGCAAAGAGTAGCATTCCGGTCTCTCTTGAAAGCGTGAGAAGCAGGTGTTCAAGGAACGAATATCTATAAAGTACAAGTGCACATTGCCCTGCCAATCTTTCTTTGCATCACAATGAGTAGGCCGCCTGATTTCAAAGGAAGAGAGGGCTTTTTGCTTGAATCTGGAATGGCGGGACTGATTGACGTCACTTCCTTACATCAACAGGAAAGTGCTAAGACCAGTAATGCCCCATTATTCTATCAAAGAGCCTAGCAACAACCTATGCGAATAAGGCGAAAACAGCTTCCTTCTCAGGAAAACAAAGGCATTCGATGCATCTCTAGGGTTCGAACTCCGGGAACACAGAGGTTACAGGACTAAGCCACTACTCAGACAAGATTGAAAGATCAGCGGTTTCGAACATCACCTATGATAATTCAAAACAGCATTTCTCTAATTAAATGACTTGAAAGATAGGTTCTCTTCTCTATATCTGGCAATGGTCAGCATTCTAAAAGAGGAAATCAAGCTGTAACCACTCCTTTCGCGCCGACTTTTGGACACGATGCTATGCTCCCAATGGAGATCACCCGCACGGGTAACTTATCATAAGATAAGGCCATGTTTGCAGGATTAGAATATATCGATGAAGTTAGGATGGATGCGATGCGCTCGAGCATATTTGGGCTCAAAAGGGAAAGGTGACAAAAGTCTAACTCGTCTCGTGTGTACTCTTCTTAACTCCTTCTTAAACAAATTAAGGGCATTTCTTGAATGGCCGATAGTCCGGTGCCTAGGCTAGCAATGATGATATAGCAGTCGAAGAGGCCACGCTTCTCTTTTCCTACCCACTCTGATTGCTCTCGTAGCCAGTCTTACAGTAAAAGCTGTAATTGCTATCATTGAATCACTAACCGGTGCTGGAGGGCGGAAAGATCTATATCTAAGAGGAAGTAAGTGCGGGTACGGTCAAACTGCGCTGGAATAGTTGGACAAGTAGCTCATTGTCGATTCCCATGGGCGGTATTCCGACATACTTTCATTCTCATCAAGGCTGACAGACATGGGTTCTCTCTCCTCGAAGGGTCCAGCATCCTATCCTATTGGGCAAGCCCAGGAACGAGAAGAAGAGTGCCCGGAACCACGTTACATACTGCTTACCTAGAATAAGTAGCCAGGAAAGAGAAAAGAAGCACCTCTTTCCGACGCTAAGCGCAAAAGGCACTCAAAGGCTCCAAAAGTCTCCCTGACGGAAGGTCTCTTTTTCCCCTCAACCTTTGAGTTTAGTAGTGTAGTACTATTACCTCTCTCTTTAAGTTTTAGTACGAGTTGAGAGTCAAAGGAAGAGCTCCAGAAGGCGCATTCCTGCCTGCCCGCGTGAGCTTGATTTGTTGCCTACGTGAGTTGAGCTGCAAGCTTATAACTAGTAGCAAGTGTTCAAAAAGAACAACTATAATCTTCTTCAAAGTCGTTCCTGACTCTTCATAAAGCCTCTGATCAAGGGGAACTTGAACTTCACTCCTTGCCCCACTAACAAAGACTAAATGCCACCCCCGAAAGTAGATTTAACCGCATCGGAAAAAAAAGGCAAGAGGGAATCAGGAACTGTTTTCACTCGTGCCTTTTAAAAATACGATGAGGGGGATAGGTTTATTGCTACTTAATTGGCAGCAGAGGAAGATTTTGTCCTGTAGAAGGGCAGTCTGAGTCTGTTAAGAATTCGAGATCTAGGGGTCGAGTCGAGAAGTAGCAATAGTAGAAGTCAAAGTGGAAAGAGAACCTAATTTGAGTATTAGGCTAACTTTCACATGCACTTGCTCTGGCTTCTTAAGAAAGATTGAGACGACAAGCTTTCAAGCGGCAAAAGCAGCGATTCCATGAGCAGGCACTAGTTCCGGAACTTAAACTATCGTTTGAACAAGTGAGTCGGGAAGTGATGGTAGTAGAAAGAATCGGAACTTCTTCTTTCTTTCCTAGGGGAAGATCTGTTGACTTATCGACCAGAAAGCCTTTGCTATTATATAGTCCTCAGCTCTCTTTCATAAGACTCGTGTAGTCCACCCCAAAAGGAGCTCCACTTTTAGCAGGAAGTGACTTATTTGGAAGCGATAAGTAGATTGATTGCTCGAAAGAGCCGTACCTAGCTAAGGGAAGAAGCTATCTAGCCGGACAGAGAAGACAGGGCTATTGCAGTGGCTACTATGGAGATTCCTTCTGCCACCGAAACCCAGACGCCAAAGGGATGTATCCTATCCTCTATTCTAAGCGCGATAGACGAGTACCCGGTCAAGTGAAGCTTGATAGTCACTCAAAGCTCAAGCTCGAGCTAAAGTTCAACGAATCCTAGTTAGCTTGCACTTTGAGTTTTCAAAGTTAAGGTGCGCTTCCCTTCCAGTCGAATAGAGACTATTAAAGCAAAGGCAAGTGGCATTGGTCTTCTATTTCTATTAGACAATCACTTGACTTTGCGAAAGACCCGGTTGAGTTCAACTAAACCAATCGACAAGAGTGATACCTTGTTCTACCATTGATTCACCTTCTTCCCATGACACCGACCTATATCCCAACCAATCCAGCAAGCGAACTTGTAGGTCTGACTGGCTTGAAAGCAGGAAACTCTCATCGGAGAACGAGTTCCCCCGCCTTTCATAAATCGATCGCTATCAGTGAATTTGATGTCAGAGAAAGGGGTGCGTCCTCAGCCGGCGAGGAAGACTAACTATCTGATCTTTATTTACGTGATTGAGCGGGGCACAGCACATCAGCCAGCCTTTCAAGCATCCTACTCCTTGTAATCGTATGAGTCCTGGCCTAATCCTTGAGGGCTATCAGTCAAAGTAGGAAAGATTGTTGTCTGAAAAGTAGTCCATTACGTATGTATGGTAGTTTTTTCCGTATGCCCGTCTAAGCGGGTTTCCGGCTAGTCTTTGAAGTCTTGTAATGGATTCTTCTGGTTGGGTTGTAGCGCGGGTTTCCGTTGGGTTAAACCTTATCGATCTTCTTCTTGTTTGGTAAGCGGCTTCTTGCCTGGCGCCCTCCTTTAAGTTGATTTGACTACTCTTTTCTTTCCCTCATTCTTTCATTTCTTTCGTATAGGGAGTTGATTAAGTTTACTGTTTTCCCTACTCTATAAGAAAGTTCCTTCAGCGGTCTAAGCTTCTCTGCCCGCTTTGCATTAAGTATATCAGTCGATTCGGTAATCATTCCGTTAGCTCTTCATCCCGTAAGGATTCGAAGTAGTGTCTCAGTGTAACCGGCCCCGCTGGGCAGAAATCCTCTAAGAGTCCCGCAGGTAACCCCGTGGGCTAACTTATCCCTCCGCATCCTCGTTGAAGCGAGGGCCTTTTCTAGCTTTGCCCCTCATCAAGGATTTCTTCCTTCCTCTTATCGCTTCCTTGATGAAGCAGCAGCCTTTGCCACATTCCCCTAACACCTTTGATGGCTAGCTCTCTCCTCGTGCAAGCCTTCTATTAGCAGTTCAACCTGTACCTGACTTGCGAATCGGTAATTGCCTAATTTGCTATTCCTTCTTTTCTTCCATGAGGAAGCGGAGAGGTAGCGTGTAGGTTTGACTAATGCAACTAGTCGGCCTTCAGGTAATCAATCCTCATATAATAGGGAAGCCGGCCTTTCTTCTTTCCTTCAGGTGGTGAAATGCCTATCATAATTGCTGTTGCAGGAGCGATGTCAAAGTGAATCTTGTAGTGAGGGGTGGTATAGCACCATTACAGTTGCGTTTTTGTCTGCTGCTAAGGTTCAATGCTTTCTCTTTTAACAAGTAGTAAGCGCGGGAGCAGCCCTCTCTTCCTTACACCCTGAAACTAGGGCTTTAAGAAGGGCCCCTCCTACTGGCTTCAATCAGCCCCATACTGATGAAAGGGCTATGCATCGTATCACATTCTACACACCCATCTATCTATTCTGAACCTAGCTTAAGCTCGTCTATCAAAAGGGGTTCACTCGGCCAAAGCCCAATGTGACATTGTAAATACTTGAGGGAGTGAGATGCCCACCCACGCTAACCAACGATCCAATGCGCTTGAGTGGATGAACAGGATCCCTTGTTGGAAGAGAAAAAGCAGAGAATCTTCCCAGAGTGCCCTATTACAGATTACAGACGGGCGATCAAGGGAGGAACTAAACTAGCATGAGTGCGACCAGTCAGCGAAGTCCTTTGTTTGAGAAAAGAATGAGAGCAAGTCGCTGAAGTCACCGCTTTAAGATCAAGGTCTAAGAAATGTTGATGATCCTGAATTGACTGGATGCATTCCCGTGCGGTCTTAGACCCCTTGTATCGAGTGAACCCATTACAGGAGAGATGCATTCAATCCAGGCTTGGCCTATCTCAATCCAATCTCGGATTTACGTTAATTAATTAAGGTAGCTAGGTAGTTCCTGAGTTAGGAGTTAGAGTTGTAGCGGATAACAGATCTGATATCTTATATAGTTCCTCTTTCCTTGCTTCTTAGTTTGTCTAGGAGCAGGAGTAAGAAGTCATAAGTAGTGGTGAATCCGTGTAGCTGTCAGCTGCTTAAATGGTAGTTGTTTATTCTCACCTGGTAGCTGCTTTTAGAGAAGAATCTCTCTTGCTTGGAGCTCTTCTTCGTCCTTCGACCTTTTTTTTGAATGATGTCTTCTCTTCTGGCTTTGGTGGTCGTGGTATAGCCTTTTTAGAAGAAAATATCCTCTTCCCCAGGAAAGCTAACTCAATAGGAATTCTCTCTCTCGCCGATGCTATTGAATCCGCTCTTTTCATTATCAAGGGCAATTTACAAATGTATTAAAGGAAGAGAGTGGTCTTTCCGGGGCTTAAAAGGCCTGACTCGAATTTCCTTCAGTTGTCACAAGAATAGCTCCAGTTGAAGAAGCTGCGATTGTTAACGGATGGTGAGGGATTCGAGTATGAAGCTCATAGTGTTTTTTTGCAATGGAATATGTTGATTATTTGATATTTATTGAATTGCTCTGTTTTAAAGTGCTGTTATCTGTTTTTTTTTTTTCATGGGTTTTGTGAAAGAATGTCGACTCTGATCTTTACTATTTTGCTATTCAAAGCAATCTGCCCAATGAGCTACGGCTAGATGAGCTAAGGCCAGTGGATTCCTCTCTTTAAATTCCTAAATAAAAGAAGACAGGATCTTCTACTTATTTATATATGCCAACTGCAACTGATTCCACTTGAGCAAGAGCAGCTTGCCGAAGAACAAGAAAGAGATATGCGAAATCAACCAAGACAAGCACACCGCAATCAACAGGTAATCCCGCATCTGATCTTAGTCTGATAAGACGAGTCGAATCGCTGGGGTACTTGACTACGAGATGACTACGGCTATTCAAAGCATCTCGAAGACGGTCTCACTTGGGATCGTTCCTAACTCTTTTACCGGAACTCAATCAAAAAGAATTGAATTCGGAAGTAACTGCACTCACCTAAGGTGCGAAGCGGAATAAGAAGGACAGTCTTTGATCCGGGATACCGTGAATCCGCTACGATATGTCTTCTTTGACTTTTATGAGATTTCCGGACCCTTTTAAATTAAAGAGCGGTGTCGTACTTTATTTATGTTGATTGAGACCCCTTTGTCACTGAACTAACTCGCTGTGCTGTCGAAGCGAACTCAT
The DNA here is from genome assembly GCA_027576455.1 of Erythroxylum roigii. Lineage (NCBI taxonomy): Eukaryota > Viridiplantae > Streptophyta > Magnoliopsida > Malpighiales > Erythroxylaceae > Erythroxylum > Erythroxylum roigii. The sequence continues at coordinate 14,270 of JANZXV010000201.1, forward strand.
TTTATCGGGGCACTGAACTCACTTAAGCCGAATCTCACTCCCTCTTTATGGCAGCGATCTCATACTAAACAGTAGAGAAAGAAAGTCCTCAATTCCATCGACTCTCTATTGTTTGTAAAAGATAGCTATTCCTCTGCTTTGATGCTTTCTTCTGCTGATTCAATAGCAGTTGATGAAATAGTAGTTGTCCTTCAAACAAAGAGCCAAATCCCCTCTTGCTATGGGGGAAAGCTCCATCTCAACTGTCTTATCTCAACAAAGAGTGAATTCTCGAGCCGGCTAAGAGCCTATTCTATTATAGGGTAAACCAAAAGATAGAATTCCTCTACGAGTTGCTCTCTTTTTAGATCTTTCCCTGCTAAAGAAAGACCAGTGACTGCTACTCCTACTGCTATTGGCTAAAGATCGACAATCTATTCGCCGATCCGATAAATTGTCTTCTTGCTAACAGTTCTTCTTAAAGAAAGGGATATCTCATTCATTCTATTCGGGGATCTTGAGTAAGGTAAACAAAAGGGCTACAGACTGGAATAGGCTTTCAACCTACGACCGAAGTCAAGGTGGCCGGGGAAGTATGAGTAGTTTTTTCAAATGCACCAAGGTCTAAAGCCCTTCCTTGAGTTTTATGAAGTGGAAAAGCTTATTCCTTAGATCATGAAGTTATTAATGCACCACCCAAAGCTCCATATATATCCATTATGTATGCCATGGGAAAGGGAAGGTTATAATGATGAGGATGGGCTACTCATTAGCGAGCGTAGGGGACCTCCATACTCTTATCCGTCACCGATCCTTCTATCTCTCTTCACCTACGACTTATTTAGCTATGATCTCCCTAATCCTCCTTACAAGGCCGATACAATAATAAGACTCCTTAATAAAATAAAAGGAGTCTTCAACCCTCTCAATCAATAGAGGCTAGATCGGACTAAGGAGAGAGACGGTTGAGTACGGAAGCGAAAGCGGAGATATAGGCTAAAATGCCCAGTGAGAATACTGACATGAGTAAGGAGAAATCCGAATGACTAGTGGCCATAACTCATTAAGCAATCTTAACCTTTTTCGCTTAGCCTTTCCTCTTTCTACCGTTACGAGATGCAGTATCCTCTAACGTCTTTGCTTGCACGGCTTTCGACCGGGACGGGAAGAGGTTTCCTCGTTGCATCTTTCCACACAGCATTGGTTCTGTCCCTTACCTTACCTTTATCGCCCGTCGGGCGTCAAGGTTCGCATTAGATCCCCTTATCTATCGTATTTTTGCCCCAACAAAAAGCCCAGAGCAAGGGCTGGGGGGAAAGAATGCATTTCCGGAATCTCAATGTTGCCCCACCAAAAGACGAGAACCAAATGCCAATCGCTGATCTGTTAGTGGACAGAGCTTATGGGCAATCAATTCTTTCATTCATGGACGGTCACTTAGGGTATAACCTTTTTTTCATCTCCAAAGAGGACGAGGCAAAAACAGCGTTCCGTTGTCCGGGTGCTGTTGGACGGACTATTCTGCTGGCAGGTGATGCCCTTCGGTCTGAATAACGCTATAGTTACCTACCAGCGAGCAATGAACCTCATCTTCCATTACTTTATTGTCAACATCGTAGAGGTGGTGTATATTGACGATGTAGTTGTGAAGTCTTTCCCTGTTTATTCGGGTTATTTGTCTGATCTCAAGACAGTGTTTGAGCGCGAGAACACGGCTTGAAGATGAACCCGTAAAAATGTGCATTTGGCGTAACAGCAGGAAACTTCCTAAAGTTCTTAGTGCACAACAGAGGGGTTGAAATTGACAAGAAGAAATCGGGCCAGAAGTGGAAGAATGCCTCTCACACAGATGGACAGCAAAGAAGGCCTTCTAAGGCGGACTCTGGCTCTTTCATTTGTATGTAAGAGTCCTCCTCAGGCACGAGATTGTCCGATGAAGGATAAACTTGCTGGTTGCCGAGGACCAGAGGGAAGAACACCTAGGGTGAATCCGTTACAGTTGCGGAATGCGATCACCCATTAGAAGCCTACGTCTGCTGGGCTTATGTATGTTGAGATAGTGCTGAATGAAATGGCCACTCTGCTCGTGCGATGGTCGATACCGGCGCCACGAGACGAGGCTACTTCCATCCAAGGGAAAAGTGAAGTCCCGGTAAGCAAGCCATGATCATGATCAGAGGGAGAAGACTATTCATTCATCGTCATGAAAGGCAAATAAAAGGCTTTAGCAGCCCATTCTTGAACACGAACACGAACCCTGATCCTAGTACTATACTAGTAGGTAGGGCTTATTATGGAATAGGAATTGAAAGCCCGGGAGGTCCCCCCGTGTTTAATAGCATATCAAGTTTCTGCCTGGTTTGCTCTTTCTTTGCCGCGGACCAATGTGAGAAGCCCTATTAAGTGACTGATTGTGTTGAGTCGGATACCTCTTTAGAACGAAGTTTACCTCTACTTACTATAGTACTAAAAAAACTTCGTTCCTTGAAAGCGCTATCTGCTTGATCTGGCACTACTACTATAAATTCGGGTGATAGACGAAGGCGTTGGTCCATCGGTGCCTTAGGGGCAATCATCTGCGCCAGTGTATAATATAAAAAGACATTTGCAATTTTTACAGTAGCGAGGAGAGCTTATGGACAATAAATTAGGATTCCGGCGGCTTTTGCCACTTATGATCAGTGTTCACAAGAGCGAGACGGTTCAATGTCTTACAATGTTCAAGCAGCATTCTTGCCGGAAGGATTTTTTAGGAAGCCCGGACACCTACCGAACATCCCTGAAGGATGGAACAACATGATGAAGAAGGCGGCGAAAGTTTAGAGGAAAATCTGGGAAGAGAACAAGGAGATCTCTGAAAAGGGGAGGCAAGGAAGTAGTAGAAATGTTGAAGAGGAGACAACCCGCTCTTGAAAGACTATGCGCGTCGCGTGCTCGATCTAGCAATTGTTTTGATGAACTGTCATTCAAAAAGAAAGAAGAGAAAGAAATGGAGGGTGGCGCCTACATAACAGGTTGCTTGCTTACCAAGCCATCCTGGCTTTTCGCTCCTCCAGTTCGATTTTTATTTATTATTATTGACTTGACTTATTATTAAAAAAACTACTAACTATCAAAATGAAAGACGATCGATTATCTACCCAAGAAGATAGAGAGTCCCACATACGAAAAAAGGTCACAAATAGAGTTGAACCAAGTAACATTGCAAAGGCATAATGATAGTAGGGTCGGGATATCCCCGCCCTCCGAACCGGACGTGAAGGTCTCCCCTCATCCGGCTCTCTGCAGGGGAATCTCCACTCACTGCTTCCCCTAATATCCTCCCTTTACCACATCATGGGGGTTTACAGGAGATCCCAGAGGCTCGCTCGGAAAGGCTGCTATACCATACCTTTTGACTCCACTCTACTCTAGTAGTCACTGGACTCACTATAGTAGTCCGTCCGGCTGCTCTTGCTGAAATCATTACTCTTCATTCTCCCGTGCTCTAGCAATTGCGCTCCCTAGACCACTACCATGTAGTTAGGTAGAGACAATCAATCCGTAGTGACGGGAATCTGGGGATCCCTATCCATATCAAAAATGAATAAATAATATATCTATAGAGAAGCTACCTTTCTCTCACTCAATAGATGTATCTGGTTTGGTACGGTACAGTACAATACGAGACGATGGAATGCAATGGGATGGATGGTAGAGGGCTGCCTGCGCCCAAAAGCGATGATTCCCCTTGTCCATAGGGACCTCGTGGCATACAACCGAAACGACTCCCGCTATATAGCCGCCCCTATCTATCTTTTTACAGCCTCGTGGACGGACTAAAGAAGGGAAGTTACAGAACGGGGCAGTGAAGGCTCGAGAAGTAGACAGCAAGCTTTTCTCAGCCCCCTAACCTTTCTATTATTATTTAAGCGCTAGCGCGCCCCTTTCTCTAAAAGGGGGGTAAGCACTTCACTCGCTAGGGGATGGGATTCATTCACTTGCATTCCTGCTAGCACTACAAAAAGCTCCGGTCTTAACGCCCCTACTACTGCTGTGCAGCCTTTCCTCGGGTTCGTAGAGTCGGGTTTCCCGTTTACCCACAACGGAGGACCCCACCTGACCAGGCAGGCGGCCACGGGTCATAACGCACTCTTCGCACAACAAATCCACTTTGAAGTTGACTTATCCGCTCGGCCAATCGTCGGAATGTGTACGATATACCATAAGGGCCCAATATCTCAATAGCACCTTTGTCTAAAGCTTCGAATGAGACTTCATATCCGAAACGCAGGAA
>JANZXV010000201.1:23048-46467 GCA_027576455.1 Erythroxylum roigii
TACACAAATGTATAACTCCCCAGGAATTTCAATTGCGCTTATATTCATCACTGTAGGAATTGGGTTCAAGCTTTCCCCAGCCCTAGGATAGGTAGTCCTCTCTGATTGCCGTTGAAGATGACTCAAGGTCTTTCTTTATCAAGATTTTCAATAAGAACATAGTAGGAAGTGGTGCTCTTTCGTCTCCGTCAGTAGGACCAGTGTTACGCGAGGTATCAAGGAAGCGAAGCAACCTCACGATCTGCCTCATCTGAATTTCTAATAAAAACAATAAGGAATAGGACTAGCTCCATTGCGAATTCCCCATTTATGTAGTCTACTAGGCTTGATTCTCCATGCGTTAGGGAATTCGCTTTCAAATTGATAGACCTTGACTATCCAAGCTCTACTTATGTTAGTACTTGTGATCGATAGAGAAGCCTTCCAATTGTAATTGGAGTAACCCGTCAGTGCCACTTCCTGTTCTCTAGCCGCGTCTAACCACTATGAGTCATTAGAAAAAGATCCAACTGAACCACCTGAAATTGAATGATTTCTCTTTCTTCGAGCTAAAAATAACTTTAAGAGCTGCAAGAGAGCACTTACCACTGCCGGGCAGATCACTCTTCTACCAAAAAAGAGGAAGGTTAAGTTAGTTCAAGTGTGAAAGCGGCAGGATACCCCTCGACTTATGTTTATGATACAGAAAGAAAAGCCTCTCAGAGGCCAACTCTCCGTAGGCAAAAACTAGAGTTGAGGCGGTAGGCAGCAGAGCGAAGTGTTTTGGGTTTAGATATCCGGGGGAGGACCTAGAAGCAGGGACAGTCAATTTAAGCGCTAGAAAAAACAAAAATCCAAAAAGGATTGTCAGAAAAAACAAAAAGGATTGTCAGAAAACACCATTTGTTTTGGATTTCATTCCTCTGCTTTTGGTTCGTACGGGCGTTCTCCCCTCTGCTTATGGTTGTACCTCTGCTTATGGTTCGTACGGGCGTTCTCCCCTCTGCATTGGTTGTCTCTACCCTGGTAGTATTGTTGCTTTTGTTTTTTCGAGAGTTCTTAGAAATATTCAAGTCGGTTAGAATACATAAACTCTTGACAGGCACTGGGATGTTACTCCTTGGGATTTTTTAAACACTTATGGTTGTCGTTGTTGTTAAAAAGTGTTTAGTGCCAACCCTACAACCATACCCAACTCTAGTATTGTTACTAGAGAACGACACTGGGTTATACTCTAAAGGTAGACAGAATGGGGGGAGTACTTTTTTTTAAGATGTCTTACTTGGCTTAGAAAAAGTAAGAAAGCAGCAAAGTGGGTCGGGCTGGCCTGGGACTCAATTGAAAAAAGCGGTCTTTCTTCCTAAAGACTCACTATGGGGCGCACTAAAGTCTTTTCTACCTTCCTAACCTTCCCCGAGCTTACCACCACCCGTGGTACAAGAGAATTAAAACAGAGGAATGACCCATCAAGAAGGGAATTTTCTATTAACCAACGGGAGATCCTCCTTTTCTCGCTAATCTAGGTCGAAGGGGACCCAGCACATACTTCTTGTTAGTTTAAACTAGTCAAATGGGAGTGAAGCTATGCCGTTAAACAAGACAAACCACTCACTCGCAACGTACAGGAGTACTTGCTTGCCTGTCTGTCTGTCCAAGGTTCCTAGCCCCCAAAGCAAAATACCACGTCTGCCAAGAGCCCCCTTGAGGGATTTTCCAGTAAGGAAGCAAAACAAGTTCTTTCTTTGAAGGCGTACCACACTAAGCCTTGTAGGCCGGTTCGGGAGCCTAACCAAAGTAGGACCTGAACGGAATAGCTCTTCTGGTTGTCACATCTTGTCACCCTGTCTGCTTTGGCTATCTGTTCGTAATGCTTCTTCGATTTCATTTAATATAATCATGAATTGGATTCGAACCAATATCTCTGTGCGACTTTCCTTTAGTCGATCATGATGGGAAGATCCCGCTATCCCGGATCTCGGCGCCCCTCCCACCTTTCGGTGAGAAATTTGCCTTAATGAAAACAAAACTGAAAGGAAGAAAGAAAGCAAGGGGGATTTAAATAACTATCTTAGTCAGATGCCCTAAAATATGATTCAAAAAAATAAATACTACTTCTACAAATCTACAAAACTATTCCCGCGGATACTGGATCAGTAACAACATGCAAAATGTTTAACACCTGATGAAAATAGTCACTCCCATAACCATACATGGTCAGGTCTTTTAAAATTTCACATAAATGCACGAGATCCCCCGCCGGTTCTCCAATAATATCCTTTGCCAATTGACTATATGTCCAATTATCTGGCAAGGGAAAATGATGATCCGTCATTAATTTTTCGATGCTTTTCGAAATAGCATTTAGAATTTTATCGGACGAAAAATGAGACAGCGTTATCGGCTGGTCTCCTGGTTGATCACCATTAATACCCACAGCAGCCACCAAATTATTAACATCCGGATTCAGAATAAGCGGATTCATCAAATTATCCAGATGGAAATGTTGCTCCTGTTGAGAAATACCGGCGGATAAACCTCTAATTGTATCTATAAGAATGAGCCTATTGTCCATAGCCCTTACTTTAGCCTCGGTTGTCTGTAAACCCCCCCCCACCCCCTAAAGTAGTAAAAGGGCTCTTTGGGGTCTCATTTGATTTCTATCTGACAGGACGGAAGGGAGGGTTCTTTCATTGCATTGATATCAGTCTAACTATAAAAAGATCTCTCTATTACTTTGAGAAGAGAATCGTTGGTTTGACCGACGAACTACGTGGGAGTTGAGAGGTTCGATCTCCACGAAAGACTAAAGGAACATAAAAAAGCGAATCATCTTACGACGCTACCACGCTCTAAGCGGACACTGTGCTTTCAGAGCTATTTTACGCCCGATGATACTCTTTCAAGCAGCTGAACTCCGTGCCTCTTCGCCCCTGACTTGGCGACACTTAAAAGGGATTAGATCCATTGAAGATTAGTATGCCCGGTCTGTTTCCTTTCTATCTCGATCTGATCCTTCACCTATTGGGCACGCAGCCAGCTTCTCAATTCAATCAATTCAGTTTCCCGGCGACCTGCTGATTTCACGACAGCGGCTCACTCACGAGATTCTGCTACTATATCAATCAAGAGGAAAAGGTTCGGTCATCAATCAATGCTGGCACTCTCGGAAGTGCTTCTTTCTTGCCTATTCACCCGAACCGACAGACTGATTTGGTTTATGTCATCTCGGATTAGACTTCCTTCTACTCCGTCAAAGCAGCTCTTCCAACTTCCTTTCCTATCTGACGTATATAAAGAAGGTGCTAATCTCTTTCTCCTCTTTCCTATCACTCCATAATGGGATTTTTTATAAGGTTTCATTCCACTAGTCCAATGTCTGGCCTTTTGCTTTGCTTTGGCAGCTGCTATTCTTCCTTTGCGCCTTCAGTAAACGAGTAGACAATCTTCAGCCCAGCCCATTTACTTTAGGCTTCATGATGAGCTCCTCGGTGGTTTACTTTCAACCTCTCCTCTTTCCTTAGATCAGGTTAGCGCTTATGCTTCTTTACGCAACTAGATTCAATCCATTGAGTAGAGAGGGCAATTGAATCAGTCGTCATCCTTCGCTCTTGTGGGACTCGAATCCACTACATAGGCTTTTTCTTTTCCTTGTTCTACCGAGATGAACTAAAGAGCGTGAAGGTATTTAACCAAGCCAATGGAGCTTTCCTGGTCTTTCTCGCCTTTCACCAAGTCTGGGATCGATCCCATCTACCATTGCGACAGGAGATTAGATTCAAGTAGTGCTTTTTCCTCCAACCTTGAGCAATTCGTGTGAACAGATTCAGGTGCGTAGCCTTTTTCCACTATGCCTATCGCCTTGATAGTCCTAACCTAATTAACCGGCACTCCTCCCCTTCCTAGTCTACTTGCCACTTCCGACAACAGCTAAATCTATGGCACTTTCCTTGGCTTATTCCCTCGGGTACTCCGCCTTTTTTAGAATAAAGTTCAAGCATCATCTTATTAAGTTAAGTAAGGTCTTGGCGTGGCCGCTCTTTTAAGGTAAGCTTTCTTTCCCATCTCTCCTTTCAAGTTCGAATGCTTTTCTGCTTTCTTTTCTTAACTGGACGAATAGGAAAGTACTCTATACTAAAAGTTACGCCTTATAGTCGAGCGTCTTCAAACCCTCTGCTCTCCTTATTAGTGTCAGCAACGGGATAAAACTAATAATCCCGCTTTCGAAGCTTGTTTAAAGGAAAAGTCATTCTTATTGCTTTCACACATCCACCTTACATAAGCAAATAGGAGATTGATCGAAAGACAGGAAGGATGTTATAGCTACGATCTTTCACTGGGTGGGAAGCATGTTGGTATAATAAAAATAAGCCAAGAAGGCACTCTTCTCAACCTTTCTCTCTTATCTCTAAAAGCCTTATAGGAGAACGTATTTCTGCCACTTATTCTTAAGACATTGACTTTCCATGGCTTATATACAGTGAAAAAGCATTCTCAGAGGTCAGTGGAAACATTGGCAACCAGGAATAAAGGATTCATTGCGACGGTAGCTTCATAGTTCCTGCCTTCTTAATCTATTTAAATTATTCCAAGGCGATCTTCTTATCGGATTGATTTGAACCAGCCTTATTTATTGTACTGAAACCGCTAGCTATTACGTTTCAGCATTATTGGCTGACTTAGGACGAACTCTGAGAATGCTTGAGCTTGAGCTTTGTTCTCATGATTGGTTGCTGGGCGATTCCAGTTTGAACTGCTACATCAACTCTCTTACAGCTTAGCCTATATTTTCACTATAGGCAATTAAAACATCTATATACATAAGGCTTAGGGAAAGAATTGGCAAGAAGCAATAGAATGTAGAGTGGAGGTAAGAGCTAGATATCCTTAAAAAACAAAGAATAGGCAAGGTAGAAGACGTAGAACAAAGAAAGCATAGGGAAAAGAGAATACAATACCGAATAGTCCTAAGCCAGGGATTTCACTACGAATAGGGAACCGACGGAAGAGTTCACAAGGTCTAACTACTATTGGCAAGATCAGAGGTTGTATGAAGATCATAGGGAAAAGACCCCCCATGGATAGCGGTGTTCTTTGAATGCCCTTAGCCGTGTTCAGTCCAATGTGAACAAGAGTCCAATGGAGTAGTCGCTTTCCTTAGGATTTAGAGGTCGGATGATCCCCTTTCAGACCAACTCTAAACCCGTTGCCTGGGCATGTGAAGACCCATAAGGTCGTAAGAAGAGTTGTATAAGGGAGTCTTCTTTAGTGATTAATGAATTGGCTCCTTCAGAGGGAAGAGGATAGAACTGTCGATATGAAGAATGGTATAGGGAAAGATCATAGGGAAATATGGATGGAAGAGAGAAATAGATATCAACAAGCAGGAACATCTCCGGTATGCTCCCTCTCTATCTCTCCTTGTATTGTACTTCTACTTCTTGCTGCTTTTGTTCTAACTCTTTTCCCTTCCTTTGATTCTAGTTCTTCTTGCCTTTACGATGTGAAAGAAGAGGCTGCTATTCCACTTCCAAACTCCTATTCCCTCTTACCCCTTTATCAACTAAAAGAAATAGTAAGATTTGAGTTCCATACTTGATTGTCTTATTCCACTATTTATCGAATTCAATCAAACGACTGATTTCACTTAACCTCAGAAAGGAAGTAAAATCCTGAATATATAATATAAAAAGAAAGAGAATTCTTACTAACCTTACAAGTAGAGGCGGCTTAGTCTTTTTTAGCAGGTGAGCGAGTGTTAGAGTTCTGGTCGGGCGAACCGCCCTCGGATGTAGTCTTCGTTAGTCTTAAGTTTTCACCTTTTTGAAGACGAACCGGGTAACCAAAGTCACGGGTCAAATAAAAGGAAATTCTCTGGGTATATGTCCTTTGCCCAGAGGTGCTGGTTCGAATCCAGCTCGTGACAAGATCCGATTGGTCATTGAATATCATATCTCTAAGACGGGGAAAAGGAGTGCCTTCCTATGTTCCGAGAAAAAATCTATATCTCTTACGCTGCCGATTAAACATTATATACGATATTAAAACGGAAGAAGAATCGACTGAAAGGAGCGAGTGGAGTATACAGAGCGAGAGTTGGAAGTAGTAGAAACGAGATAAGAGAGTTGAGGAGAGTACTATGGTGGACCAAGGCCTCATAGTTCTGCCCTTTCTTCGATTCTATTGCTTCCCTCAAGCAAAGAAAAAAGATTTTATTCGGAAAAGCTAATTCCTTGATCCGGGAAAGCGGTTAGACTCAGTCTCTTAGTATAGGAAAATGCGCTAGATGTCTATCGTGTTTTTCAAATTACTGGTACTGGCTTAGAATGATCCCCCAGTCCTTCCCACCATACCTGGACATCGACTAAAGTCTCGTATCCCTTATCGCCTTTTATCTATCCCATACTGCTTTTGAACCGCCTACTTCTATTCGCCAAGCCCACCCAGCAGCAAGCTTTCTAATTTAGGCTATGGAGAGAGGACCCAGCTAGACCACCCATCGGAATCATCTATGATAAAGAATGTGTTCCGCGAGTGAGTATACTAGAGACTGTGCCCTAGTATACTCCCGCACCATAAGCATCTCTAGTCTAGTCTTAAGTACTTAGTAGCGCTATGGGCTTAGGTTGTGTGACCTTCAAATTCAAAGGCACGGCATACTAATGACTTTAAGAATGACTTTAAGTACCTCTAAGCTAAACAAAAAAGAAATAAGATAGCTAAGGGCATAGAAAGAAGGCAAGGTGCCCCGGTAAAGGCTAAGCTTAGTCTCTTTCAGACCCTAGGTGAACTACCTTTAGCTTTCGAGAAGACAGTGAAAGCAGAAGACTAACTTGATGATGTCACGTGGAAGCTTTCCTAAATCCATTTGACCGGAGCCGGGATTAAAACAACTTATAGTTGTAAGGATATACCACCAAACCTGAGCCTTCCAAAATTCAACAGAGTCACCTATAGCAACTCTGAAGATCCTTTTTTACTATTTTTAGTCATGCCCTGTGCTAACTCATTTACCGTTAGCCGACTTCCCCTTTTGATTTGGATTGAGTCGAGGACTACCAGTTAAAAGGCGTCAATTCCATACTTTAACAAGTTTACTTGCCCCTCATTCCCCTGAACCTAAGTTGAGATGAGCTAATTCACTTCTGAACTATCTGCTTTCCTGAAGCAAGGAACAAAAAGCAGGGGTGACCTCAAAGAATTACTTTTATAGACCTACTCAACGGGGAGAACCCCCCGGGTAGAGAGAAAGGTAAACGGGAAAATGGGGAAACTATACTTATGTCATTCCTGAGTGAATATTCTTTTTATAAAAGGTCACCCTCTCGCCGGACCTTAGTCCTCAAAAAGAAAAGTTTCCTTTCTCCTGTTGAAAGTATAGCTAGCCTTCTCTCTAGTATGGGTCCGCTCTTTCTCTTAACACGAAGATTCATTCTATTCGGAATGAGCGCACCGGCGGAATAAAATAGCCAATTCATTCGCTTGTCAATTCGGGGTGTAAAAGACTCACTTGTTCCCTGGATGCCTGCTTCACCTAAATCGCTGCGTACACACCTGCGCCTATCCCACGGGATTATTGTGTTCTTTGAAGAAAGCTATGTATTGTATTTTCCTTTCTAGTAGAAAAGAGCAGGTAGCGCATGATCTCAAAGAATCAAATCTTCCTTTGTCGACCTGAAGCTGAAGTGAAGGAGGGAATGGAGAGGCGATAGAAGCAGTGAGTTGACCTGACCCTTTGAGTCTCGTTGTTAGGGTTCCAAAGCTGCGCACCAGCTGAAGGAAGGGCTTCATAGCTCCAACCGAGTTTTTGGGCTTGAATGCTTACCGCCCCGTGGGTCTTATGAAAAGGGGAAAGTCTATCCTGCGCTAAGAAAGGGGAGTTCCCTATCTACCAAGAGGCTGCAGGAGTTGAGGAAAGGTTAAGCTCTGCCTTTGAAAAAGCAAAAGTAACTGAGCTTTCGAACTCTCCCTCCAACTACTAGCAATCGAGCATAGATTGAACTATCCGCCATCAAGACTGAAGTGAGAAGATAGAAGTTGAGATTGGCACTTTATCTTGTTCTTCGTAATATGCCTATTGGTGAATCAGATCTTCTTACATTCCCGGTACCAAGAGCATTAGGCGAGCGAAGTGACTCCCCCTAGTCTAGTGCAAGAGAGTAAGAATAAGTAAGGAAAGTGACTAGTGAAGTGGCAGTATGTCCTGCATTTTCAGTCTTCACCCTGTACTGACCCTTGTGCCTGCAAGCAAGTCACCCTCATGGTTGTAATGCCCACAGAAGCCATGTACTAGTGCCTCGACTGAACAACCCTCGAGTTGTAGTGCTACCCCGTTTACACTGATCAGAACTAGCATCTTGTCTCATTTGCCTCAATCTCGGTGCCTGGTGGTCTCCCCCACTCAAACCGCTGGCAAAGCATTAGGAATGAAAGGCAGACACTTACCAACAAAAGGGGGACAGCTCATCAAAGTCATTTGGCTCCTTTGGATCCTTAGAATCTTAAGAAGGCAAGCTACTCATGGATGGTTGGGAACCAGAAGAGGAACGTAAGTAGCCTGCCCGAGCCCCCTACAAATTAGCCTTTGTTGGGTAAGCGGCCCCTTTGGGGATAAGTAAGAAAGGGGAAGGAATGAGAGATCCAGTTCATCCTCATAGCGCTTTTAACATTCTATTTTCGAGATGCGAAGTAAATGTCATAGTTGATAGCCTGCCCCGGGAGTTTAGTTTCGCCTGTCACCTTACCTCTTGGTAGGGGCGGAACTCCCTCGCTTCCAAGATGGGAGGTTCCCGTCGAGACTAAGCCCGAAGCTAAGAGCTCTAGCTAAGTGGGCGCTACAGTTTAGACTCAACCATAACATAATATGTTATTCTGGGAATTTCCAACAATCTTATTCCTACTGTCGGTATGGATTTCTTCCTCTATCTCCCTTTCTATTCCCCTCCACCATCTTTCTTGGCATGGACTAAATGGCTAGTGAGATACCGGACGATTTCTACCCTTGACGGTCACATATATAAGACGGAGCCTAAACCTATGGGCCTGAGTAAGAGTAATCTCTCTGTCTAATCACCGAGTCCGCATTCCAATTCGGTCACTGTTCGGATGGTGTTCACCTGACCGTTTACATGCTATTGTAATCGGCATGCTTCCTTTTCTTCCCTGAGGGTTATCTATTTGCTCTACTTTAGATCTCTCTTGTCGCGATTGACTCACTAGTAAGGTAAGGATACGCACGATTTTTACTTTGACAGAAGGAGCACCTGGTTCAGCACGAACTAAAGGTTAAATTAACCTCATGACCAACTGCCTTAATGCGCAACAGCAACAGCTATAGTTGCTATTCTCTTGCCAAATCATCCTTGCTCCTAACGGCAATCTTTCTCATCAGCGGCTAGAGAAGAACAAACATCCTTGCTTACCAGAGCTTCCTAGCTACCTTAACTATAGGAAGAAAAACCTCGTTAGGACGACAGCCAGAAGGACAGGCCTTTTACTTTCTTACTTCGGATACCTGATACCCATTTCCCTTAACCTTGGACGAAAGCGCCCCGATTGACATCAATTCATGAATCATGAACTGCCTTGAACGTAGCATTTATAGGCTAGGGCCTTGAACTCAGAGATAACAACCCCTAGGATCTGAGGATACCCGAAACCCTAGACCTCAATAAAGACCTGCTTAGACGCCTCTTACCCAGACCCTTCTTTCTTTTAGTAAGGAACTTGCTTTACGACTTAAGGTCTCCAGCAACGGATACTTGCACCTAAGGGCTTTGAGAGAGACTTTTTGCGCTGACCCGACTTCCGATACAACCGGAGAGACTTCCTAGATTGACAAGTCAAAAAGAAATCAGAAAAAAGAGAAGGCAAGCAATGCAGAAGTTGTTCGCAACAGCAACTATCGATTAGCCAACAACTGGGACAACAGAAACTGCTGCTAGATTCTTTAAGAAGCGGGAACCAACAAAGCTGCATTGACCAAGAATAAGAACTGGAGGAAGCACGCCACCAGGGCTTGACTGACGTGGAACTGCTACAATATGGAACCGCCAAAGAACTTCTTAAGAAAGTCTCACAAAACAAAGAAGAATAGAATCTGAGATCTAACATGAGATTGAGACAAAAACGAGAGTCCGAACAGAATAGTCACATTGGCTGAGCCCCTTAGCGGCTTATGGGACAAAGGTTACCTCCTTCGATTGATCAAGGGAACAGCGAGATCGAACGGAACAGAGGGAGGCATAGGGTCTCTCACAGACAGCGGTAAGAAAGAACAGAACGCAACCGTAGCGAAAAGCACAGCCGCATCTAGGCGTTGCATCTTTGAAGCCGCATCTAATTGAATTGATGATTTTTCACCCCCCGAAAGCGTAGAAGATCAGATCGGGGGTTAGCCATAACCTGAGATCCTTTATTCTGTCTCCACTTCCCTGAAGCCACTACTTACTTCCCAAAAACCTGCCTCTAGTTCGAACTTCTAGGTACGACAAGACAAGTTGTGGTTATAATAATTATTGTAGTCTAAGTAAGAATCGATTCAAGAGGTCTCCAAGCAATCGCAGCTACTTTCTCTTCCACTGCCTTCTCTAAACCAGCAACAACGGATACGAGAAGAGCTGCAGCGGCTAGGCTTATAGCGCTTACGAGAGCAGCCTATGAGGATTCCCTTTCTATCAAGGCATGATCTTCCTTTTCTTTATCTCACTTCCTTCCTCAACACGGATTCATGGGAAGGGGAAAAGATCCGAACGTTAAAGAGCGGATAAGGAGATAAGACCCGGTAAGCATCCCACAGCGAAGGGTAGAAGAATCAGTCTAAGGCTATGCTCTGGGTTCTGGGAAGGTAGTTCAGTCACACCCGATGGATAAGCAGTGATTCCTCTCTTAGCATCTTACCCGGCAAAAAGCCTTAAAGAATGAATAACTGGCTAATGGCTTTCCTTTTGGGATTGATTTCCTATTGCTTGTCTTTCTGGTATCTTTCAATACCAGTTCTTGTCTTCCTGGTCAATCAAGCTTTCGACGAGTGACTCTAGCCTTAAGAGAAGGTTAGAGAGAACCGTTGCTTTGACATAAAGGTTTGCCTTATTTTTCCGGTATTAAGTAAGTAGTAAGTAAGTGAAGTGGTGGAATGAACGTTTTTCCTTACCGGACCGGAGCCCTAGGAGTAAGGTGCTTAAGAGTCTACTATTTCCTTAGTCAGCTGACGCAGTAATCGATGCAGCTGAATCATCTGTAAACCGATCGGAAAAGAGTCAAGATCATAAGTTCTAGATCCTTCTCGAATTGTATTTGCTGTTGGCTCTTGCCTATTATATCAGTCATGCCAGTCTGGTCTTCCTTTCCTGCCTTTAGTTCTCTATCGAAATCACAAGCAGAGGGGAGGAACAAAGTAACTCGGACTATGACACTTTGTTTGGACCGGGGAATTGCACCGACAAGTCACCTGCTCTGCTTAGTTTTCAGAATATCTGGAAGTAGGAAAGACATTCCCTTGTCGTTTACTGCGCGAACTCATACGCATACTTTGATGCTAACTCGAATGATGGATGTCTCGGGATAATTCCTTTTTCAAGGACCTCCTGCAGGACTGGATCCTCATTCTGGACAAAAAGCAATCTCAAAATAGGAAATCTACTCTTAGACTAACTAGGATCTCGCCTTGACCACTAACTAGACTTGCCTATTCTTCGCTAACCACCTACTGTCTAGTGTACGCTTAGTTAACGAATAAATCCTTTTGCAATAACAGGGAATAGCAATCTAAATATTGCCTCCCCTTTAACATCTTTCGATTCAATGTGGGAATACCAGGCAAATTCAAACTCAATCTGGGCAAGGCGCATACTAAGTGAGAGGCCTCATTCTTCTGAAGGCCTTAGGGAATCCTTGCCTTGGTTCCGCTCGGATGATGATTCTGAGGTTTAGGTGACTGATAGATAGTGGTTTTGAAACGGGGAATTTGGGATAAATGCGATTGTGGGTATCTTCTCTTCTTTCCCACTTGGCTTGGATTCAATAGCCGGGGATTCTCCAACTTTTGACTCCGGTTCCGCTTCCCTTGACTCAGCTGTTCGGGAATGGTCTCTTGCAAGAAGAAGTGCCGCCCGCAGGTTTTTCATTAAATGAATGGTTATTCGGGAAACGTAATGTTAACAGTAAAAACTCCATAAGGAAGCTATCTTAACTCCTATCCTCGGAAGGTCTCTAGTTATCGCTATGCTCCTAAGCTAATAACAGATTTTTGCGATGGAGATTTAAGAGATAAAGTTCCTCGCGGGCAGATGCTACTAAAAGTAACTAGTCTTTACCGGTTGTTTACTGATACCTGTTAAACCGCTTGAAAAGTATAGAGGCCTTGTAGCGCCTTTTTAAGACCGATAAGACTACATGGCTATGAGAAAGGTGCCAAGAGTGAGCTCAAAAGTGCCTCCTTTTCTTTCTTCTGTCAATCGTTCCGGTCCCTTTACTAGGCAGTAGCAAGAACGGTCTCTATTCATACATTTCTTTTCTTGATGCTTTGAATAGCTATCTTTCATAAGCATGATAACTCCATTTAAAGGGATCCATTTTATTATTTGACTTGAAATGAGTTGAACTCATTTGAAATATACTAGACTGGCTTCGATCTCTCTCTACATGAAGCTTCATACAGGATTAGGTTCTTTGATTCCGCTCGATCTTACACTTAAAAAAAGGAGTTAACCAGCAAAAGACGATTTTAGATTACTTACGGGCTGCTTATCGATTAAGAAATCGAATGAGGGGGATTGGGCTGCAACCCCTTTTTTATACGCTCTTTTTAATTAACAAGTAGAACTACGAGAAGGAAAAAGTACTAACTCTTCGCCTTTCAAAATATTGCGTATATAGAGATAGTCAGTCTTGACTTATCTCAAGCAATGTCCAAAGACTCCCATGCCTTTTCTTGGTCGGACCAACCCAATCGGCGATTTCTGACAAGTCTTTTTTCATTTTTAGAGGAAGAAGCGGAACTACAATCAAGCTTTCTTTATGGATAACCAATTCATTTTCAAATATGGCACATTATTGGCTCTGTCTCTCGGTATTTCAATAGGCATTTTTATCGGGGGCCGGCTTTTTGAACGAAATCGAGTTTTACAGGAGTTAGAAAACTTCCAGCTAGATCAAATGAAAGTGAAAACGGAAGCGAAACTGCAACTTCTTTATAAGGAGCACTTGAGAATTCATGAGCAATTACCTGTACCAGATGAGACGAGTCTCCACATCTCCGACTTTTTAGGGAAAGCCTTTTTGGTCGACGAGACTGTGAGGGAACGAATATTAGGGCTAACCAAGATGTATATGGATCTCAAAAGCAATGGAGCAACGAGTCACTATTTTCTTTTATTTTTAGACTCTTATGGTAGCGGTTTTGAATATATTATATAAATGCGTCGCCGTTTTAGCTAAAATAACGGAGGATGGAGGCGGGGAGGGGAGGGGGACATCAAATGGATTCAAGTTTGAACAAAACAGGAAGAGGTTCGATTCCTCTTTGATGTTGTTAAGCCAAGAGCGCAAAGCGCATGCGCGAAATGAGAGCTAGAGGAACAAGAGAACCCATCTACCAAAAGAAATGATTGAAATAGAGCGAAGAATGGAAAGGCAGGCTGCGAGACTCAAAGGGAAAAGGAAATAGGCTAATCAAGAGGATTTACCATCGATCGAACGACTCACCCTGACTCCCAATGGATTACCCAGGCGTGAGTTCGCAAATAACACCCTCTGAGCCTCATGCGCATATCTACGGACTTCCCAACTAACACGGCCAGGATGGTCCTCTTTCTGCTTAAAAACGAAGCTATTCCGACAGCTCCAGAGCTTGTGCATAGTCACGCCAAATAACAATGCCCACCCCGAGTCCCTATCGTCATGAGTGCCTTCAAGATTCGAGCACAACCATACCGACAAGTCCTGGCATGAGAAAAACGACTGCTGCAGCTGAACCGGACAGACCTGCCGCCACACATTTCGAGCATACACACAATCACGCAGGCAATGAACAACGAGGAGGAGGGACTGAAAATAGTAAGTAAGAAAGTCTGACCTCGGGGACTGAGGCTTGCTACTATTTTTCCAACTAAGGCCGAAAAAGGTCCTCATTTGGATGAATACCCGGAAAAAGGGATTTTATTTAGTAACAGATGCCGTAGAATCAAGATCTTAGATCAACTGGGCTTACCTTACTTCAGAAACGGATTCTGCAACTTTAAAAGAAAAAAGCCAATAGTCGCGTTCTCTCTGTTCTACCTGAGCGAGTTCTCGCGAATCAAAGAAGGATCTAGAAGCGACTTAGGTAGACGATTGGATTCCCTTTTTTCATATGGAATAGCTCAGCTCATAAAGAGCAGGGCAGATTGGTGGATAAACGGTAGAGACGACTACAGCCGTTTAACCCACTAAATAATAGACCCTCCCTAAGGGACTTTGGTAATTGAGCTAGATCGATCACTACGGCTAACTTCACCAAGACCGTAACGACATCTAAAAGAAAGACCCCAAGATGCTTCCAAGGATAAATAGGTTGTCCCAACAATGCTTGATAGGTTCCGTACTACAAGAAAAGGAAAGGGCTTTCGAGACAAGCAAACGCAAAATGTCGAATCCTCCCGGTGAGAGCCTTTTTTGGGAAGCGAATTCAATATATCGGATAAGAAATGAACAGGCAGTAGAGTATAAAAATAAAAAAAGGATAGACAAAGCTGTCAATGGATCCTAAAATAAATGGTTGGTCGAATGGTTCAACTCGGGGAGCTTAAGCGAAAAGAAAGACCTAGATCTAGAAAAGCTATGCTGACTTTAAAATGAAAAGAAAAGATAAGCAGATATGGTACTGTGCTACTCCAAAGAGGTCAATTCCTGGTCTTGATTCTGTGAAAATAGTACTTTTTATGTTCCAAAGTACCTATGTGCTCCTATCTACGGAACCCAGGCAGAGGAAGGTGGGGGATATTCGCGAAGAATCAGCACGCACAGAAGAGGTATAGCTAGTCAGATAGGTAGGCGAAGCTTTTGAATTGGTGTAATATTAAGGATAGGGTTCGTAGAAAGCCTGCCTCTTCTATTGGGTAGTCAATCTACTAAGTGGGTGAATCACTCGTGGTAGTCCGTCATCACATCAGTATACTGATTTTGTTGGGGGTGGCATACGCTGCTCTTTTTGTTAGCAATTCCAGGCCTCTTCCTCAATAAGTCTAGAGCCATGCACGAATAAAGCTACGCGCCAACAAACAATTAAGTTAAGCACACGCACAAGGCGCCCTGCCCAGAGCATTCAAGATCCAAGTTCGCAGCTCTCCATTCAATCCCTAGCTTTGCGAAGCGAAGCGATCTTGTTCCAATAATGAAGAAGGTTTCGATCTGGCACATCGATCTTTCTAATTTCCCAGGACTTCGTTCCACTTTCTATTGGTAACGATCAATTGACAAATGTAGGTTTCTGTCAATTCCGGCCCAATCGATTGATTAATATAACGACCTACGAGGAAGTTCTCTTTGTTCGTGCTGGGCACATTTCTCCCCCTATCCCTATGAAGAAAGAAGTGCTCAACCTCTCGTCATGCAGTCTTCAGTCATGGGCTTTTATGTGTATGCCAAGTCAGGACGAACGGAAATTTTCTAGCCTATAGTTTGATCGCTGATCGAATGTGAAGTACGAAGCGATCAAGTGGAAGTAGTGCCAGCGATAACAAAACCCCTCGACCAGCCACTATGTATCCATGGCCATTATTGATGAGGAAGGGGCTACGGCAGTTCGTTATTCATACTCGTCATTTATATGGTTACAGATAGAAATTGGGTTTCTTGGAAATGTAGAAGCAAAACAACAGCCATTTTTTCTGTTGCCCGAAATGGTGACCCTACACTTGTTTTCCCGGGAAAGGGTTTAGATCTAGATCAAAATACATAGCCCTATTTGATCTAGTAAGGGGAAGGCAGTTTTACTGGTAAAGGGCTGACGCACCTGTTGGTACGTAGACGGATCGAAATGCAGGTGAAGTTTCTCCAGTTCCACCTGTTGATCCATCAATAGCGGAGCAGAGGACTTGAATTCTCCTATGGTTGAGCAGTTTAAGTTTACCCAGAAGAGACGAATACAAGGGCGATGATCAGTTGATCCGGCACGAGTGGTAGAGGTCGCATTCGACTGGATAGCTACTGGCTTTTAACCCGGTACCCTTTATCCCCCTTCAGCTCTGGCTTGCTTGAATGGGCAGACAGACCAAAACTTCTGACCCAGACGTGGGCTAAGGCAAATGGTTATGACCCGACAAAAAGGCGAAAACAGAGCTTAAAATGGCCTAGAGAAGCGACTTTCATCCACTTGCTCGGCTCTTTCGGGTATCTAGCTTACGGAAAGCCTGGACCAAGGATTGCTCTTTTCGTTCTTGCCTTTCCTTCTCTACCAGATGAGCTTTTTGTCAACTACAGTCTCTCACGGATGATACAATTGGTTCGCCGAGGATCTGCCTTCCTGATCGACGATGAGTACCAAATGTGATCCAAAAGGTAGTTGTCCGTGGTCATCCCTCCTACTCCTAAAAAGATAGCGGCTAAGAAGCAAGTGTCTCCATGCCGTGTCTCACGCTTTTCTTCGAGATCCATGGTGACATATATAAGGATTTGTTGTTCTGTTCGGATTGGGTATTTCATAGAGAGGTGTTTTCCTGGATCTTCATTCACAGAACGAGTAAAGCCGGAAGGAAGACATTTTTGATGTAGTTGCTTTGAGATTGGGGATGCCTGGAGACACCAAGAAATTCTATATTTTAGAATCTATTTTGTACCAGCCCTTCTGAGAGACTCGATTTTGCTGCCAGTTAGGCTACCGGGGAGATGCTGACTTGGTGGCATACCCGCTCATGCCATTCTAGCCACCTTGATGATACGAAATGAGTGACTAACGGTCACGTATAGAATGTCCGTTGGGCTTTCAATCTCAAATTAGCACTATTCGAAAGGGTTTCATGCTGTGTCTCACGCTTTTCAACGAGATGTTGTGCTCCCATTCGTTTTGTCATTTGATCAAAAACCTCAGGAATCGATTCGTAGAAGCAAGTGTTTCATGTAGTTGCCGTTTTCTCTTTTTTTATCGAGATTGGTTTGGTGTGCTTGCTTATGGATCTACAGATTCATTACTTGTCAAGCTCTCATGGGCTGGTCAACTTCCAGTGATCCCTTAGCTCCGAAGAGAAAAAATAGTAGAGGCGGCTACTCTCCCAGCCGGTAAAGCCTTCAACCCATCATCAAGAACAACGTGACTTGGTGCATTCAACTCCCCCGATGGCAGAAGTGACAAAGCAGATTTTCCTTCTATTCTATGTGGATGGGATCCAAGTGATCGAAAAAGGCCCCATGTTTTTTGACACAGATTTGATTACTGGGGGCGATCACGAAAACACCGTTAAAAAGGCTATACCATCGATTTGCCTTGCTGGTCAAAAACAGGTCAAAAAAAGAGTTGTTTTGCTTGCCTTTAATTTCATATAATAATATAGGGGCGAGTTGAAAAGTTTCATCTGTCTGTTCGCTAAGGAAAATGGGTTTAGTTATTTGACCCACACTCATTTTTCTGATCTAGCAATGAAGGAAAGGCAGCTTTACCGGTTTCCCGATAGAGAGGTTGGTTCGGCATTCCCTTTCCCGGATCCAATTTGCGAGAGCTAATCCTTCCCTGGGGGGGAATTGGTGCTGACTGGTTTCAACATCAACATAGAGGGCGAGGTCAACACGTTTGCGGCATCTCGCTCCTAAGGAAATGCTCCTCATTTGTTTTCCAGGTAAGGTAAAATATTCTAGATTTCCAGTCTTGTAATGAAGGAAGGTGCTTCAAATTAATCTTTATATATGAAATATTCCCCTCATGAGAAATGAAAAAATGGTTTATGATCTTTCTGACCAATGCCTGAGGGAAAGATATCAGTTTGATCACATCCTCATATACAATTTGATCAGATGGGTCAGCCCAAAACCAATAGCAATCGCGCACCTAAACAACAACATAGAAAGAATTGGTCTTATCCTAGTGGGGCAAATCCCCTTTTCTATGAGGTAGGTAGGTCGAATAGGCTCACTCAGCCTGGGAACAATCTCTTTTCTTTCAGTATGAAAAATGGCTTTATTGTTGAGGAACGGAACTATTAGTGGTGGGGCAAAGCACTATGTAGACTTCATCCGAAGCGGTTGTTCTCTCTGCTTATCTTTTTAAGAGAAGCAATAAAAAGAGCCCTGGGAAAGGTATCGAGACTGGGGATCGTAGTCTCAATCCTAAGCTTTTAGAATCTTTCCTACAAACTCCAATATCAAATATCAGACAAAAAGAGGTATACCGCAGGGGTGTCCCCTCTCTCCGATTCTAATGAATATCTTGACTTTATTCACCAACTTGATCTTAAGATTCAGACACTTATGAATCAAGAGGATAACCTATGCTATCTACGATATGCGGATGATATGATCGTTGCTATAAAAAACCAGTGCGATTCCGAAGCGGTCTACCTTCGTTTTCAAAAGTTATTAAAAAGCGATTTGGAATAACTTCAGCTCGAGGCAACTTCTCTAGACATGATCAGAATCCGAGGAAAGCCTTCCCCTCCCTTCTTTATTTTATTTATAGTAGTTCTATGCCTTCCCCAGCTTGAAGTAAACTCAACTCTACTCTCTTCTCGGAGTTTCACTGTGGAACTAAGGCATCTACTTCACTAATGAGTGGGAATCCCGGATCTCTGTCTGAAAGCAGGCTTTATCGACTTTCTTTGTCCGATACCCATACAAAAGAAGTTCACTGAAAGCTAAGTATTCTTTCTAGGCGTGTTAGCATAAACCTCTTCTCTTTCATCACAGTCTCGGAGTTTCAAACAGATCTTCAAATAAGTAGCTGAGGGGGAGACATCTCCAGATCGACTAAACGAATAGGGAGAGGCGGGAACCAGCTCAACAGAAACGGAATAAGGAGACGGAGCAGGTTGAATGTCCTTCCTTCGATCCGGGATATGCCATTAAACAAAGATCAGGGGATTCGATTCTTCCCATTGACTGAGGAGCTCACCCTATATTATTCGCCAAAGGCAGTACAACAAGTGGTTGAGGAGGGAAGAAGCTTGACTTGAACGACTATCAATCGGGGAATCTACTTACTGAACTATCTCCAGAGTGGAATCCCTGTTTTCCACAGAATATGGAAAAGAATCAGACAAGAGAACAGCTGCAATATCGGCTGCAAGACCGACAGGCAGAGAAAGAGAAGGATCAATCAGGATTTGTGGGAATGGGCCTCAACCGGGGAATCACCTGAGAAAAGGAGTTTCTCTTATTAGTAAAGGACACTGAACTTCAAGCCGAAAGCCAGGAATGGAGCTGAGTCACTTGACCAGTAGCTAGAGTAGGGGAACACTGGGCATAAGTCACAGGGGCAAGGGTTCTTTCCACACCATCAGCCGAAGATGAAGCTGCTGACACAACGTTCGAAAGATGATCGACATCTGAATCTTATGATAAAAGGTTGGAATCTGAGAATATTTCTGTTGAGGCGGAGAATCAAACTCTTTCGAGTGACGTAAATAGGGTTCGGTGGGGAACTTTCAACCCACGGAGTGGTAGGGCAGGCATATCCGTCAGTCGAAGTCGAGGTGACTCCTTCTATAAAATCATAATCTATTTAGTAAATAAGGATAGTATCAAAGAACCTTGTCTCGAATCTGTGGCTACATTTTTCCCTTCATCCACGGCCGGTACGTCCTTTATTATCCTTTTTATAAATGTTTATATCGGGCGCTTTTATTATTGGAAATTGATCCATATCAACATAGTCAGTGTTGCCCACGGCGCTCTTATACTCATATTTTCCGACTTTGCTATTTTCCTTCGGTCTATTCTAAGTTATGAGTCTTGTCTTTTGCTTTCGTTCTCTACCGCATCAATTCCTTCTCTTTGTTTGCTTATTGAAGTTGCTCCCGGTCTTGCTTTTTCACTTTCTATTCATGCCTGGTCTATACCCACTGGCATCCCGCTTTTAAGGTGTTCCATCCGCTGGAACACTCTTCCTTTATCCTTAAGAAACCCCGAAGAAATTCATTTCCCTTCTTTCAGTGATTGCAGTTCCTGCCCTTTCCCTGATCTTTCTAGTCGTCTGTGTGCGCGTCTCAAGCTTCAAGTTAAGCTCCAAATGGAGGGTATGAAGCCGACGTATATGCTTTCTACTTGAATCTGAAATCAGAAACTTCCATTCTTGTAAGCGCCTTTAGCGGTCCAACCAAAAGGTAGGGATTGTAGCTAGGCGAATGAATTGCCTTTGTCCTTGAGAATGAGAGTAGAGTCAGGGTCTGAGGTCGTTTATGGGTATGCCCCTGTCTTCGGATTCCGGTATGTCTTCTTGTTCTAAGCCTTGGAGTCTTCTATACTAGGTGGGTTCATCCTTTGACTCACTCCCTCCGTCTTGCATTCGGTCTTCTCTTTGTAGCCTTCGAAGCCTTCGATTCGTTCTTCAGTTGATGGTGCTCTTTTTCCCGTGCCTGTGTCAGGAGTAAAGTCGATTTCTTTTTCGCGTGGCCTATGGAAAATTCCGTATATATAATAGTCCAAAGCGAGTTACTCTTTTTCCGGGTGTGGATTTCGTTTTTTTTCTTCCAGCCTTCGAAGTCGTAGAGCGAGCTTATGCTTTTGCAGTAGTAGTCCCATCCCCTTAACCTTTATGGATATCAGGGGCATTTCCTTTTGCCGGAGTTCGTTCAGTCGGTAAGTAGAGTGCGGGAATCCTCTTTTGGGTTTGGGGTTGTAGGCCCATACGCCTATGTTCTTCTTGTTGTAAGGGCTATTGCCCTATCCTTTAACCCTAATCCGATAAGCCCTTCATTCAGCGCCTAAGACTTTCTTTCTTTGTTCCGTTCCAGCTGCTTTCGTGCTTGATGGCTTCTGATGAACCAATGATAGAGATCCTTAGCTTCCCTAACAGCAGCTGTTCAATCCGTCCCTGAGCTTCTACTGGATGTCATACCGGGCATTCAGTCTTCAGGTTCAGAATGCGTCGAAAGAAGACCTTCGCCCGGATAGCCTCTTCTCGGTACTCAACTGCTGGGTTTTTTGGTTCCTGCCTGAGCAGTTGTTCAAAAGAGAGAGTCATATTGGCCTCTCGCACAGCCAGACTTTTAGTTTGCTTTATTGATTCATGGAATAGAGGTTATCTCCCTGAATAAATTCCTTTAAATCTTTAGGACAGCTCTTTCCCTGCCTGCTTCTTGGCCACAACCAGAGCTACGGCTAGTAGTCTGAATAGGGTCCTTTGATCGCATTCTTTGCCGCTGAAGAGTCTGATCCATCTCCTATCCTTCTTGGGAAAGCAGTGGAACTAATGGTTGGCGCCTCTGATTCCGTTGCTGACTAGTAAATACTGATCGTAGTTAATAGCCGGAACGCTTCTTGCTATGGCCTTGAGCTCATGTCTAGGGGCTACCGCTCCTTTGAATGAATAGTGGTTTGGTTGAGCTGCTACTTTGCTTCCCGCGGGCTTTCCCTTTTGCTCCGTTTCAGCTCATTTTCATTCATCGTGGGACCTCATTGCTCGATCCGATCCTAGAACTTTGTTTGAGTTGCATTCCGCTTCTCTTCATTCAGAGGGAGGGTTCGCTACTTCACTTCTTTGGAAAGCAGTGGAACTAATGGCTGGCCTAGCTGGCACTTTATGCTAATCAAACTAGAAGTGAAAGTCAAGTTCTTTGAGTTGAATAGACACAACGGAACTCTTCCTCTCTAATAGGGGACGGGGTCACTGACTCAATTGAATTTCTTTAAGGGAGGGCGAGACTCTGATAGCTGAAGGGCGGTCCTTTGAATCTCTGACTCGAATGTTCGAGCTAATGTAACGGCTGTTTCCGGTAGTTGGAGTTTGCCTTGATGTCAGAAAGGTGTCCAGTTCAGAAGGTGCGAAAGAATAGCTATTCTCTTGCTCGTGTCTTGGCCACAACTACTGCTACTGCTCGTAGTCATAGGAAGAGCTCATAGTATCGAAATTGCTCGCCCGAATCTACTTTTCTCTCAGTTTCTTTCTGTCTGTGGGACTGGCTAACCAACAGGGTCAAACTCAAGCTTGCCATTCAGAGGAGTTTATCCTGTCCCGTGCATTCCAACATCTTTCGATCAATAGTCCCCCTCATTCTATCCACCGTGAAATATAGCCTGACAGTAGTCGAACCTGGTTCACCTCTTTTACATTTCGATCAAGGAAGTCGAAAATCAATTGATAGAAATTGCTTAAAAATATGGTTGGTGTAATTTCAGTCTTTCCGTTTCTATCCGCATTGTCATCAGATCCGTTCCTCTTCATCAAAGGACAAGAGAAGAGGAGGCGGCTGACAAGAAAGAAAGCACACCAACTGTTCTGTCACTGTTCACAATCCATATAGATATAGAAAGTGTGCAGTTAGGGAACAAGCAACGGATTGAACTTAAGAAAGCCGTTCGCTAACGCGCATCCGTTTTCTTGCTAGGTAACCAGTCTTTACTTAACTCGATCCAAGCTTGACTTAGCTCAAGCAATGCCCAAAGACTCCCATGCCTTTCTTGGTTTGACCAAGCGATTTCCGACAAGTCTTTACTCATTTTTGTTGGAGAGCAGAGCTGTCAAAGACGAAAGCAAAGCAAATGAAATTTCCGGTTTCGGAGAATCAACAATTAGAGAATCAAGAAGTCAAAAATCGAAAAAATAATATAAAAAGAGAACTAAAAAAAAAAAAAATGAATGAAGAAAAGAAAGAATTTTTAAATACACTTTCGGATGTCCTATGTAATGATCTAATCAGACGTCGTAATCTAATTAATAATAGAAAAAGAAAAAATATCCTTCGCCCCTTATCTCCTCATCTTCCTATTTATAAGCCACAGCTGACTTCGACGTTTCCAATTTCCCATAGAATCTCCGGGGCTTTCCTAGCCACTATAGTTTTGTTTTTTTATCTTCTTTGTCTGAAAATAGGTTTGCTTTGCTTCACCTATGATAATTTCTACCAATTCTTCTTTTATTCATCAAAGCTCACCCTAATCTCCGTCGAGATGACTGCCTTAGCCCTGTCCTATCATCTATATAATGGGGTTCGTCATTTATTGACGGATTTTTCGGGATTTCTCTTTCTTAGAATTGAAAGAAAAAGAAGTCAGGCTATGGATACCATGACCGATCACCATCGATAAAGAATCATCTTTCTAAATCACTTCGGGTGAGCGGGGCCTTCAAGCATCCGAAATACGCCGGGGTTATAAATGACATAGCATTCCTGACGTACTTCAGTGTTAACATTTGAATTTCTCAACCATTCCACGTTCCCGAAATGGATCCTATCAAATATTTCACATTTTCTATGATCATCTCTATTTTAGGTATTCGGGGAATCCTCCTTAATAGACGAAATATTCCTATTATGTCAAT
>JANZXV010000201.1:54947-65493 GCA_027576455.1 Erythroxylum roigii
TACAACTAAGAAAGACATGGGATTGTTGGGCGTAAAAGTTGTTCTCTTATCTTAAGATATTTCGAGTTGGATGAAAAGATCTTAAGCAGTCGCGAGTACTTTGGGACTCAGGTTAGAGACATTTGAATTGGGTTGTACCCTGAAAGACAGCATTGCATGGTAGAAAGTGTGATCAACCAATGATGGGAAGAGGGAAATCATCCTTGGGACAAGCCTGATTCGACTCACCGGCCTTCTTTGTCTTCGCATTACCCTAGTTCCTTAATCCAAATAGCCATAGGAGAAGCTGAGCTAGCTAACCTAAGTCCGTAGCTAAAGTTCTCAAAAAAGAGTTCCATTCCCCTTACTCGTATTGCAGGCAAATCCCTTTACTAGTAGTTCTGGTTAGCCCGAGCACACTCTCAACTTGTAGATGCGCCAATCCCGCCTTCCCCCACGAGAACAGAAAAACCAACAGACCACGAACACCAGCACGCATGAAAACAGCCCTTTTGAAAGCATACCCAAGGCGCGGGCATCCATCCAATCTTCACTTATAGACATCAAATGGCCTTCGTTAACTACTTCTAACGAGCCCTACCTCGGCTGAATGTTGGGACAAACAGCAATAACCGTGCTTATCCTTCTAATCTAATAAAGAAGAAACTAAACCTTACCTAAGAAAGCGATTCACCCACTACTGCTACTACTAGTATAGAAGAAGATCTATTAAGACGCACGGCTACCTATATAACAAGTTGCCTCTGACCTCTGTCTCACGACCGCAAATAGAACCTGTAGCTTCATGCCCTGACCTGAACTGAACTACTACTGGCTTAGCTGCCTAGCTACTAATAACTTGGCACCGCAAACCAAACAGTACAAGATAGAGTCAAATCCTCTCCTTTACCGATGCTCTTATTGTTATTGTCATGTGGGCACACTGTTTCAATGAGGTCAAGGAATATGATACCTATGTAACACATAAAGAAAGTCTAATATGCTCAGTTAAAAATCCATAGGAAAAGGACTACCCACAGAGGAAATCGAGGGACTCCCCAATAGCAAATGTCGGCATACATGCATCATCCGGCGGAAGGAAAGGTGCTAAACTAAAGAAGAAGGAAGCGGCAAAAGGCGATCCGGACATAGATAGGAATTCTAGGAAGATGTGGAACTCTTCTCTCCTTAAATGTCTTATCAACTCAGCAAATGCCCTTCATTGAAAGACTTGGATTCAGCTTTCCTTGAATCAACGCTTCGCTCATCTAAGAGGAGCTCTAGTCAGGAATAGCGTTTATCTACGAATTGCAATGAGGCCCCTAATCGACTTAGTGAAGCTAGGCTCCCACGGAGCGGTAACTAGAACAAGGAAAGAAAGGTCAGTCCGCTAGGAACAGTAGGAGGTGCTTCCTCCGGTTCAGGTTACCATGGACGACCCGTAAAAGAACGGATCGATCTAGGGATCGGATCGACGAACACCCGACAGCTGTTCACAGGTACCCCCTTACTCCAAGTAAGGGTTCTTTCCTGCATGCACCCCCATCTACATCCAACCGTAACAATGATCCTAGGCTTCCACTATCCGCACAATCCTATTTACCCTACAGTAAGAAGTTGGCTTCTGATATTGGAATGAAAGGCGGTAACGTCCTGGAGGTAGATGTTATACCTTCACTTTGATCGTAACCTTGCTTAACACATGGTTTTCATTAGGGGAGAAATAGTCCGTCCCGACGACTCCTCCCAAAAAAGTGATTGTATTTCAATCAATTCGAAGTAGTATTGGTTGCAGCCCTTTATATTATTTATATTATATGGGTATAAGGTCTCAAGGGATTTGTGATTGCCGCGATTCTCCTCAGGTCGTTCCCCTTTCTAAGTCAATTGTGCTTCGGTCAATAGCTGGTGCTCTAGCCTATAGGCTTTAGTCTTTTTTCTTTTTATTGTATTAGTCTTCGTGCATTACTGGATTTCCAGTTGCAGGAATACCTGGTGGTGGAGTATGAGAATAAGCTGTTGGTCTTATATTTTTTTCATCCGTAACTATAGAAATCCCTTTTGAATAAGCTAATAAGAGAATTCCATTGACCTCGCCGGCAGGCGCTACGCTAGCTTTATACTTACTAACGCGGGAACGCTTGGAAGAAGTTCTCGGCTGGCTTGAGAACTAGAATTGCAGGGCGGACTTGCTTTCTAATAACAAAGAGATTTATCCTTCGCTTCGCGTCGCTGACTTGATTGGAACTACTGGCTTTGGGACGACTGGCTTTGGAACTACTACTACTATAAATAATAGAAGATGTAATAAAAAGAATAAATAATGCTGGCTAACTACTAGAACTCGAAACCAAGTAAAACTTGCCTCACTCTTTCCTAGGAGAACTCGGTTTCGTTCGGCTTTCAACATGCCATTTAGCTACATGCTTTTCACATATAAGTCGAACGTTGTTTTCAAAGAGCGAGGCAAAATAGAAAGAATTCTATTATGATTATAACCAACCACTACATTTTACAACTTCTTTTCGAACTGGAAAAAACATTTCAAAATGAAAAGGCGGATCTTAATCTCGATTTTTGCGAGGCTCAAAAAAACCATTCTTTCGGGGAAATAGGAGTGGCATTCGATTTCCATCAAACCAATCGATTTTTTAGGTAGTGACCACCCACTTAAAAAAAAGTTACGGGCATTTTTTTAAAGATTTCCAGCCCAATCCGAACTATTGTTCACCTACGAAATTATGCCCGAAGATAAGCTCGTTTTGCGGTCACTTGCTCATTTCTTCAGAAAACGGGCCGGCACTTTTTAGTAAAAAATCATTCGCTTATCGCCAAGACCAAGGATTACCCGCCTATATTATATATATAATATAAAACATATAATATAAAAATAAAACAAATACAAAGTTGGGAAAAGGTAGATCTGCTTCTCATATTCGATCTCTCTGAGTGCGCCGCCTTTGTTTGCCGCGTTCGACTTATGGACAAATTATACCAAGTCGTGCCTGATTCTATTATAATAAAACTTCTTTATTCATATTGCGATTCCTCGCTCATCAGCAAGACTGGTGATTGGCACAACAGCAAGGGCATCCTTCCCTCGCGCAAATCTTATTTCATTTTTTTCTTGACTCATTAGATAGAGCATTCGAGGCCGCTTTTCCATCAGTGCCGTATGTTCTATTTTTCACAGAAGTAATAATTCCTTACTCTAACAAGTAAGTGATAAAAACCTTTTTTTTACCTTTAATGAATCTGAAAATGATAATATAATAAAAAGATTGAATAGCAGCTTCTTCTTTTTTAAAAACATTTTTTTTTTTTTCATTTCGCAAACAACCCGGGTAGAAAGCTATGAATTTATAGAAGAAAAAACCATGACGAAGGGTCACATCAGTGAACGGAAGGAACTCCTGTGCTTCAATGGAATGACTGACCGCGAAGAAAAAGAAAAAGAATATATCGGCTGTATTGATTTGGTTTTGAGGCATAACTCGCACACCTTTACTACATAAAGATTCCTTCTTGCTTGAATGAATCCTTAGCTTGACGAATCCTGAAAAAGGGCAGGTCCTGGTCTTCCTATTCTGCAACTACTAGCTCAGCCTTCCTGGAGACTCAGTATGGCATAAGTTTGATTCTTCCTCAAGTGCATGGATTTAACCTTTTCTTTTGTAAGAAAGAGGAAGAAATGGATGAAAGCCCGATGCTGGGAAGATTGAGAGTTTTGGTTCCGGATCTACGGAATGAATGAACGGATTTCGAGGATAGCTAACGCTACCTTGCCTGCCTTTCGACGCGGATTCCTCTTTTTCATAACCAAAAATAGCAACCCATTTCCCTTTCTCCTCCTCCTCGATCGTTCCGATGATTCGCCCCCTCTAGGAGCAGATATTTATCTTGATGGAAATGCCGCCTATCCACTTTGCCGAGATTGGACCCTTTTCTCTGTCTGAAGGAAGCTTAGCAGAATCGCCTTGCGGCCGGAACTGAAGACATAAAGTATTCCGGTTTAAAAGGCTTAGCAAGCTCCATATCGACATACGTTACAACAAGTGGGATTCGATCGGAAGTCATCTCATCTCTTTCCAACCAACTTGCTCAAACTTAGATAAACGACTCCACGGATTCTCTTTCCTCCTACCGGTATGCTAGAAGTCAGCTAGGAGGGTTTTTTCGCAAAGATTGTGTTGAATTGGACCTGGTAGTGTAAACCTATCTTCGTTGAATAGAGGAAAACCGGGGAGGTCTCGTATATAAGAAGGGCTTTGAATTCCTTGTTAAAGGAGTGAGTTAGAAATCGTATGAAGCAAGTCCAGATTTTCCATATCTTCATGGAGGTGGGCGGCAACATCTTGAATACTCACTTGCGCGGGTAACTGCACACCCTGCGCCCCCAAAAGCCCTAAATAGGTCCTCTTTTGGGCTTTTGGGATTCTTATTGCAATTTGAAGTTCTCCCGTAGAGGATGTGCTCCCAATAAATCTGCCAGTGCCTGTCCTTTCACGGCCTTTTGTGGTACGAATATTATATCATACTGTGAGAGCAGTATTGACCATTTAGCGAGTCGGGCGTTCATTCTTTGCTTTGGTCACAAGGATCTTTAAAGGGTTTACTCCCCAGGTATATGGTGTTACCAATTAATTAGGTGATGTCGTATGTGCTGCGAACATGAGAGCAAGGCATTTCTTTTGAACTGGTTATACCGGTGTTCTGCGGCAGTAAGTGAAGGCATCAGAACAGGAGTGATTCTGGTTCTGGAAGGCACGAACGGTAGAACAATAACTAAGGAGCTATCCTAAGCTTTCCCGTAGGCTCTCTTATCCTTCTAGGCAGGCTTCCAGGGGGAAAATCTCTTGACCCAGACTCTTTCACTCCAGGCCTTGCTTTGTTTACCTGTCCTATCGTATCGAATACGAATAAGGTTTCCCAGCCTAGCCTATCTTGGTGTCTGCTACCGAACCGAAAGAGACCTATTGATAGATATCCTGTGAGAGTGCGTGGGATCGTGTGATCTATTCCCAAAGGAATCTCGTATTAGTGGTTGTAGAGAGGGGTGTCACCCTTTCGTTCTGGTAAAAAAAACTGGTATAGGATTCCCTAGTAAGCCAACCATGAAAGCCTGTTCGGACTGCTCATAGGTATAGGGATATGCGCCGAGGATCTCGTTTTTCGGATGAGTTTCAATCAAAATAATTTTTTCCAAGATCTCGATTTGGAATCAATGCTAGAGCTAGCAGCCTGTCCGGCTAAGGTAAGGGGCATCCTAACTAAATGTAGGAGCCCCCTATAGAAAGGGAATCCAGCTCAAAGTCCTAACCATTGAGTTGCTGTGTCAACTGTAAGTGGCATCCCAAGAAACAAATCCTACGCCCCTCCCCCTATCGGTCGAGCCTCTACGCCCCTTGTATAGCTGTAAGCTCGTCTAAGCCCCTAAGGTAGGCAAGAGTGTTCGAATGAATATCTGAATAGAGTCCCCTTTAACTAGTCCTAAACCCATGACTTAGTAGCGACTTAGTTCCGTTCCTAGGACTGGTAAGAGTACGTTCCTTGGCGCCCTACGTCTTTCTCCTTAGCGCCGACTATCTCCCATGAATGAAGCTACTGGAAACCCGACGGTGTCAGGTGCAGCTACTGGAAAGAAGGTAGCAAACGTAAAGCAGGTGTAGCGGTGAAGACCTCGGGAGGAGTAGGAGGAAGATGTCTCTGATGAAGTGAAAGAACAGAGGAAAGAAAGACAAAAGAGCCTGAAGAAAGCTTGGGAGAAGCCGGTATATGTGGAGCCCCATTCCCCCCTGTCTTGTTAGTAAGCGAAGCGGCTTATTCCGTGGCTTTTCTTTGATGTGCCGGAAGTCGAAGTCCTCGTATAGCCAGGGTATGTGTATGCGGTTGTATACCCATTGGGCTATGTTCTAAGTCGTCTGGCCTAATGTCGGTTTAGCACGTATGTTCCTAAGAATAAAGACAATAGCTGCCATCTATCACTAAGCGTTCGTGCTCTGCAAATGAATCTGAGATCATTTCTTTGATCATAGATCTTTGCTCTTCAGATTCTACTCCTTGCAATTCTAGTGCTAAAAATTCCTCGTGAACAAGATTGTTGGTTTCACAAGTATGTTGACAAATCCATGAGATTTCTCTCAGAAAGTCCACAAGATCCGGAGAAGAGGTAAGGCCTCTTAGAAGCGTCGGTAATTGAAGTAATTCAGTCTGAGAATGAGAAGACCACCAAAGAGAATTGCCCAGGCAAAAGCAAGCAAGGAAGGAGTACATATATTCTATCGGACAAGGGATAAATCCAGAAATAAAAAGAGAAAGAGCTATCCTCAATAAAAGATCCCAAACCACGTTTGGAGGAACGAAAGAAGCGAGGACTTTTAGTTTGAGAGGACGACGAAATATAATAAAAAAGGCTAGTAGAACCAAGAAATGTTTTTGCAATTAAAAGCGGGGATGCTACGGGTGTACGGGGGAATGGTGCTTTTTTTTAAATGTTGTTCAGCTTCCCTTTCCAAGATACTTTTAACGGAAAGAATTCGTTCGATTTTAGGTAATGACATTACGTTTTGCCTGAACAGACTTTCCCTAAGTCCCTAATAAGGTAATAGGTCTTCCCAACATAGCATAGGAGGGATCTCTACTTTAAATCTTGAGTCTCTTGATTGGATAGCAAATTGAACTTTCTTTCCAAAATATTGAATCATGAACACTTTTCTTCTTGATGCTTTTCTCTCCCTAAAGAGAGAGTCTTGAAAGAGGATTCTTTCTTTAACTTTTGCCTTACTATTGGATTGGCGCCCTTCTTTGCCTGAGCCTGTGAAGCGGTAGAAAGGATCGCTACCATCTTGCACTCAATCGAAAGGACCCTGCCTATTATACCAAAAGGCCTTCGATTGGCCCCGTGCATTAAAGATATCAGGGATGAGGCTTTCGACCCGAGTGCTAGCCGACACACTACTTCCTATAGACAACCATAGCCATCCCTTCCTCTCCCACTTATTCATTAGGGCGAGCGAGAAATGTACTCTTCCCACTTGAGGGGGCTAGAGGGGGTGAGGTCACTGAAGACTTAGCATATTCAAATCAGTGACCGAGTCCTTCCCCTTAGGAGAAGCACGAGGGAAGAGTCTAGTCTGTCCTTCCTTTGCTTGAACTGGACCAAAGACCTCGAGAACGCCTGCCGCTTATTTATCTCGTAGTTCCACTTTCAGATCGCCTAGCAAGTAAGAAAGCCATAAGAGTTCAGAGGTAGTAAGGGCTTTGTGGTCGTTAACGGGAACAAATGAAGAGGAGTTTGTTTTCAAACCCCCCGCACTCGATTGGCTAATCAAAGTCAAAGCGGCCAGCTTATTTGGAATGGGTCAAAAATAGAACCGTCGGTTCTTGAGAATCTAAGATCGGGACCACCTTTAAAGTTACCCGGTCTGGTTCCAAACCTGCCGTTCATTCAAGACTGCTACAACCGGAGCACGCATTCGTCGACCGGCAGAAGTGCTTTTTCAGTTTGTTATGGGTTCCAACCAAAGGCCCCATGGACTTGGTAGCAGACGGTTCGGACGATGGTTGTGTCCTGAACCCAGTCAGCGGCACATCTCCTATCTCCTAGAGAAGCGGGTGGGCTGGAATAATCAGTGCGATAAGCAGTGGGTACGTTAACTCCCTCGTTTGATCAAAGAATGGATCCTGATGGAGGAGCAACTGGTCTATTCCCCGTAATCACTAGCATTACATACGATAAGCAAATTGTTGATCTCAAGGGGCAGGACTTTGCTCCTATAATAAATTGCTTATATAATCTGTACCTATAGGATATGGATATAGTTATAGGAAATCCCCTAATCTTTCACATAGTACTTTTTTTTGCTTTTTCAATCAATCTGATTTCTTTTTATTTGATTCTCGGCTGGTTCTGAACGCTGGTTGATATTACAATACGTCAGTTAGTTAACATTCGATCCCCCTGGAAGACTAAAAGTCATCAATAACTTGCTTGCCCCAGAGACGAATCTAAATGCTTTCAAATTCAAATCATCTTCCTGTTCTGAAATTGGATAAAAAAGATAGGTCAAAGCACAGGCAGGAGGGGCTAAACGACTATATGGTTAATAAAAGGAAAGATGCTAGTGCAGGGTTATAGAACATCTCTATTACCGACTAAGGGTAGAACGTCTTATCTCCTATCGATGGAAAGTGTTTTAGCTATTTGACTGTAAGGGATGCTGGCTAGGGGTATTCGCTATTAACTATCGTTCTTTCAAAGAGTTCAAACGAGATAAAGATAAAGAATGGAACCCCACCTAAGGTAATTGGCCTGTCATTGAAGGGAAATTGAACTAGATCTCAAACTAAAACCCTAGCAAAAGAAACTGCTTTTCAAACTGGATCTGTAACAGGCTTGAGGTACTTTATTGGCCCGTAAGGAGGGACAGGGACGAAGTGACTGGCGCATAAGCACTAGCCAGGAACTGCGCTTGAAAGGAGAAAGACTCTTTGTCTATTCTCACAGGCGGAAGAAATGGAAAGAGTATATGCCCTTAAGACTGGCTGTAGGGATGTGACAGAATCATTCCCAGCGCGAAGAGATTCCATTTGGATCGAATGCAAAGTAAACTGCAACAGGAAGAGGGGCACTCTCAATGGTTGAAAGTAAGCTCACCTGACCCGCTATCGAAGCATCCAGGACTGAACACTCAACCCCAGCAAAGGACTTCGTTGGAGGAATAAAAAAAGAAACTCGATCAAAGAACTGAGACCCAGCTTTCTTCCTCAATGAAACCCAAGATTGATGGCTTTCTGCTGTGACTTGCAAAACCTTTTTTGAGCTCTAATGCTGGAAGGCGGATTGCTAAGGGCCTGAGCCAAGTTCTGACCTATGGAACTCCTGATTGTCGTCGATTATTCGATTGGTTTGTCCTCGTCTGAGCGCTTTGAATATCAGGTTTTGAGCTCGATGGACGGAGCAAGTTTCTCCTGTGATAAGCCTCGTACAAGCGCCCTAAATTCCATTTCAAAAAATGGAACCTGTTGTTTCGTAACTCTATCGTATAGTGATGGATCTTTGAGAGGGACTCTGCTTCTGAGTCAAGGAATGATGATTATTACATAGTTCCTTCGTCACCCTTCTCCAAGGACAATCAGCTCTAGTTCAATTCAGTGTGCCAAGTCAGGGAGTGAGTCAAGGTAGTCGGTCAGTGAGCGGATTCTGCCGCCTCGATTTCTGCTCCTCTCTTCTCTTGCTTTCTTTCGTAGGGCTTCCTTCCCTCGCTTAATTGAATCCCGTAAGTCACTTCGTTCCCCAGCCCAGACTTATTTTCCTTCTGCCTAGGTCGGCTTCAACGAGCCTCGCTACTTCATGGAGTGAAAGGGGCCTCCAAGTAAAGGCGGCCGAGGGAACCGCCTGCCTAGCAACATCTTTTATGGGTAAGTGACTCCCCTTTTCCGGAGAAAGAACAAGAAAGAGCCCTTATTCGGATTCGAACCGATTAAGCCTATTTCTTAGGGCTTCAAGAGCGTGACTCTGATTTATATACACACACAATTTTCAGTCTAGTTTGCCACAAGGCATGCAAACGAGGAGGGCTAGCCTATCTATATGGAAGAAATCAAGCTGCAGGCACTCGACAACAACAAGAGAAAGGCCAGTCACGGAACAGAAACTGGATTTCGGCAAGAGACGATTCGATTCACAATTCAACAAACGGTATACCACTTTCTCTATCTTTAGATACGAAATTTCATTTGAGAAGGAATTAATGGGATTACTCAATTAAAATAGTTATCTTCCATTCCTTCTATCTTATCTTGATTTGATTGCACTAGTTTCGAAAGATAGCACTTAGGAGAGCTATTCTATTAAGGGCTTGATTTCCTACGGGTCGTAAGTTAGCCGGCCATACCGCTTACATGCTATTGTAATCGGCAAGCCTCCTACCAACTCCAATTCGGTCAGTGTTCAATTGGTGCTCACCCGACCATGATTCTATCATACTCCACCTAACAATCTGTCTTTCGAAATCTCTTAATGAGGAATAAAAACCTTTCTCTTCTGGTGGTGTTAATTACAATTCCGACGTGACTCCTCTTTCAGCTCTGGGCGAACATCCCTGAACATTCCTGCCAGCAAGGCTGATTCACATGGTCGGTCATTTTCGATTGCTTGATTAGTGTGGCATGGATCTTCCCTGTCCACTGGTGAAATTTTCATATATAAATATAGATAGAGAAAGAGGCTAAGCTAAGCCTACGTAAGGCTATGGGAACCGCTTTTTTGTCCGCTTTCAGCTAGGCCACGCTACCTTGTGTAATATCATAAAGTAAGTAAAGTAGCATCCCGAATAGAATCCAGAGCAGATAATCAAATCAAATCGAGTCGCTTTCGGGTTGGTCTTCATTGCGCACTAGCTTCAGTGGGAGTTAGAAAGTGTTCAGTTAGTGTTTTCAGTGTGACCTTGCTGAGTTCGATTGTTCAACAATTTGGAGAGAGCGTAGTGACCTAGTGCAAAAGACAAAATCAAATGAAATAGGAACAACCGCGCTGGTTGTAATAGATGGACTTTCATGCTCCAGT
>JANZXV010000201.1:65998-78101 GCA_027576455.1 Erythroxylum roigii
TGTGTATGGTTGGTTGTGTGGCTCTAAAGCCAATGGCTATAAATGGTTTAGCCACTGAGCTGTCAAGCTCAACCCATGTTTTCCCTCTCCTCAGGTGCAGAGCGAGAAGAAATAGCGGTCCTTGCAAGACATTTGGATAAGCTCCGAGATAGATAGTCATTTCAATAAGCTAGTTGAACTTCTGTATAGATCATTAAGATGATAAATTTGAGCATTCAATTGTATTGTTTAAGTTGAGATGTGTATTTTGATTTGTAATACAATTGTTCAAATATTTACTTTGTATAAAATGAGATCAAGAAATTGAGAAATTACCTTTGTATATGTATAGTTTTAAAGATGAAAATATATGATTGTATGATTTGCAAAGTTTAACTTTGTTTGGTGCACATAGCTTAATTGTTGTGTTTGCCAATTGATTTCTTGTGTTTAGTATAGCATGTATGAAGTTGGAAGATTGTGTGATAGGTGTTGAAGTTTGGAAGCTTGTATATGATGAATTTGGGTATTGAAGAAGTGATCCAATTGAATTGATGAAAATTGAATATGAATTGCCATTAAGTGTAAGTGAAATGTTATGGAAAGGAAGGATAGGGATTATGAATGAATAGAAATGATGATGTTGTATGAGACATAGGAATATGAGAGCTTGGAGGAATGATTGGAGTTGTGTTTAAAATGAGTTAATTGAGTTGAGGTTTGAGAGTTGATGTATTTAGATTGGTAATTGAATGATGATGGAATTGAAATGTAAATTAGGTAGGGATGATGAGTTGAGACTTGAGAAGTTTATATTGTATGATTATGTTTCATTTAAGTTTGAAAATGATATATGTGGTTATCCTTGATTGAGATATTAACTTGTAGCTAGTGATGGAAGAACATGTTGAAATTGGGAAGAATGTATGTGATGAATGATTTGGAGTTGAATTTCAATGATGTTTGGTGTTGTTGGATGTGTTTAGAGTGGTTTTTATGGTGTTAGAAAAGGGTTTGAGGTATGGGAATGTTAGGAGGGGTTTAGGAGCTTGAAATAGGGCTTGGAGGGTGAAAAGTGGGGTTTGGCAGAGTGTCACACGGTCAGCCCGTGTTGGTTTACACGGCCCGTGTGAATTCAGCCTCTGCGCACCCCTTCCACCCGAGAGCTACACGGGCAGCCCGTGTTGGTTTACACGGTCCGTATAATTTGACCCTCTTAACGTCCGAATTTCGATTTTTGTTCTTCATGAAAGTTGTAGGTCAAGATGAGTACATATAAATTGGTATAAAGATGAGGTCAATACGACATTTGTAGCGAAAGTTATGACGTTTGTTCTAAAGTGTGTCAAATTGGAATCAGGATATGAACATGGTCCAGTATTTAGGCCATATCTCCTTCGTCTGACCTCCGCTTGAGGCGATTCTTATGGCGTTAGTTTTATAACATATTTTCCTAACTTCCATAAAAATTTCATGGTCATTGGTTTCGAATCCAAGAAGTTTGATTAATTGTGAGTGAGTGGTCGGGTTGGAGAGCTTAATCGGGTGATGAACCTACTTTGAATTTTTATGCAGATCTTGAGCTATAGAGCTCCGATTTAGGTGATTCTTGGTTCTACACAAACTAGAGACTTAGAACTATGAATTATATGAAGAAGTCAACTTGAAATTAAGGTATTTGAGATTTCCAAATTCTATTCGCAAACGGGAAAATTGAGTTCAAGCCTAGTGGCTGGTTAATATGGGCACGCCATGGAGCATCTTATGAGCAAGTTTTGGGATGTTTTAAAGGAAAATAATAAAATATTAATGAATATGAATTGCTAATGTCTTCTAAGGGTTCAATGAAAGAACTTTTCGGGATGCTATCCATGCTTAAGGTTTTCTGTTTTCGCATGAGGGTTGGGTTCTGGTAACGATGCTCAACAGTTGTCTAGCTCAATGGTGAGAGGCGTGTTCATAGAAACAACAAAACCTTGAGGTCTTGTGTTCGAATCCTGGTGGAGTGGGATTCAAGATCAAAGAGGACCAAACCTTTGAGGGTTGTGGTCACGTGCAAACTTGAGGTTGTGGTCGCGTGCAAACTTGAGGTACCTTAGTACGCAAAACACGGGCCCAACGCAAAACACGGACCCAACACCTCCAACATTCTCTACTATGTTTCTTTCCACAGTGCTCACAGTTAGGCATTTGTTGTGTTCGCCCACTAGATACTTGACCTCTGCCACTACCAGCCTAAACAAAACCACCTCTTAGTATAAATCCTGGCTGTCTCAATCTAGTATTCTGGAATTTACTTAATCTCCTGCCAAAATTAGCTTGGGACTCACCCTGTCTCTTCATTCTGAACTCCTGCCTGTACTCTCCTTGCCTATCTTTCAGTAACTGTTCAATTCAGATTGAGGCAGCTCTCAGCTCAGTAATGCTACTTAAATTGGCAATGGCCAGTCTTGTTCTGATCTCAATATTCAGTTCATCTTTAAACCACCTACACTTGTCTTCCTCAGTTAGAATTAATGCAGTAGCATACCCCAATAATTCATTAAACCTCATCCCATACTTAGCTACAATAAGATTCCCCTGTTTTAGATCCAAAAACTCCCTCATCTTCCTATTTAGGTAAATCTTGGGCATATAGTTCTCCTTGAAAACTTTTAGAAAATCTCCCACTTCAGTCTACAAGATCGAGAAAAACTGTCAAGAACAGTCTTCCACCACTGATAAGCTGGACCTTGCAGTAGTGAGACTGCGTAGTCGAACCTTTCAACAGGCTCGCAGTCCATCTAATCAAATACCCGCTCTGTTCTTTCCAATCATCCCTCTGCCTCCGCAGTGTCTGTACTTTTGTAGAAGTCTACAACCCCGTGCTTTCTAAGCTTATCATCCTCCTCTCTCTCTTCTCAGGAATTCTCGAAGGCATTTGTTTAGAATGTTTAGACTGTGGTACTGGAGACTCTCTATTGGCTCCTATAGACTCAAGGTCAGTTGACTATGTGACTCAATCTCCTATAGCGGATGACCTATAACAAACAATAGTTGTGATCACTATAAGAATCTCTCACTATATATCATGTCTAAATGCTCTTATATGTCCCTAAGGATGCCAAACCATGCTATGATACCAAAAATTGTAACACACTACTACCATAGAGCATATACTCGAACATCTAGAGGACATTCAAGAACATACCATATGAGAATGGCATGTTAGAGAAGTTATATTCACTATTATGGCATCATACAAAACGTAAGTGGTCATAAGTTTAACATTTCTCAAACAACATTTACACTGTCATTACATCTCATAATGCATATGTGAATAAATACATACGAGAGTTTACTGTTCTTAACAAAATATCTAACATGAAATAAGATGCTAACAGAAACAATCTACTAAACCCCTCAGACATCGGCTGACCAGACCTTTGAGCCATTCTTGTTTCCAAAATTGACAATACTAGACTGCTACTAAATTGACTTAGAAGCTAGGTCTCCTCAGTACCTAAAAGATAATGTTGCAATTTTGATGAGTTTTGCGAACTCAGTGAGTGAACCATCATCGATGACCTCACTCGAGTCAAAACACAACGTCACAAGTATATTACATTAGCTTGAATCAATTCCCATATAGTTTGTATATCAAATCACACTATAAATTATATCTCAATAAGCATATTATAATACAAACATTTCATAGAATCTTTTCAGAACAATCTAATCTTTCACCTCAGTCATTCATATCATCAACATGTATACAAGTATTGCAGATCACTATATCAACACAATTTAGTACTTTTTTTTTCATAATCATTCACATATACACAAACATAGCATAACATTATATCAACTCAATTTAGTCATTCTTTACAATGTTTCACATGATACATGTAAAAATATATATGCAATGCACATGAGACTCCACTTTCATTTTTATTTTGCTGTGACTGAGCGCCTATTTAACTGTCACGTATCCATTGTTGATACTGGGCTCATTTTAGATACTGTCTCGTACCCATTGTGGATATCGGGCTCATTAATCATTGAGCCTGTGGCTCTGTGTGCACATTTCTAACCTTTAAGTTCCTTATCATGTTGGTCACTATGGAAACAACTCCTTTTTCTGATCAAGCATATCAATGCAATGAAAATGAATCAAATCACATATTATGCTATCAATAACTCTCATTCAATGTGCATAGTTATATAGCACATTCGTCGGATCTAAGTCTGGAATTTAACATATAATTAAGAACACAATTTCCATGTTCACATTCAATTTTCAAACACTTCCAATATAGTCCCAAATATCAAACTCCTTGAACCATCAATGTCCAAAGTTAACATAATCTTATCGGTAGCAGTTCAATATCTAACAGTTATTTAAGAACAATTCAAATATAGTGAGTAAACATCTAGGTTAACTCACATAATTAAATAGAAGAACATATATAATTGGGATTACACATCTAGGCTAACTCATAGTATGCTTCAGATAGCTATTGCCTTGACAAGTCGGCAATGTCTAGAAGCTGTCAATCAATTTGTGCTTCTAAATTATGCAATACACAAATAAGTACACATTAATAACTTGTTTAAGCAAATAAGTACTCAATCATACACGTGTATATGTGTTAAGTTCAATGCATGCTCAATTGACTTTTCCCAATTATGTATCCTTAATCACAAGTCTTGATCATTCAAATATTATAGCTTATACATAACTTGTTAAGCTATGCCTTAAGTAAGTTTGATTACTCCAAATTCATCACTCATTCATTCACCAATCCCTTTTTTATAATGCTTTATATTCACATAATCTCCCAATTCTCATTCATTTATACCTAGTTCACATTGTTCATATCCTTTAAATCACATTTGCATTCATAAGAACATCTTTATACCATTAAGAACTCATAATTCCCAAATTCATATACATTGATATCAAAACAATCCATTCCTTAAGTTTCAACATCAATTAATAACCTAAACTTATCAAACCTTAGCCACTTAATCCAACATCAAACTAGGTTCATTTCCAAGCCTCAATCAAGTTCAAATACGCCAATGTAAAGTGTCTTGTCCTCATGTGGTTCAACAATTACAAAACATAATTTACTATGTCAAAGCCTTTGCCCACGATCGTGGGGTACCTTCCCAGCATCGTGACAGAAGCGAATGCATCTGTCGTGGGATGAGTACCACGATCGTGGACTACCCATCTTCCTGTGATTTTCCATATTCAAACACCTTCATTCCAATTTCAAAACACCTTCATAATAGTTCCTAAATTATGCCTCAAGTATACCTTAATTATATGTCAATTCCTCAACAATCTCATCTCCAATTCTAACTCAAAATCATTCATTTGGTAGCTCATAACTATTGTCTTTCATGCATTAAAAAAAACAGAAACTATCCAATTCACTATCACATTCCAGCACAACCTGAACATCAACATAACATGCAATCAATCCCAATTCATTCGTCTTAGGATTTCTATTATTATAACATGTCATAAAGAACAATCTTTTACTTACTTGTCTAGCTCAAATTCTAGCTCAAAGATCAAGCTAATTCAATGCTCCAAGCATGCAAAATCATCATAAATTTAGTGTAGGAATTGGATGGATTTCGGCTAGGATCAAAGGTTATAACAAGAACAACTACGTTCTAATTCTTTAACTAACTTTGTGAGGGTAAAAGCATGAATTTTGGTATGGCAATTCAATACAATTGAAGCAAAATTCCAAAGCTATGGATAAGAGTGTATTTCGGTGGAGAGAGTGAAGAGTGAAGAAGAACACAGCAGAAACATGTTTTTCACTAGCTTAGTTCATTTAGGTGCAAGGTGTCACCAAGATACAATGACATATGTCACCATGCATGCAATCCATTTGTCCTCCCCATAAGCTGCCAATTGTCACCAATATGCTAGGTCATTTGTCACTCACTCATTACTTCCATTTGTCAATTAATTATCTATGCCAAATGTCACTCATTTATAGGCTTAGTCATCCTAATTTTCCATGTGTCAATTTGTTTTACCACTTGGCATTTTTCCTAGACCAAATGTACATTTTAATTCATCAATTTTCCAATTATACCAATTAATTCCAATTTTACTGCTTGTAATCAATCAAACCAAAATGCAAGGTATAAACAATACACAATTCACATCACGATTATTTTAATCCTTTCCTACCCCGGAATAAATCAATTGAGTGCATATACATTCTTTGCAACGTGTACAAAATCATAATTCATGTGTGTATGCTAATGATATGCATGTGAATGAAATCCAATTTATGAATTCTCAATGTTATGGCCATATGCAATATTATAAGGTTCTAACCCTTAGTATGGAAAACAATCTATTACATGTTAAATCCAAAATTAAATTAAAATAC
This sequence comes from Erythroxylum roigii, assembly GCA_027576455.1. Taxonomy (NCBI): domain Eukaryota; kingdom Viridiplantae; phylum Streptophyta; class Magnoliopsida; order Malpighiales; family Erythroxylaceae; genus Erythroxylum; species Erythroxylum roigii. The sequence goes on from JANZXV010000201.1 coordinate 72,385, forward strand.
AAGCATATCTTGATTTAAACACAAAAAGAAATCATGAATAATTCACAAAATAAATTGGTGTTTTATTAAACCAAAGAATCAATTCAAAAACATATTTTAAGAGTTATCCTATTTAGATCTATTTTAATTTAATTCATACTAAGATAAAGAAAACTAACAAAAACTAATAAAGAATTAAAATAAAAGAGCTCATTCTTATAGATCATGAAATCTTGAAGTCTTCACTTAAATCCTGATGGAAATCCTTTCTTTTCTCCTTAAATTTCTTCCTTCTTATCTTAAGATGTTTTAATTCATTTCACTAATAATATGTTTGCATCTTATCTCAAAAACTACCTTCATTCTCATGAAACTCTAAAAAAAACTAAAGTGTCTTAGTCAATGAAGGTCTAATATGGACCAACATTGGCCCCATATTTTTAATAGCTTCTAAAAACCCTATTTTACCTAAAAATCTCTGCTAACATAATTCCCTAACTTGGTTATGTGTTGATCCTTTGTTCTAAACACTCTTTAACCATTATGATGAATAAGGGTCTGTGTTGTGTAATAAGGATTTTGAAAATTGCTAAATAGAATATGTTCTTAACATGATTTTGGCAGCATTTTACTTATGTTTATGTGAACTTTATAGGATTTAGTACTCAATTTGGTTTATATTTTATTTTCAAGCCTTATTTATACCTATCATAAAAAATAAATGAATTAGGGTAAATTTGAGTCAAAGTACAACAAATTGGTGAAAGTTAAAGCGACATAAAATTTGTGCATGAAATAAACACATCTATGTTGTACCAAATCGAGTACCAAATCCTATATAGCTCATCTAAACATAAGTAAAATGCTCCTAAAATCATGTTAAGAATATATTCTATTTAACAATTTTCAGAATCCTTATTACATTTGTAGTTATGATGTTTATTAGCTTTTGTGTTCAAAATATATAAAGGGACATTTTTACTAATAAAGATAGATTTAAGTTTGTAAGATTACTTCTTATCAAAATTTATCAGGGCTTTATCTCTTGCTCTTTATTGAATTTCATAACTTATTGAGGAACAATGTGCTCTTAAAGTCATACTAAGAACATTTATAGTTATGAAATTTATCACGATTATGTGTTCATTATATATAAAAGGTATATTTTTACTAATAAATACATATTTGAGTTTATAAAATTGCTTCTTACTAAAAGTTATGAATGCTTTCTTCATTAAATGTCTTGACTTGTCAAAGAATTCTTTCTTTGTGATGTTCAAAAATATTTATGCACTTGGTTCTTTCTTTTTCATAATCAGTGGGTTAGTTCCTAAAATTAATTTGGCCAACATTGTATTTAATTTACTATTCTTAGGACATTTGCATATGAAATAATCCATATTTATTTTATGCGAAATGGCGGGAATGCTAAACATCTTTTATGCATCTGTCCATCTAATTGATCCCTATTTTTCTTACAATCCCCATTAGTACTAAAGGTTTTTTCCTCTTCTTTATTTGGTTATAAGTCGAGCAACCTATCAACCATTGTAATTGCACTAGTCCTAGAAACCTTACCTCTATGAATATATTTATGGATAAGATTATAAACTAAATAGAAAATTAAAGAGTTTATCTTCCTTCGAGATGTTGTAAATGTCTATTAATAAAGAATTAAAATATTTCTTATAGTTACATATTATTATATCATGTTGCAGCTTTCCTAATGCATCTCTTGCAATCTAAGATGTGTTATAGGTTAAGAATTGCGCATTGAGTTGCCTAACATTGACCTTCCATATATCAATTATAATACAACCAATTTTAAGATCATCATCCACCTAGCATGTTACTATAACTTTGAAATCCCTAATCAAACACATGTTGGTTAGTATCACCTAGTCTACTTATTGCAATCATTTATCATTAGAATATTGTTGCATATTCCATTAAAATTTCTCCAGCACCTTGACATCTTAAACACCATCAAAATGCTTTAGTTTTGGATCTTTTAGTCTTATCCAATTTACACTATTATTTAAAATGAGGGCCAACACATCCTCCATCAAGGTTACCCTTTTGTACTAATTTCCTAAAATGTCATATAGAACTTTCAGATGCATTCCAGTACTTCATTGATTATATTAGTCCTTGAAATGAACATAAGAAGGGGAGGGGTGAATTATGTATATTAAGTTTTGCTCTATTTATAAACTAATGAATGAGTTGCCCATTTTAATAAATGGTTATGGAAAATTCATTTAAAAATTTCGTAACAACATAATAATAATAATAAAGTAAAGTAAGGAAAGAGAGATAAATTTGATTTATAATGATTCCTCCAACAAAAACCCTTAGCTTAAGTTCTCTCCTCAAGCTCTAATTAGGGATTCACTATGTTCTTCCTTTGATAGGTGAAGATAAACTGTAAAGTCCACCAAATAAAACATCCTAGCCCATAACTATTAAGCTATATAAAAGACAACATATCGAAATAAACATTAAACGCCAACGAAACAACCATCTTTTTCTCCATTTTCTCTCAAATTTTTCTAGCTCGTATGTGTCTTAATATACTATCTTTCATCTGCATGTGACACTTCTCTTATAGGTTCCCTCCTTATGTTTGTTTTACAGAAAATTGGGAGGAAGTTGTGGAGGTTAACAACCCTAAAATCCCTTAACACTTAGGTAAATTTCCAGCTGCTATATTATGTCTTTTTTGTGATTTTTGATCATCCTACACTAGTTCATGGTTAGATTGCATGTTGTGGTTGTTTGAGACAAATTGAATTCATAGAAAGGGAAAAAATGGAGCAAATGTGGCTGGAAAATGATAAAGGAGAGGAGATAAGAGGAGAGGAGAGGGTGAAGAAAATGAAATTTTTGGAAAATTTAAGTTGCATGAAGGGGAAAAATAGGAAATACAAAGAGTGAAGGGTAAATCTAGAATTTACTTCAAAGAAGGGCATTTTTGGTATTAATTGAAATGAACGAGGTAAAATAGGACTTTTAATTAGTTAAGGGTATTTTATTAATCATGGTGGTTAGGTTAGTATAGATATTATTTTTATAATTAAGAATAAAGTGGAAAAGGGAATAATGTTGGATTATTAAGTGTATTTGAGATCAAAATTTTTGTAAATTAGTCTAACAAAATTTTTATAATGTCTAGGTTCGAAGGTCCGATTAAGGAGTAAATTGGACTATAAATTAATTGAGTCCGAAATCAAGGTAAGGATAACTTTGGACTGTACTCTTAGAATAATGTAACGTGTTGTTGTTAATAAATTATTTTATAGTGATTGATAGTTTGAATTAATCATTAATTAAATTAATGATTAATAGTACATACATTAATTCTGTTTATTTTATTTACCAAATAATTAATGAAATATAAGGTGTTTCACTTTTATGTTTTATTACGTTTTATAAGGAGAATTGCTTGTTAATTCGATGAAAAATGTGTTAATTAAATAAAGATTGGTTGATAATACGTTGTGAATAATTAGTGAAATCGAGAATCGGTGGCTTGCCTAGGATAAGCTACATTCGTTGGTCACAGATTGATAGGTTGTTTAGAGATGAGCGAGGGTGACTAGGTATCTATCTGTGGAGCAGATACCAAGGCATCCAGATTCCCGAGGATGTTTTGTGCCGACGGATAGGTATTGGAATAGTATCGGGATATCTTAAGTCTTGGGAATATCTTGTGTCGATGTCTAGGTATCGGAGTAGTACTGAGGTACTAAGAGAGATTGAGAAACTGAGGTACCCTATGCTGATATTTATACATTTAATTACGTTTCCACCTGGTGAGAGATTATGATGAGATGAGCAGGTAGATCATTGAATGTAAGTCTACTAAGTTAAACAGGGCCTGGGCAATTTAGTTAATTATATAATAAAGCATAAATGGTAGTTATAAATTAATATTTGTGTTAATCATTGTTTGGTAAAACTTTTTCAACGTTTGATAATTGTTCGGATTAGACTGAATAATGTTGTGTATCTTTGTATTATATGAATGTTTAATCTCTTGACTAAGCTTTATAGTTATATATTGAATTATTTGCTTTTAAGGGTATAGTCGATTATCCTTACTGATTAGGCAGCTCACCCTTTGCCACCATTTCTTTAGGAGATCGAGATATTGTTGATAACCCCAATGTACGAGACTGACAAAGTGGAGTTTAGGTGGGGCTAGCAGATTAGTTTAGTAAAGTTATTTGATTGTATATATTTTTGAATGTAAGAGTTTGGGTAGTTGTGTTGTATAGAATACTTTTGTATCTAACGAACATCTCTTTTTTAGAGACAACAATGATTTTAGTGATTAATATTATGCTTTAAGTACGATCTGGTTAATTATGCTTTAAGAATTTTTGTGAGCATCACATTTGGTGGTATCGGAGCGGGTTTACATTTCTAGGGATGAAAGGAACCACCCTAGAGTTCCCCTTCTGGAACCTGAGTGGAGGACTCCCGGCGACCCCACAGTAGCCCTCTAATCAATATCTGACTCAACCGAAAGGTTCTCGCAAAGCTAAGTCGTTCAACTATTTAAAACCTTTTATACTTTAATAATTAAAAGCACGGAAAATAATGGGAACTTTCTTTTTCTATCATTTTATCAAAAAATTTGGCAGCATAATGACTGGATTATAATAGTCCCAACATTTTTAAAAGCTCTATAAAATTTGAAAACACTTCTATATTCACCTCAATTTCTCAACAACAAATTTTGGACTTTAATTCCACCCACAAGCAACCCAAACAAATAATTCCCAACAGTCACTACAATAAAATTTAAAAGCTAAAACATATTCATGCATTTCGTTTAAAAGCTTTTATAAACATCCATTCTTTACACAAATGTAGATAGCAAAATGACACAAGTACAATAGCACCCGACAATACAACTAATCTTGAGTCAGAGTCTCAATTACTGTAGCACTTGTACTCATACCTTAGGTGGTTTGTTTAAAAACATAAAAATAAGGGTGAGCTTAATGAGTGTAAACAGTTTATAAGAAAATTGAACTTTTCATGACAATATAACTGCAATATTCCATACAATCATAAAGCTCATGGTAAAACATTTTCCATAACAATTTATTCGTGCGTCATCAAATCTGGTAATAACCTAATATTTCGTAAAACACAATTTCAATTTTTTTTTGAAAACCTATTTCGAAATACTTTTTGAAATTAAACTCATCATATAAAAGTTTCCATTTTCCATTTTCCTTAATTAATAAACAGTGGTGGCAATAAGTTTTCTGAAAACTTTAATACTAAAAAATAAGTCAACCATTAGCATTAATACCATACGATACCTCTCAAATCACTTTTAACATAAATAGTGACGGAACTACTATTTTAATGATTTTCCTTACTTAACATAACCAACCACAAGTTTCTTTACCATATAGTACACTAGGCATAAAGTCATGAAGCTAGTTCTGCATCACTTACCGGTGGCTTGTTAACCACTATTTACAGAGCTGGTTCTGCATCGCTTACTCGTAACAAGTCACGGAGCTAGTTCTATATCGCTTACCCATGACTGTTTAACACTATCCGGTGAATTAAAATGTAGAAGCCTAACTTCCTCATAAACATAGTAGGCATAGGTCCAACCACTTTTTCAGTATCAGCCTGAGCTATGGGCAGAAGCTAACCACTGGACGAAAGGTTGAGTATGGTCCGCCCGGGGCCAGGTGATATCAGTCTTC
>JANZXV010000205.1:1211-37004 GCA_027576455.1 Erythroxylum roigii
CCGAAACCTAAATGTTAAGTCAGCAACACTTCCAAATGCCACTTCTTCCCGTCGCATCCGTCTTCAGGACGATCTAGTCACAGGTTTTCACTGCTCAGTGAGTGAAAGATTTGTCCCCGGGTGTACGTTGAAAGCTTCGATAGTAGAACTCATTCGAGAGGGCTTGGTGGTCTTAAGAATGGTTCGGGTGGGGGGACAAGAGTTGTCATAATATAGAACCATGAACAACAATCTTCCCGACAAAGTGATTAACTATTTAATTCAACTCATTGAGAAAATCGATTTTTTGGTTCCGTCCGCAGTGTGTATTCTAGCAATATGGAGAGTAGCGCGTCTGCGCAATTTGACATTGGACAATTATAGAGAAAAGGTTGACGAAAGTGTTGCCGATACACTTAAAGAACAGATTTCAGATAGATTTTTGGACCCCATCTTTCAACAACAGGGGATTCCGCTCCCCCGTGGGACACGCCCCTCGGATTTATTAGAACGATTGGTAGCGCATGACCCTAATAATCTTTCTTTTCTCACTCAAATATATGACAGTTTCTCGACTTTTTGAGCGCTATTTTAAACCAATTCTTTTTTTTTTATTTGGAGGTTAAAGTAGGTTTTGAGTTAGTAAGGAAAGTGTAATAGAGGATAAAGAAATGGATTGGAGGGAGGGCGGGGGCGAATGCGGAATAGAAGATTCGGGTTCGACTCCCGAGTTCGCGTATGAAAAAGGGTAAGAAAAAAGCAAAAACTCTTTTTTTTTAAGGTTAGGATATTTTGATATGATGGTGAAGCTGCTGCTGAAGGCCTTCTTGCCCTATCATCCTAAGTGTGAACCTCACTCATCTGCCGATGATCTAATGATGTTCAAAGCAGGCAATCTGAAAGCCCAAGCTTTGAAGTTTTAAGAATAATCATGTTCTGCTCTGACTTAGATGGGCTTGACTTAGACACCCTTCCTTTTCTACTCCGAAAGCAATCAGCAGCCGGGTAACCAGGAAAAGTCCTTGCCTTGCCACTACGAAGGAGGGTGGATCACGAGATTGAACTCATTCCTGGCCCCATTCCTCTCGTTGCAGATCTATTCGATCAACTGAGCAATGCAAAATTTGTCACTAAACTGGATTTGAGGTCGGGGTATCAGCAAGTTAGAATTGCTGAGGGAGACGAACCAAAGACAACCTGTGTTACTCGGTATGGGGCTTTTGAATTGATTTTATGCCTTTTGTACCTTGATGAATCAGGTATTTCATGAATATCTCGAGAAGTTCGTGGTGATGTATCTAGACGACATTTTGGTTTATAATTCATCTCTGGAAGAACATGTGGAACACCTTCGACTGGTCTTCAACAAATTGCGCGAGAACCAACTCTACTTGAAGAGAGAAAAATGTGCCTTTGCCCAACAACGCATCAAGTTCTGGGGCCATATCATTGAGCATGGCCACATTCGGATGGATTTGGGGAAGGTGAAGGCGATCCAAGAATGGAAGACCCCCTTAAATGTGACGGAATTTAGGTCCTTTCTGGGACTAGCTAACTACTATCGTCGCTTTTTGGAGGGCTACTCACGAAGGGCTACACCTCTGACTGCTCTTTTGAAGAAGGGACGAGATTGGAACTGGTCTAAAGAATGCCAAGTGGCCTTCGACGATTTGAAACAGGCGATGATAAGTGACCCAGAACAAACTTGCTCTTCCGGATGGTTTGAAGCCCTTTGAGGTACAAAGGGATGCCTCAGATTTTTGTTTAGGGGAGTCCTATTGCAGGAAGGTCACCCAGTTGCATATGAGAGTCGTAAACTGAGCGACCCAGAGACAAGATACACAGCACAAGAAAAGGGTCTATTGGCAGTAATCCATTGCCTTAGGTTAGGGTCTGGAAACACTACTTATTGGGGTCCAAGTTTGTAGTGAAGACAGATAAGACTGCAGTGAGCCATTTTCTTACGCAGCCAAAGCTCCCCCGTACGGTGGCAGGAATTCTTGGCAGAGTTCGACTTTAACTTTGAATAGTTGACGGGTCGAACCAATCAAGTAGCAGATGCTCTTAGCCGGAAAGCAGAACTAGCAGCTTTCAAATACCTTTCCCACACCTCCGCCAGCCAAGTGGCAACCTCAGTGCGGGAACATATTAAGGAGAATTGGTCTAAAGATCCTACGGCTCAAGCCCTCCTGAATTTGGTGCGAGAAGGGAAGACCCGTCAGTTCTGGGTGGAGGACGGACTTTTTGATGACAAAAAGGAAAGGGGCACCGATTGTTTGTACCGAAGGTTGGAGATTTGAGGAAGGTACTCCTACGAGAATGTCATGACGGGCGGGTCATCCGGGCTGGGCTGGCAGAGGACTTTCTCCAGGAATCTATACACTTGACCCAGCCTTCGGGGAATACAAGTTCATGTTACGGAAAGTCAATACAGCGATTGCATTGTTTATGTGTCGATTTCCTCTTCTGAAACACCACATGGAAGTCTTGGCCGTAGGGTCTTTCTTCTCTTCTTGAAAGCCTGGAGCTGGACTTATTCTTCCTTCTTCCTGACTTGATTCACTTCACCGGCTGACTGACGTCTAAGATCCTCGAATTGTATTTCAAACAAGCAAAAGCAGGGAAGGGAGGGATCGACCCAATTTTTTTTCTGGTACATACAGCGCAGGTGAAAGAGCTAGCACGAAAGTAAGAGAATTTAGGTTGAATTCCTGCGACTAAGATAGCCGTTTTTGAATAACGCTCACATAATCCTAATTTTGAATAGTTTTTAAAGCAGCGGCCATACAGTCAAATTAAAACAAAACAAGAAATTCGCTGTACCAAGCCTTTATAAATATATATCCAGTTAAGGCAGTGACTGACGGATGTTCTTTCTCGCAATCAGGCTTACCAGGGCAATCCGCCCCACCCTCAGGTTGGTGAAGGAAAGAAGGAAGCATATTCTTGGGCAGAGGCCATCAAAGTCACATACAATACAGGATGAAAGCTGCGCTGCGAGCAAGTTCCCTTTCCCTTATAACCCTTTTTTAACTTTAACTAAAAAGCGATCTAGCAGCGCTCAGTTACAGTTAACAGGGAAGACAATCCCAAAGTAACTTAGGTTGGTCGGGCAGTACAAGATCAAACATAGTGGGGTAACCTAGTCTACTTAAAGTTGGAAAGGGTAGTTACCTGACAAAGAATATAAGAGGACATTTTTTAGAAACAGCCTACGGATAGAAAGAAGGGATACCTGAAACATTCTTCCTTTCCATCAAAGGCTGTAGCGATTGAGTAGAGAACCTTATTCAAACCTGATGCGGCCATTCAATCAATAAAATGCCAATACAGGTATCCTACCGATAAAAGTCGTCAATCCATTTTTATCCAATCCCAATCTCTTACTATAGAGTAAAGCAAAGACCTTAAATAGATCCTCCTGGAAAGATTAACTCGCTAAAATGCCTATAGGAACCAGTACACTGTGATAACTGAAGACAAACCAACGAAGGAAGGCAATCGGCTCCTTGCCTCTGTCTGTTCCTTACTGGGACATGAACCCTGAGGTCAATCTTTCCCTTTCTGCTCCTCATCTATTGGCCACAGCTACAGCTAGTTTGAATAGTGATAGCCCCTTGCCATGAAGAGGGCCCGATGGTGAAGCTGCTGCGCTTCTCTTCCTATGGTTTAGTGGCATTGGAACTGCTTTCCCTCTGCCTTCACGCTCCTTGTCAGTCATAGTTGTAACTGCTTGTCCTCTTTCTTTGTCGGGTTCGGGACTCTGAATCGATCAATCGAATGGGACAACTCCGATCCTCGGTCTGTGACTGACTCGCCCATTAAGCAAGCGGCTTTCTCTCCTCTGCCTAAGATTCGAGATTGTCATATAGTCATGTCGAATAGACGGATGAGAAAGAAAGACAAAGAAGCATCACAGCGAAAGCAGAACCAAAGGGAGATGGTGCTTCCTCTTACCCATCTGATGGACTCACTTCGGTCATAGAAGGAAGAAGTCCGATATGCTTTTCAAGGCAGCTTCTCCCAATCAACGAGTGGTTAGGGCCCTTGTAGTCCGTCCTTTCTTTGACCTACCTTGAATGAAATCGAATGCTATGAGTTTACTAGACTAGCTACTGTAAATTGCTATTCTAGCACATGTGCTTATAATAACTGTCAATTAGAAAGTCTGGGACTTAAGGAATGGAATAGGCAGCTAGCCTGCTTTACTGCTTTTCGGCTTAGACTGATTTAGTGAAGTATGCCAATCGGGGCTTGCCTTGCTCTGACTCTGGCTCTAATGGATCTTCCTTTCACTCACTGAACACCTACCTAATCTACACCTTTTAATCGAAGGCTTGAAAGTCAATAGGATTAGACTCGCTGACAGGAAAGGTAAGGGCTTTTTTGGCTGCCTGATTTCTGACTTCTAGTTTAAACGAACCCTATGGCAGTAGTCCCTAACTCGCTTTCGGACGGAGCGTCCTTCAAAGAGCGGATTCTATTCCTTCTGTCCGTGGGTGTGGGACTAGTGCAATCATTCCCTTCCTCACAGCTCCTTCTTAGCAATTGAATCCACTACCGGTGTGTTCTAAGAGTTGGATAAAATCTTAGGATAATAAAGTAGGATATTCTCTAGTTAAAGTAGGAATGATTAAACCCCGGCTCGGCTGGAAGCATCCCACGGATCTTGCCAAAATGAGCACCGAGGGCGGGAAAGAAGGAAAAGTGAACCTCTTGCTTTGTTAGCAGCTACTTTGATCAACAGGAGCCCCCTTCTTATTATTAGTAAGATAGATAGCTTGAGCTGCGCGAAAGATTGACTGGAGAAAGTTCGCTAAGGCGCCCTTCCCTCACTGTGTAAATTTATGCTAGAGCACCAGCCTTTATCCCGCAAAAGAGTAAGACAATGCAGTCCAGACCAGGAGGCAAGTCGAAGTTCAGTTCCTATTGAGGAAGAAAAACCATTAGTTAGAAAATGAATCTCATCTGTCGATTCCAAAGTCATTGATAGAGTCAAGTCAGGTTTGCTGTGAATCAAGCTTTCAATCAGTTCGCCTTCTGAGCCTATTGATTCAATTCCTAGAAAGCCCTTTTGTCCTCCTCCGCATCCTTCATTAAGTCTTACATAAAGAAGAGATAGATAGAATCGCAAAGAGTATGTTTGAAAGGGGGTAACTCTGGCGAGGAAAGAAACTCTTAATAAAAGGCCTACAGGCATGGTATTAGGGATTGATTACCTTTGCCCCTTAACTCCATAACCCCTTAACCGTTTAATAACAGCTAGAAAGCAGATAGTCTATCTGACTGATTTCTCGACCTAAAAGCAAGATCCAATTCCTTTCAAAGGAAAAAGAGGCTGCAAAGGATGCAGGAAGAAGACCCTTCTTCTCGACTTACGACAGTCAATCCGGGTTAAAGACCTGAGAATGCGATGCAGATCTAGCTAGCCTAATAGCAGAAGAATCGCCATGTGAAGCTTACGAGCTTGTGATGGGCATCGAGAAAGAAATGTATGAATGAATCTCTTGAGTTCGAATGCTTTGATGCTTTCTTACGGAAATTCTTCTTAGAAAATCCATTCTCTGACCAAGGGCAAAAAATGGCGGATTCTGTCCATATAGGAAGAAGGGCTTCCCGGTCTGTGGGATCTTTCCCTTCTAGTATCCTAGCCCCTCCAACAATATAAGAGAGAGCTGCGCTTACTGACTCGATCTCTATCGCCACTGCTGGATGAAAAGAGAATTGACTAAGAGTAGTCTTCCCCTGGAATCTGGATATCCTTAAACAATTCAGGTTTCGTCTCGTCCTCGCCCTAACGAGTAGCTTGCCTTGAAGCTCTCAAATCAGACCATTCATCAGACAAAGGAGTAAGATCGCAGTTTGAATCTCCTGATGTCATAAACTGGGAAAAATCAAATGTTATATCCACGACTTGCCTGTGAAAAGCATATAGCTATTAATTTGTTTGAATATGGGACACCAACAGTGAAGGAAGGTTCCTCGGATAATTGGTACTTCTCTATGTTGACTGGGGAAGCCTCTCAATGTGCAACCTGACTTTGCTCAGCTAGTGCTACTCTTGCTTTTGGCCTGATCTCGTAAAGAAAGGAAGGCTCATGAATGACCAATCCCTGGAGGAAGACTATGATTCTGCTTCTGTCTGGTCGTACTAGGCCATTAAGGTCTCACTACTTATTATGTGAATCTTTGTATCCCCAAGGGAATCCCATGCATTGAGATAGCAGGTTGGATCATCATAAAACAAAATCAAATCATGGGTGCTCAATCAATGGAATGTTTGCTTTTAGATCTCTTCCAGTGCTTATCAAATCAAAATATCAGGTTTAGGTCGAAACAGAAATCAGGGATCAACCTGTGGACATGTTGCGCTGAACCTCTCTTCCTACCGCTAGGAGTGAAATAGATTGCGTGGCTGCCCGATCATGACGTAGTCCGAGATAGAAGATTGAGAAAAGCAGGGCAAGTGGGAGATGTTCCACGAGCTACTTGTTTGAAGTCTTTTTCCATATCTAGGTAAGAGAAAGACAGGAGATACTTCCCAAGCATGGGTCTTTGATCGATGGAATGCTTGCTGTCAGCATCTGTTACTGGACATCTTGTTTTAAGCTCTGTTCCTAGCACCAAATCTTTCTTTCTTTGCTTTTCCTCTGTTCTTTGTTTGCCCTATCAGAATCAGTATCGGTTGATTCCTTCCCAAATGATGAGAGGAGGAGGCTTTTTTGTTCGCTTGCTTGCTGGCAAGCTCTATACCCGACCGAACATCTTATTACTTATACTTAAAAGTTGAATTGATTCTATAGCTTGAAGTCTCATCCTTTGAATCCTCTATTGAATTTGTTGTTCTAGACCCACCCCTCTTATCTTTTACCTGGATTTGGTGGAAAAAAAAGTCTGCCTTCGCAGAAGTTGGATCTGAGGATGGAAAAATAGAGTCCGCTATCCCGGAACCGGTTGCCCCCTTTTTGGGTCGAGGTAACGCGGGAGCCCCATCTATAACTAGAGAAGAACTGTTGGAAAGTAGTAGAGATCTTTCCCCAGAGTGCCCTCCTTAAGCGTCTGGTGCCGTGGAGTCTGCAAGAGATGATCGAGTATTCACGTCCAAATTCAACATATTCTTCTATCAACTGCGCTTTGTTATAGGTTAATCCAAAAACCCTGTAAGAAGAACCATGGCATTCGCATCCTCTTTAAAGCAACAGCTTGTCTGAAACCGGTGAAAGCCTACTACTTATTTATGCCCCACGCCTATAAGATAAGTAAGAAAGTCCGGATCCAGAGAAGCTGCTATTTCATCAGCATCTGGCACTGCTTGATTTGAACCTAGGCCTTCAAGGGCTAGGGCTGAGACCAGTAATAGGACGGTAAGAAGGCGGTACAGAGAAATTGAGCTCTGGAGTGAATACCCGGCGTCAGGGTTCATCGGAACTTCAACCAGAAGAGGTAGGGTCGGGGTGGTAGTAAAGGAAAAAGTCAGCATCTTACCCAGTCGTAGAAGCGCTGGTCCTCGGCAAGAAAAGAATTGGGCGGAAGGTCCCATCCCAGGATACCAGGTACATGGCAACAAGGAAAGCGGCTCTACCTCTGAAGGCGCACTCTCTTTGGTACCATGATTGTCGTTGTTGAAATACCGCTTAAAGCAATCTAGATGCAAAAAAAGAAGAGAAAATTGCTTAAAAAATATAAGACAAGCAACGAGCGCCTTAAGAGAAAGACGTTGCGCTAACGTCAACAAGACAGTTTGCTTGCTTCTGATCTAAAATAATATATATATATAATTCTTCCAAGATTCGATTTTTTAGGTAGGGGTCCGGGATGGAAGAAGAGGAAAAGGAGTTCACCTCAAATCAAGGCAACGCGCACTCAATCCATCCATCCTGTCTGATTGAGAAAGTCTTTAGGTTCCAGAGTTCCGACCTATAAAGGAGTGAAACCGCTTCCAAAGACTCAGCGATAGGGTAGGGCGTAGTGACTACTCAGATGAAAGCTTCGGAGGAAGCATGGTGTTAAACGAGGTCGGTGAAGCATACCTTCCATCCAGTGCTATGTTTGCAAGAGAAGGTGTGATCGTAGGAGCTCAACCTGTTGCCGGTGGTTTGAGACATAACCGCTGCTAGGAGAATAAAAGGTTTGGTCCTATCCGCTTTTAGAGTGATCGCAGACTTAAGTAGGTCCCTGAGAGTCCTCGCATCACAGCCTGCTCTTATACAATTCCAAAGCATTCTTTTCATAGGCAGACTAACTACTGGATACAAGATAGGGTATACTGATTCTAAGCCTACCTTTTCTTTTCCTTACTCGCTGACAACCTTGCTTACTTTGAACTTTTTCTTAAGCTTGGCAGACTAGCTCCTAACTTCCTTGATAGAGCGATGAGCTTACTTAAATAGAGTGCTATCCTCAGTAATTACTTAAAAGAGAACCTTGCACCAGAACGAGGCTGACTCAGACTCTTACTTCGGGATAGCTGCTTTAGAACCTAACCTTATTTTGACTTCTAGGGTTTGCTGGTTCTAAAACCTGTCTCCCCTTTTTTTGAGGAAGTAAGGAAGTGGATAAACCTTATAACCCTGTAGGAGTAAGAGCCAGCTAATCCCTCTATCAGTCTAACCCCGCGAGCAAGGAAACTAGCTAAGCAAGTAATTCCAGGTCAGGAAGGGCAGAAGAAGAATTGAATAAAGTAAGGAAGTCCCGGGGCTGGTGCTATAGTAAACTGCCACAGGTACTAGGAGTAAGCCTGCAAGTAGTATTTATTAAGCAGTAAGCCCTAGAGCTCGAGATTGTAAGTTTCAGGTACTAGTTTTGCAGCAAGAGCTAGTCATTCCACAGCGCTGTAGTAGCTTTAAAGGGGGAGGAAGTGCGAGGCGAGATGAGAACCAGCTAATCAACTAATCCCCTGTATCCTGCCTTGTAGGGCTAATTCTCCCCTATAATCCATGGTTGACCAGTATACGCTCTACTAGCCTGTCAGCCCTTTGGCTACCCTCAGTCCCCTTTTCGATGCAGACATTCGACTTGACTGTCTTCCCGTTGAAATTCTCCTGGTTTTATAAAGCAAGGAGGATAAGAAGGTGATAACCCGCTAGCAAGTGCAAGTAAACCTCTTGGCGATAGCGCTCGAGCACTTGTCTTATGTATAATAAAAAAGGGCTAGGAGCTCGAAACGGACAGCGGTGAATACTTCACAAGCAGCCGCTAGTTCAGGACTCTATTTGCTAGTCTCACGGTGAATTACCCTCATTACGAGCTTCTAGAGCTAGTCGATTAGCGACGGAACCGGGTTCCCCTAAACTCCACCGAATTCTATCCATCATCTCGGTCAGAGCGGGCTTGGACTAGTCTTTTCTCTTTCTTTGCCTTATACCGAATAACGAAAGAGTTGGAGTTTGATATCCCAATAAGGGTCGATGTAATTGACTCTCGGGGAAATCTCTCTTTGCTAGTTCATCTAGAAGCCCCTTTTCGTATTCGTCTTCATTGGGAACGGGGGAAAGAGATCTTGGGAAAAGTCTTTTTCCTAGGGATCGGGAAACTCCTTGAATCCATGTTTCCGCGCTAGTTACCTTGTGTCAAAGCTAGCACCGCAGCTCTTCCTATGGGTTTAAAACCCTACTTTAGTTCTTGTCTGCTTTTGGTCTTACTACGACGGGGTTAGGATCTTTGGTATGATTTGAAATCTACCCACATCCCCTTCTAGTTCTTTACAGACTACCTATGCGGTTAGATGAGTAGTGTTTGGAAGGCCAGAAAGGGGATCGATCAGTAGGTCAACCGTAGTATAGGAGTGAAACTGGTTCCAGGGATGCATAGGAGGATGTGGCACATGAACATTGACAAATAGGAGAATGACCTGCTCGATGGGTGTGAAAGAGGAGGCTTGGAAGCGGAGCATTCTTTTCGGTCAACAACTAGATTCTTCTCTCCAATCGGCGGTTGAGCTCGTCACATCGAAGTCAGGTATGGGCCACCTTTTCTAGGCGAAGATCACTTTCTTTTATATACGTTATCTTTAGAACATGATCTTCGGGAAGTGCTGTGATATGAGGCTTTCTTTTTTGTCTCCAACTAATGATCTGAAAGATACGTTAGTATATACCGCACCAAGCCATGCCTGAAGATGCTGATAGGGGATAGCCCTTCTCGATTCACGCTAATAGGCTATAAGGTAATCACCGCAAATGAGTTCTAATCGTGAGATCGGGGTAAGAATACTTGGCCGTAGGCCAGGATGCTTTGGTTTAGGCGGGGTGAGATTCTCGTTACCTCGTTTGGGCACGTCCCCAGGGACGAAGAAAAGAAGAGAGTTGTCTCGCGAGAGCAGTCCTTACTAATAGGCCAAACCCAACCCTAGAGTAGGAGTTAGTCCCCTTTCTTCTCTTCGTAGCGGAGAATCTGTTAATAGAAGAGGCTGCTGAGCTATGGTCTTCGCCCCCAAGGTATGAAAGAAGAGGAGAGTCAGAGTATACGTAGGAGTAGGTCTAGCTAGTTGACCCTGACCTAGTAGGCAGAGTTGCCAGAGTGACAGCTACTTGAACGCCAGGTGAGGGCACGGCGGGTAGCCCGAGGGAACTAAGGAAAGTTTTCTAGCACAAGAAGGGAATCACCCACGCTTGCATGAAAAAATGCATCTTTTCCCTATGCTAATACACCAGAGCGAGTTCATTGATTTGATATATTAGGAAAAAGGATAAAAAATGAAATAAGATCTTTTTTTTTTTTCTTTTATTTAAAGCGAAAAATCTCCGATGAAGCTACATCGACTACCAAAGTACCCGATCCAGTGGTAGCGGACCGGACGGAGCAGCAAAAGATACTGATTCCGAAACAGAAGTAATAGCATATAAAAAAAGGAAAAAAAAAGATCGGTGCCATTCCCCGTTGTTGACTCAGCGGCAGAGGTTGTCGAAAAGGATATGGAACCCGATTCCAAGGTAGCAGGCTCTCTTTTTCCATTCTCTGACGAAGCGATAGAATAATCGTACTCCTTCTATTCTTAACTATTCTTAATTATGGCTCCCCGACTCTATTGTATTGATCGAACCGTGGCACCAGGCAATTGGGGATAGGGGGCGCTCCGAAGGCAGATCTGTACTCTTAATGGACACCCTTTCTAGTTAAGTTATGGATCGGGATAGAACATCCGATTCCGTGGCTCCTACTATGTTATAGAGTCTAGTTGGAAGTCTTCGATACGATACCTGACTTTCACTAGATCAGATATCGTCTGTTGGTTTTAAGATATATTTTTTTTGTGAGATGCCAAAAGAGAAGAGGAAGATCTCCTAGCAGCGAATAGAATTCTAATTGAGATCCGAGGTATTTCAAGGATTCTTCTATTCATCGTCAAAAGATTAGAAGCTAGTCGGCTATACTTACAGTTATTATGGAAGGGAGGAGATCGGAAGAGCACTTCCGAATAAATCTTCCATATTTGAAGCATTCTCATGGTCGTCAATCAAAGCAAAGAAAGAAAAGATAGGCCAGCCAGGAAGCAGGATAGAAGTTGTACTCTTTCGCAAAACCTCATTCCCAGACGACCTTCATGCTACAACTTCGAGACCAGACCTTCGAAAGACTGGCCAAGCTCCCCAACTTCGTCAGCGGACATAGCTTCAGAAGAACTCCCAAAGGTGGAAGAAGCCCTGCTTGACCTCCTTCCCGAAGAGAGGCGGAATGGACCTGGATCGATCAACTGAACTGCCTTAAGAAAGGAATGATAGCCCGCAACAGACCATTCTCGGGGCACAACAGGTGATTCGATATTAGAATGAACTAGAAGGGCTTACAACGAGTAGGCTCTTTGCTTTGATGGAATTACCGGTTTAGCATTTTGCTTTGCCTCGTCACCCTTTTACTGTCTTTGCTTTATTACTGGATTTCCAGGTTTACAGCATTACCCTCTTAACTTGATTTATGGCTTATCTTCGTACCTGATTTGCTTTCTTTCTTATCTACGCTTTGACTTGCCTTAATGATTGGTCCCCGTAGAAAGGTATTGCTTCAATGCCCGAACTCTAACGCACTTTCACACAGGATTTCCTTACGATCTCATGGGGCTACGACTACGAAAGATGACCTTATTAAGCAAAGAAGACAGACACTAGGGGAAAGAAGCATACGAAGTGGGAAGGATAGTTAAAGTGAGAGTTTCCAGGGACCGTACCTCGCACGTATATGGATCAGTCTCCTATCCTTGCCGCTGTTAACCTCTCTCCTGTCCAGCCACAGAGCTGTTCGCAGCTTACTCTTTCTCGAGCCTATTGGGATACCATACCCTTCTTATACAGTTCAATTCCTTGCCGTTAATTCAATAGATGATGTCTCGCCTGCGAATCCTGCTAGCTCTTCTTTTATTTAATGCCCTAGGCCTTCTACTATTGATTAACCGCAGACAAGACCGGTAATTCGTTTTCCGTAAAGTAGTAAAGCAGGAAAGTCATCAGTCTAAGAGCCTATTCTTGCAACGGACGTGGCTCTAGGAAAGAAAGCAGGTTCTTCGGTCAGCCGAGGACGGAGATCGCAGAAAGAAGCTCCATCAGACGACGACTAGCGGGGTCAGTATGACTGAGTAAGTGAGGGTAGGGATGATGAGCTATGAGATACCTATCTTAACAAAGTGAAAGATTTTCATTGCCTCTCCAAAATCTCATTCATTTCAATTCAATTTGCATTTGGTTATCTTTATTGTTATCCACGCCATGATGTTGATGTACTTGAATTCCTCCTAAATGAAGCATCCGAATGTCCTTATTGATCTTGACTCCGAACAAGATGCTCTATTAGAGACGAGTTGCTTTACGCCCTTGTTTTGAGTTCTCTTCTCGCTCAGAACGAGAACGGGTCTCCCTTTTTGAAGCTGTTGACTTTGACACTGTTAGCGATGAGTGAGATGATGCCACACCAACAACCACCTTAGAAAGCACTTATGCGTATCAAACGACTTCCGTTGATGCTGCATCTTCGTCTGCTCTTTCTGCCCTTTTCCGGTTGTTCTTCTCTTTCTGCTTACTCTGTAGCCGCAAAATGATGCTTTTGTTGATGATTCGGATGCCTATCTAATAAGAACTCGTCAAAGCAGTGAAATAACTTTTTACTTTACTTTGGAACTCCTGAACTTGTTGCCCGGAGAAGCTCTCATCTGTGAACTACCCGTCGGAGAACTCATTAGGTTTGGCTTTTAGCGATGCCAGGCTACCGAAATAGCTTAGTCAGTTGATTCCGCTGCTCCCGTTGGGGCGGGATTCGATCGATCCAGCTTTCTGTAGGACTGCTAAGAAGATACGATCGCTACCTGAGAACGATTATCTTGTTTCCATAATTGATATAGCAGGTGCAGAAGAAGACATTACGACATTACAGTTATTAAATGAGAGATAGATCCACTGTATCTTGTTGGTTCCACCAATGTATCAGATTCTTACTCCTATCTGGAAAGTGAGACAAGAATTTTCATAGAAAAGATATCTTCGTTCGGCTCTTTGCTTTTCTATTAAACTGAGCTTCTCAAAGAGCTACTTCAGGGCAGCCTAGCGCCTAGCGGAGTATGGGTTTACCAGTCCTATGGAGTACGGCCCAACCAGCGGAGTACTGTACTAAAATATCTGTCCTACCATCCCAGACCCTTTCCTTTGTGGTTAGACCCCTTTCTATCCACAACTTCAAATACAATGCGAGCTGGGGACGGGGTTGCCTTAGCTACTATGGTATACATATGCCAGGAATCGCCAGAGTCGATCGAGGCCGGAAGAATTCCCCACCTACCCTGGGATAGGCGCTTGCCGGAGGCTTGAAGCTTACTTTAATGGGCGAAAGAAGAAAGCAGGGAACAGAAGGTAGGGTAACTAGTTTCGTTCTTTTGACTGTCCCAAGCCGGCCAAGCCAGTTCATTTTAGATCGGATTACGCTTTGAGGTCTAGCACCTAGTTAAGACAAACCGAGTCTTCTAAACAACACAAATAGAATTGCGAAAAAGGATCTCATCTCTTCTATGTTCTATGAGAGTCTTCTATAGATATAGCTTGTCTAGTATTCTAATCTTTATAGATGAATTGAATTACGTCCCTCCCCGGGCACTAGTTTCATTCCCGAGGATACGAAAGCACGGTTTCAGAAATGCTTTCTTTAGTGAATACCGAAACGTGGGCTTCTTCTTAGTCTGCTCGAAGGGAAGGTCAGTAAGAGTAGATAGAATAGAGTATGACATAACCAGAAAGTCTGTGGTATCATTAGCTAAAATAAAAGCTGTCTGTGATTCTAGAACAAAAGAATTCAACTAAAGTAGAGGATAGGATGCAGCAGAGGTTGTACTTTCTCTTCCCAGGTATGGGCGGGGGGAAAAGCTATTCTAGCATCAGCATGGATTGACCAGAGACTGGGAGTAGTCGTCATCTTTGTCCATAGTAGTCATCCAGCCAGCAAGGGAAAGACCACTTAGCGCAGTGGAATAGGAAAGAGAGCGTCGAGCACAGCTTTCGTGTCACCAGCAATCCTTTTTCGTTTATTGGGAGACTGAAAAAAGGCTTTGTCAAGCAGGCATGATTGTCACGTCGATCGACAGTTGAGAACTCCTATCTCCGGGGCCCTCACTTTAGGGCTATCTTTCACCTTAACAGACATGGTTCAACGTGACAGGTACGGTTCCTCAATCAATAGATGACTCAAGGTTGTTGTTTTCAATCTGGTATGGGGAAGGATGACAGATAAACATTTGTTTGGGTCTAGCTTGAGAATTTCCCTTTCTTTCTCATCTCGATCTGGGTAAGGCTTCGCTACTCGTTAGCTTGAGGGGTTCAGTTCTTTCTTCCTTTCTTCTTTCTTGTCAATGCAGAACCATGTGCCGAGAATTCCTTAAATTCCTTTTTCAGCGGAGCCAACTCTCAAGCCAAAAGTGAACTGATGCACCAGCTCCTACTCTCCAACCAAATAAAGAACCTCAGCAGCTAGTTTGAGCTACTGATACCGGAACCGGTCTCTCTCTGGATCTAAACCAGAATCAGGGAAGACGTTATTAAAATATGCACCTGAAATTAAATCACATGGTGTATAAAGAGCCGGAAAGGGAGAAAAGGAGGGAAGAAGCAACGGACTGAGCGACGAAGCGACGGGATTGAGCCCTTCTCCTAGCGTTCACGGATGACCCGCGTCAATGAGCGCTAGGAGAAGGCTAAAGCAAGAGGTCCTGAATCAAATAGAGCAAGCAAGGGCTAACTAGAAATTTCATAAGAGAAGAAGTTAACCTAGGTCGGCGTAGAGAAATGCTATCTGACTTTAACATTCACTCATTTACTCGCTATTCCACTTTTTCAATTTTTCGAGATTAGGTTTGTGTTAAGTGTAATTTATAACAATGAATGTTCTTTCAGACGACCCAATTTAACATTTTCGTTTGTGCATCTTTCTTTCTTCCATGCTTTGACTCATTCGCCAACGCCGAGGGAAGATCTTTCTCTTTACCTTCTACTTCTACTTCTACTGCTAAACCTGCTAAACCAGAGTGAGAATGCCGCTCCTACTGCTACTGCGGAAAAAGCATGCAGCCTTACTTAGGATCCTTTTCGATGTCGTAGCCGCATTCCCTGATTCAACGGATTAAAATGCCCCGGATTCTGAACTTAGAGCACAGTCTACGCTCAATTCTTCTAGGGCTGGGCACCTCTTTGATACCCCCCTTACGGCAGACCCAGCAGCTACTGAAAATGGACATCTCGCTCACGAAAGTTTAGAAACTTGGGGCTAAAAGCACCCGGCCCCAACCCTTGTTCTCTTTCTGTTTCTGACCCTTTTGAATAAGGTAATTGGCCTATTATTAAGGGAGAGAGACTCTTTCGGTAGACTATCGGTCGACTAGGCATGCACACCTGCTATAGCAAGAATTCCAGTTTCAGGTATCCCCTCTTTGTAAGGCTTTGAGTCAACAGGCAACTAAAAACGCTTATTAGAAAGTGAACGAGTTTATGTGTGTAGATTAGAATAGCTTCTAGCATCTAACTAAAGGGATGCCAACCTTCTCTTATTTAGGGTTTAAACGTTGGCTCAAAGAGCGAGAAAAGAAAGATTCACAAGCTGGAGTTGGATTACTAAAGTAAAGTAGTACTGAGGGGTTTTCAACGTCCATCCCCATATATTTATTCTAGAGAAATCAACCCCTTTCCCACGTTGCCTGCCAACGACAACTGGTACTTTCGGATCATCAACAGAGGCAGCGGACTACTTTTTGGGCGGCAAATAATCTTTAATTATGGGTTTGAGGAGAGTCGGATCCTCTTTAACTTTACTTACCCATTCGCGGAGATTCTCTGCGTCAGTCTCCTCCGATAGTTCAAGCTCTACCATGATATTGTGAGCTGTCTCAGAGTTGACTTCCCTCTGTGCAGGAAATATTCTGGACAGCGGACCCCACCCTTTTTCGGATTCTGCACGAACCCGTTCTTGGATTAACCCATGAAGCTCACTTTGGAGTGCCGCAACCTCCTCTTGGTTAGGAACGGGATGGGCTTCAGCGGGTATTGGCGCTTGCTGAAGCGCCTCAAGCTCCGCCTCCGTGGAAGCGACTGGATTAGCAGGCGGAAAAGGGATAGCCGCTTGCTCCAGCGGGCCCTCACTTGAGTTGTAAGTGTTATAAGACGACTCCAATAAGACGTTTAGTTCAGAAGAATTTTCTCTCCATGAGGAGGTGTCCGAAGGTCCGGCATCTTCACCATTCGGCCTCTGGTTGACGCTCGGTTCCGAACTGTAACCGCTCGAAGAGCTCGCACCGCCGATGTACAGAGAAAGTGAACCAATGATGGATAGGGCGTAATTCCTCCATTCGTCCGGAATAAAAAGAAGAATGGCAGCTCCTGCCCAGTTCCAGATGGAAGTAAGTAAAGTTTTTTTAATTATATTTAATATACTACCTTTTCCCTTCTATCTATATTATAATATCAGGAGTCAAGCTAGGAATTTCATCTAGTTGCATTCCTTTGTTGAGAGTAGCATGTCTAGTATTCCAGGTTCCATTTAGATTGACTCTAGACTCTCGTTTGCGAGTTCCTCCGGTCATCTTTAGGAATACGTTACTGCCATCTCCGGTGCATCCATCAAACAAGCATGCCTCCCTCATCGGATTAGCTTGGCTACCCGGCTCTAATAAGACTTGTCAGACTGATTCTCGCGTGGAGCTAGCACTAGCATGGGCCTCCCATTCGGTATCAGGACTAAGAGCCCAGTCCAGGGACTGAAGGGGGCTAATAAGACTGAATAGACCGACCCTTCTCTTTTTCCCTGTCTCCCGCACCGGTATCGGTGGCTGAACCGCAACTGCTAGTGATGGGACGGAGAAATCACTCCTCCCCGTCAGATTGGCTCTATCTCTCCAATTAGGAGAGGCTAATAATCAATCGTATCAGATGCTATTCCCCGCCCATCCATCGGAGAGAGGAACTGTCCTAGCCAACTCCTCGATTCAAGAAGAGCTCGGAGATAGGAGGAGAATAAGAGGTTAGCAACGTACGAACGTTTTCCAAGCGAGCCATGGGAGTCTAGGTTTTGCGAGCTAGCCCGTCAAAGAGTCTTTATCTTAAAGCATATACAGCCTCTTTGACGGGCTACTCTCCAAGCAGCACGACCTCGCTTCCTCCCGAAGCTGCCTAGTTACACAATGCAGTTTTTTCTAGATTTTTCTTGGTTCAGATGGGAATGCGTCTGTTGTATCGGATAGTTCCTCCGGAGCAGACTTAGCAGACTAACCTGGGATAATAGCCCTCTCCGTATAAGGCTGAATCTTCACTCGTGTTCAAATACGTAATTCCTTGAGTGGAATGCCCCCCAACCTTGGCAAGCCATACCTCTCACCAAAGCGGACATCGGTCGGAAAACATGGATGTTTGAACGGACCTATCCACGTCACGGTACCCCGTTCGAACAATCACGCAATCTGGGCTTCGATCACGCTACCATCTAGTTTGGCAGTCCAAACGAACAAGCCTCAACTGGGCGCTACACCAGTCACCGGGGCATCGGTTATCCAACCTCCCCCGCATAGGATAGTAATAAAAGAACTTCGTAGCATTAGAAAGGTGCGAAGCCTTGAAGCAATCAATCGTACAGGTGCGGGAATAAGCAAATACCCCCTGTTGTGCCTGTCTGTTTAAGGGAATAGGTACAGAGGTCCGGTTTTTGGCTCGCTCTTGTACAGTTTCTTAACTTTTTTTGTTTTTCCACTCACAGGTTGATGAACGAGCTCCTACTCTTAATATGATTTCCGGCTGGGGAGTGCCTATTTGAACTAGCGACTAGCTTCTTTGTAATGTATTGAAGTGGAGGCAATAGATGATTCTTGTTCATCAACCAATTCTTAAACCGAAGAAGAGTAGGTTCCCCTAAGTAGTTGGAGGCGTCTTCTTTGAACTCAAAAAAAATGGAACTTTCATTCTTCCTGTGAGTGAATCCTATCATCTTCCGAAATTGCGTATAGAAAGAGAAAGAGATTCGTCTTGCCGGGTCTTTATCGCCTTTCGCCGGGCGATCCGATCAACGAAAATCAATCCTGAAATCAAATTACATAGATAATTATCGAAATCGTTCAGTAGGCTAATCTTGTCTTGACAGTTTCCATTTTCGATTGAGAAAGCGGCGGGCCCAAAGAGCTCTCCAATAGTGCCCCGAAACGGAGCCGGAGAGACGGTAAACCCTAGACCGGCTAAGATCGGATTGAACTGTCTTTGATTGGATGAAGACAGATATAGAAAGTGTGCAATGAGGGATCTTTCATTTAATTGTAACCAGTCTTTACTTAAGTCGACCCAAGCAATGTCCAGAATCAAGCTCATAGCCAGATCGTATATCATACTAAGAAGGGTCGAGAGAGACTCTCCACACGAACGAAAAAGCAACTCGCCAGACTCGAACTGGCATAGGCGGATCGCATCAAGCCTCAATAGAGTTGCTTTGGTGACACAGTTCGAAAGCTTAAGCCTCCTACGTCTGCGGGCGGCAACGTCCAGCCAACCAACCCAAAGAGTGAGTTAATAAGGAAGAGTTAAGGTTGTTGTACAAAACCAATCTCATGTCGACGACGGAACAAGGTTCCTTTTCGAACCTATCTATATACGTCAAAATGTTCGATTGTTGGAATTGGATTATGATTCTAATAATAGCCCCTATCAGACGATTCTAAAAAGATGACTTTTCAACCAGTTGTATAAAAAAAAAGGCCCGTTCGCACTCGGGAGAAAGTGTACGAATAGTCCTTAGTGACGGGAGTACTGGACCCATATTATTCCCCACTGGTTTTCCACCTGTCACTATGCTATTCGGGTAAGGGTTGCCTGGTAGTGTGGCTGACTTAATAGCTTGCATACTGGGGCCACATTGCCTTGCAAGGTAATCAATTTCCAGCAGATGTATCGGAGTAGTGTAGTGTCTCTGTGAGTGGATTAAGGCTTTCCGTGGAACTGCGAACGGGTCTCGTGGCGATCTGTGTGTTCTGTGCTCCGACCCAAGTAGGGATGGCTAATCGGACACTGAGCAAAGTTGGCATCCTGACCTAGAGTACAGGTCTGGGGTGTACCCACCCTAGGCTTCGTTATGGCAGGTTCGATCACATATGGCCAATACTCATCATTCATATTTGTGTATCACTCTTACTTTCTTTGGTACTTTGTAAGTCTTCAGCTTTTAATATACTCTTATGTCTTGGAAGCTACTCAGAGAAGTAGTAATCCCCTCCTAACATACACTCACTTTCCTTACGAGTCTATGTTCTTCGTTGTGCTTTCTTTATAGCTTGCACGCTATTGGATGGTTGGTTGAATTTTCCTTCTTCCATCTATCTGCTGCCATTTACCTTGTCTGTAACTTATGAACACTCAAAAGTTTAATTAAAGGAAGTGACATCCTCGCAAGGATGAGGGAGATAGCAGGATCCCAAACCCGGGCATTGACCCCAATGTGAAAGGGGAGTCACCACAGAACTCGCGGGGAGACTCCTCCTTTGAAGAGAGAAAGAGGTCATGTCATCATGCCAACTTGGACTTACAGAGAATAGGTCTAGAAAGAAACTTGACCGAGAATGCGGGCAGACAATAGTAGGAAATAGAGCCTGTTGGCCCCTTCATTAAGAACACCACGTACACTTACGGCCGAAGTGCGAAAGCATGGTCTGTCTTGTACCCGGAGAAGACCACAAGAAAAGGAACAGCATAGGCATTGACTAGATAAGTCCATGCTGAAGGACAATTGAGGATGTAAGGTTAAAAAGTCATTTTCAAGAGTCAAAGCTGAAAGGAAAGTAAGATCAATGTGACAAATTACAGAATAACCTTAGAGAGGATAATTTTTTTAAATAATAGATAGAACCATAGCTATAATGGAAAGAACAAATAAAAGACATTCCTAAGGAGGAAGGAAGAAGGGAAGAGAGTCAAATAACTTGGGGGATATGGAGCTAGGTACATTTCTTTCTTAAAAGGCAATGCAACAAGACTATACAACAATGAAAAATTACAAAAGGAAAGAGAAATTGGCTTCACAAAACAAAATAAGTATCCGGGGGATGGGATCTTCCGACCAAATTCTTGGATTGCCTCGGACGGGAGTCGTCATCATTGATGGTCTTTCTTGAGGAAGGGTGGGCGGTTCATCAACCCTCCTTCAAGCTAGGGGGGTGGCTGGTTGGGAAGGTTCCAATTCGAAGAGATATGCCAATATAGCTTCAGTGGATCTAGTGGGAATGAGATTCTATGCCCACAAGTCAGTCTCTTAAGCGTCAAGCTTGCCTAACCGCAGAAGTAGTACCGAGGACCAAGAGCTCGGGAAATTCAGATCGGGCATCCAGCTTTGCTGTAAGAACACTGACTTCGAACAAAGAAAGACCGGGCGGTCGGGCTCCAGGTGTGCCCCTGAGATAGTTATCCCCTTGGAAGGGCTTACACATTTTTGGGATAGCTGCGCTTAATTTATATAATTCATCATGGAAAAAGAGCAAAAGAATAGCGTAAGGTGAACTAGAGTGGAATTGAAAGACTACTTCTTGATGATTTAATCAGTTTTTATTTTCGAGTCTCATAAGAAAAAGAGATGTGAAACTGGCAGTGTTTCCAAGATAGATAGTTGTTGCCACGGATCATAGTGCATTGGCCATGACGCGGGAAGTAGCACGTACATTGGCTCAGAGGTGGGCCCCAGTGCAGGTGAAGGTATTTTGTCAAGGGCTCAAGCGCAAAGAATGATCCTCCTGATTGGATGATTTTTGCTCTTCTTCAGGCGAGATAGAATCGATGAATCTTCCTCCATTCGTCCGAATAGAAGGTGACTTCCCTTGTTAGGTTCAAGTACGTAATATGCTTTCCTAGGTGCTTAAGGCAATGAGTGGATCTGGGGGACTAAGGCGGGTCAGCTCAGTTAGATGCTGTGGACGAAAGGCTTGTACTGGCATATCGGGCGGCTCGGGGAAGAAGAACAGCAGCGGTAGCATATGGTTGGAGGTTTGGAAGAAAGTATGAACGGGGTTTGCCCCCTAGTGGGGAACCTTAGAATCCCGATTCTCCCTTTGGAGCTATTGAGCTGGAATCCCTCAGCAGGTCTTCTGCCCTTCCTTTCCCGTTCATCCTTAGATGCAGCACCTTACATCTTCCTTAGCTTAGCACGTATTTTTTTTCTTCAAGGATTTGCTTGGTCTATCGATGTAGACTACTTGTAGCCTAAGTAAGTAGGAGATTCCCCCTTTCTTTGTCTTAGTTTGAGTACTTTCCTTTGCTGTGCTGATCCGGTCTTGAATTGTTTGTTTGAGTGTTGGTGCCATGCCCTCCCAATTCCATGGTACTTCACAAGTAGTCATTCGTATTGGTGACTCTTAGCTTCTTCCTCTTAGTCCGAAATTCAGATTGAAAAAACCCTTGCCTTGAAAAGCTGGGAATCCCAGGTTGATTTAGTGACCACTTTTGTCATGAGGAGTGAGGCCTAGCATCTTTGGTTCTTCTTGTCCAATTTTTTTCGATAAATCATCCCGCCGTTTACATAATTCGAATCACTTTCTCAGCCCAGTTTAGAAAGGGAACTTTTTTGAGTCGAAAATATCGAGGTTGACCGTCAGGGGCCAAAAAATAAGTTCCTTGAAGATATATTCTGATTTATGTCCCACCAGTCAAAGCAGCTAGCTAAGCAAGCCAATAAGATCTTTCTTTGTTTTCATTTCGGGTCAATGGGGCACCTACAAATTGGATTCAACCAGTGGGGCTCTTGATCTAATTGAATTTGTGATTGAAGACTCTACTCACGCTCTAAAAGGCTTTCCCAACCAACATTCCTGCATCAATCAAAAGTGACCTGAAAGAAAGGAGAATCATCCAGCTGGAACAGAAGGGCGCCTTGGATCAAAATGAGGCCTATTATGTAATAGTGGTAGTGGACTCGAGTTGTCAGAGGTCTCTTTTGAAGAAGAACAGCCCCATTTGAGTCGAGAAATCCCGCCGGGGCTAAACTCAATCAGTATGCATTAAAGACGGGCTTAATGAATAACTACTATTCAAATGGAGTGGTTCCACTGGTCAAGTAGTCCCGCGAGCCAGCCAATAGAGTAATGAATAAGAAAAATCACTTGGCGTAGTGCTTTCATTCAAGTAGGGGTTAGGGCCAGTCAAGTAGGCAGCAAATGGTCCAGGGATCAGTCTGTCAATATATCATTCCTCTTACTGATGCGCTCCTTTATTTGAATTGGAAGTATGAGCCGGCGACTCACTCTCCACAATTGGATGAATCAAAATAAAAGAGACCTATTACCAGTCTGATTTCTCTATTAGGTGCAACAAAGGAAGATCTAGGTGAGGTTGAGTGCTCGCTTTCTTCCATCGATCGGAGCTCTTTGGATTGATCACTTGTCAAGGACAGCCCGGAATTCCCGCTGACTATCCAGCAACAGAGCCATAACATCCAAAGTCAGTCATATTCTCGTCCATCCACGACAAGGTCTTGGTCGGGGGCTTCGACCCATAGAGAATAGGGTGGCTCTCAAACTGAAACACATGTGGTAGGGTCTGTCTCTCTTTGTGAGCATACCAACCCGAGTTGGATCAATGAGGATGGTGTGATCTGACCTCTCAATCGTGGCCATCCGAGGACTCCCTCGCCTTTGTCTTTCCTTTCGGCAGAGAATCAGACGGAAAAACAGAAGGGGATATTTGAAACTCCAAGGAGGACGGGCATGACAGAGTTTGGCAAGAATCATCCCTTCCTTTTTCGAAGACGACGAGCTGTCCACCTTCATTACCTAAGATGAAGAATTATCACCCATGCTACGAGTCTGCGGTCAAGCTCGAGATCCCTCTTCGATAGACATGAACCAGGCGAGTCCGAATCCCTTTCTCTTTTGTCAGCTGATCCTACGAGCTTTCATAGAAAGCCTATATAGCGCGTACAAGAACAAGTGGTGGGCAATCTTCTCTGCGCTCTTTGACTTACCATAGATCCTTAGTGGTGGACCGAACTGCCTCAAGCCCTATCGTCAAAGACAGACTCTTTTGGTGCAATGAGCTAGGCTGACTTTGACGAAAGTCAATGGTAGGTTGTTCTCGTCAAGCAGTAAGGCGACAATCCAATCCTGAGCTTCGTCAATAGGCGTCCAATCCTAGGAAAAAAGGTAGGGTAGAAGAGCCCAGTCGTCTAGCACCGTCCCCTGCCTCAACTCCACAATAAAAATCATTTGTAAAAAAAAAGGTGGTTTGCTGCTGATCCTTTCCCCGGCATTGGAAAGACCTGACAAAGAATAATCATCCTTAGATTGGAAAATGTGCTATATGGAGGTTTTTCTGATTGTTTACGTACTTACTCATGATCCCCTTATTGAGATCTATGATCCTCCGTGGGGTAAGGGACTCTTCTTCCCCAGTAGTGAAGACCACAATACAATGATTCTTTCTCTCTCTCATACATATGAGAATGAAAAGTATCGAATGCGTCTCGTGACATGAAGAGGAAGTCCCAAACTGGGATCAGAGCTTTTTCGTCAAACAATCATGATTGGCAAGCTTACGCCCCGAATAGGGCTCAGCTCACATCAAGAAATTTCGAAGAAGAAGGGGATCGCTACTCTAATGTTCGCTTGGGTAAGCGGATTCACTCGTTTTCATCTTGAAAGAAGACTGGTTAGAAGTAGAGCCTTGGTTCGTTCTTTGGTTATTTACCGTAACCGGAAAAATCTACAGAAGCTCTTACGGAATTGAGATAGACTGGTAGTTCGAGGATCAGACCTTCGTACCAGCCCGAACTCGATCTACGGCAGAATCACAACCGTCCAGAGGCACTTAAGGCAAGGGCCGTGATCGGCAGAAGGGCCCTCTACCTGCTTCCATTGGGACTTCATTCCGCAACCCGGGGGAAGGAAGCGGATGGAATCCTCTTGGGCAGTGGCAGTGACAGCAGCTGTATAGCGAGGAGGCCAAAGTAATTCAATTACTGGAAAGATAGAGCCAGGAATTGCTGTAAAAGTAATGAAACTAGGAACTCCTCCTATATAAACTACTGATACAATGGCACTAGCCAAAGAAACCCTTGGTAAAGCAGAAGAACTGAACACTGGCTTGAAGAGAACTAAAACAGCATTGAGGGAAACTAGAGAAAAGGAAACTGACTTGTTCACAGGATAGATATTAGCCCTAGAACCGGCTATCCCTCTTCTATTCAGTCGAGTCATTTCCTATCCCTCTTCTATTCAGTCGAGTCATTTCATCTTTAACTTGAGAACCCGTGCCGCTATCCCGATGGAACCAGATGGACTGGCTGGAAGGGAATATACAATAGACTATAAAAAAAGCACTTTCTTTCGCCTCAAGGCTTCTAGTGCAATATCTTAGGTCATCCTAGAAAATCGCTTTTAGCAGCCCTAGTTGAAATACTCCTGCTTGAGATACTCTTTTCAAAAGGAACGAAGTAGTTTTACTGTAAAAAGGAAAGGAACTCCAGCTGTAACAGACTTCAAAGTAAAGGACAGATATGCCGCACTAGATAACCCCAGGGAGAGCGAAAGAAGGTATTAGCAATAAAAGGCAGAAGCAAGGCAACCACCTGGCACGAAAGAGGCTGACAGGGAAAAGGGCCTATAGAAGGTGTTATCGGAAACTGGCACTGGCTTTATTACTTGATCGATCTTACACAGGCTTGCTTGAGATATTCCTATTTTCATCAGAGAGGTTGACAGAGACAGGGCCGGTAGAAGGCATTCTATTAGAACTTGCAACCTATTACCTACTGCCCAGGGACCCCTACTATGGAACGCTTGTAGGGACCCTACCTATTGCCTCTAATGGACCACTCGTCGTTTGGACCGCTCCTATAGAAGGAAACTATTTGAGACTGGGGAAACTATTATCTCCTAGGGAAAAAAAAATGACTTCCTATCGACCACATTCTCTCGTCTGGCTCGGGAGGAAAAAAAGAAAGAATTACAAATGCTGCTGGCTTTCCTGGCTAGCTTACACAAGACCTTAGGATGACTTGCAGGTATTCCCTCTCTCTGTACTAGTCTGTGACTGAATTGAGTTAATATGAGTTAATTGATTAGAGCTATCCATTTCATCCTTTCAAGGAAAGGCCCCTTTTTAAAAAGGATTCACCTTAGCTTCTTGCTTACCAGTTTGCCTAAAATCATCCCTATTTGCCTAAGGAACTGCCCGAAAGGGATTAGGAAATGCATGAGAACTGGTCTAGAAACTAGTCCCTTATCCAACCACTTAGGACTTAGAGGATTACTTTAGGACTGCAGGATATGCTGGCAAGGGAAATGTTACACTCGAATCCACCCCAGGATAGGCGGACGGACTAATCCTCACAACTCTCCCCAAGTTCCTGTATAAGCTGATCTTTTTACCAAGTATGAAATTCCAACCTCCAGCGGAGATGGTACCAAAACAGGAGCTAAGTTACTTCAAGTCAAGTATTTACTTATGGAAAATGTAAAATGAAATATCTCTCCACGCTTAGGAGTGGCTGGGCTTCTTCCCGTACTCACTGAGTTCGAACTGCGCGGTTCTGGACCTCCTGTGGCACCAACTGGTAAACGAAGGAGAGAATCATCCGTGACACCGGACTTTACTATCCGATGAGGCAAAAGGAAGAATCTCAAGTAGACGGTCAAGCAAGAGAAAGTGGGTCAGCGACAGCGGACGCTACTCGAACATCATCCTAATCCTATGGCACAAGGAGTTCAAATCCCAAAGAGCACAAAGGTCCTTCAAATCAAGAGGCCCCTATTGTATTGAGTTGAGTGAAAAGCCCATTTATGGAACTTTTTGTAAAGCTTTCCACCGAAAGAAAGATTAGTAACCTTCCCACTCCTCTACCAGGATTCTTCCTATTTTAGGGGAGGCTTAGTCTGTCAAGCCCAGTTCGAGCAGCTTGGCATGAGACTTTGAGTTGTGGGTCCTGTGTAGTTAAAAGAAAAGTAGTACCTACAGGGATTCTTTGCCATCATTGATTCATAATCAAAACTTTTTGTATTTCCTTTCTTACTAAAAAACTAAAAAAGGAGAAAGCGATGTCCTTAATTCAATTAAATTAATCAAAGTTTGGTACTTCTACAGCGAAGGTCCTATAAAGGGCTTCTCTTTTTTGGCGGGCACTTCCTAGCTATGGGTCTGGTCCCGTGGAATACCCAGGGGTCAAAAAAGGGGCCTTCTTCGGCTACACCAACTAATGTATTAGATTGCGTTTCCCGGATTGATGCTAACCTGAGCTAACTTTGAACCTTACCATGTCAGCGGTACACGTTGTACACGAAGCCAGTTCTGTGCTTTGCCTTACAGAGGTTCGAGAGGACAGATAGGCTAAATGAAAGAGAGGTTATCTCGACTGTCAAGAAAGCATTATCAGTACAGGAAGCAAAGAATGCCCAGATGACCTGATTGTACTAGCCTTCTTCCATTCCAGTACTGTAATAAGCTAGCTACGCCACTCGTTCAAGATGTCTGAACATTGGCTAAGGAGGTTCTAGTCATGAATGCTGACAGAGAGAATGGACTTGATTCACCTTTGCCTATACCTGCATGTAGCGGGAATGTAAGATGCCAGTCCCCCCGCTAAAGGGTACTTTAGGTGCGATTCAATCAATAGCTAGCTTCCAGCAAGTTCTCAATCCAGTTGGGGGATTAGGAATTAGGAAAAAAGTAGGCTCTATTACTTATGGGGTACCCTCTTTCCGGTCAGATAGTCTTTCATATCACAGTGGGTGGGGACAGTTTTCTTCGTTATCACGCTTGTTTTATGTGCCTACGTCCCTTCTATTCTACCCTATCCCTATCTTTCTTAAGACAAGCACAGGATCCGTATCTGTCTTATTGACCGGCTTTGGTCGAGCAACCGCTACATTTCTTGAACGGCCACAGCCTACATAACTCGTCTCCCTCTTTTCAAGGAAGTGAGTCTCAAACCATATGTAGTTCTCGGTCCTTTTTATACAGTTCCTGACAGGTGCTTTTGTGGCTCTTCACTCCAGCCCTGAAGTATTCTGTGAGCCCAATCTGTTTAACGTGGGCCCTCCGTTATGAAATGAAAGAAAGCGGTGAAAGACTATATCCTTCCACCCATCTCAGCCCCTTCATACTAGGGGACATAGTTGATTAAATTCAAAAAGTTACTAAGATCTTGGAATAACCAACTAGTGGATCCCCGTAAAATGATATCATAATAGGTATCTTGGAGATACCCTGGGATTTGAACCGCATCGTTTCCCATTACAGCGCGAATCAGATCTGGTATGTTCCACTCCGGGGGTAATTGGGTATTATGCAGTCGAACCAACTCTGCGCATTTTTCGCAGATTTCATTAAATACTCGGTCTAACTCAGGTGGAGCGCTTTCCGCGTCCGACCTAGTTGAAGAAAGAGTGGAAGAGGTACTTGAAGGGAAAGACGGAGTCCCTTCAACCATAAAATTCAAATCACTGGGCGTTGGATTCCCATAGAGTATCAGTGAATTGTTATTCATTAGAGGCAACTTTGTTCAATCGCTCTGCTCCCTCTCCCAATCGTTGATCAAGACTCTCAATTCTATGGCGGCCCGGTGACAGGAATTGTCCCATTGTTCCGGGTTGGAGGAAAAGGCGTCGAGAACCTCTGATATTTTGAGGCGCTTCTCCGGCGAAGCCGTTGGAAGCCCAATATCCTCTTCAATCCGGGTGCGAAAGTCGGCGCGGGGTTGTCTATGGCCCCGCGTGATTGAACGGAAAACCCGGACGATCTTCGTCCGTAAGAAATCAATACTGGGGGCTTCCGGCCCCATGACCCCCATGGGGAGATTGGGAGCCTCCCCTCCTTGCGGCTGCTCCTCGTTCCGCACCGAAGAGGATACCTCCGGGTCAGGGTAGAGCCATCTTTCCACCCGGGATCCACTCAGGGTGGATGAGGTGCCTGTGCTCGCCTCTGGAGCCCCCTGCGGTTGTTGACCCGGGTTTGGGGCCGCGGATGGACCCTCCCCTTGGTTACCATAAGCATGGTGAATCCAAGAATCCCCAGTAGAGGATATGGAGGGTAGGGAAGAGGAAGAGCTATCTGCGCCTGACCCCCGAACCATCCAGGAATGGATGGTCTCCTCGAACTGGAGTCCTTCCTTCTCAAAAATAAAAGTAGGTAAAGAATTCATATAAACGCCTTTGGCTTGCAACACCAACCGCGGAACAAAAAGAAGAAGTTGTATATATACATTATATTTATTATATATCTGACAATAAGTCAAAGCTACAATCACAGGAATGACCAAAAAAAGATGTTTCAAATAAGCTCGAGTACGGTCCGTGCGCCGTTTTTCTTCTCTACCATGACGAATCAATTGATATTTTTGTGGGGGGTGGAACCTCTGGTTTCCCATTGGCAGCCACTTTGTCTCAATCCTTCCGTGTTATTTTGCTTGAACGTGGTGGAGTTGCCTACGGTAAACCCAATTTGATGACACAGGAAGGCTTCTTGGCCACACTGACTGAGGTTGACACATTTCACTCAGCATTCACGTCCAAGGATGGTGTCCCAAATGCCAGAGGGAGTCTTTTCGGTTTTCGGTGGAAGCAGTGCAATCAATGCAGGCTTTTACAGCCGAGCAGACCCAGCCCCAGATCAGGTGTCAATTGGGACCTCACAATGGTGAACTAGTCATATGAGTGGGTTAAGAAGGCAATTGTCTTCAGGCCAGAGCTTAGGAACTGGCAATCGGCCGTTAGAGATGGGTTGTTGGAGGCAGGGGTTCAACCTTATAATGACTTCAGTTTGGATCATTTGCTGGGCACAAAGATTGGTGGCTCAACGTTTGATAGCTCAGGGGGGGAGACACAGTGCTGTGAATCTTCTCACTTATGCCAATGCTGTGAATATCAAGGCTACTGTCTACACAATGAGAGGATATGGCATCTACTTCACAGTATTCAAGGTCTAGCCTATCAGCAATTGGTGTGGTTTATCGCGATCAACTGGGAAAGTTTCACCATGCAATGGTGCGGGAAAACGGGGAGGTGATATTATCTGCTGGTGCAATTTGGAGTCCACAATTTCTGTTGTTGAGTTGCATTGGTCCGAGGTCTTACCTATCGTCTTGGGGGATTCCTGTGGCATCCCATCATCCATATGTGGGACAGTACATGACAACCCGCAGAACGGCATATCAATTGTGCCTACAATCCCACTTGAGCACTCACTGATTCAGGTTGTTGGAATAACTGATGCTGGTGCTTATGTCGAAACAGCTTCGAACATGGTCCCTTTTGCACCCCCAACTCGTTCTGTGTTTCTCAGAGCACCTTCACATTTTTTTCTGAGGCCTCATGGATAAAATTGTTGGGCCACTTTCGACTGGCTCATTAAGGCTCGCTTCCCACAGACGTCAGAGTGAATCAAATAGTCTGATTCAACGACTTTTCCAACCCGGTGGACATAGAAAGGTGTGTGAATGACACACTGAAGTGAAGATCGGGAATGTGTGGAGAAGTCGGACCATGGTGGACCTCATGTTCCATGACTAGTATGGAGCTCGAAGCTTCAGGTTCGTGGGGCCTGCACTGCCTGTTGATCAATCCAACTATTTCAAAATGGCGGAGTCTTCCGAACCGTTAGCACCAACCGTTAAACACCATATGGCATTACCACAGGGGGCTTTGTCGTCGTAGGCAAAGTGGCTGATTGTGATTATATTGGTTTAGTTCGAGTTGGCGATGGCTCAACACTTATTGCGTAAGTAAACAAAAGCATCGGGGCTACTGCTTTGGTTGTTTTTGAGCGGACGATGTTCAAATTAAATATTTATATTATAATATAAATATTTAATTAAATGTTTAAAAAAATTGTCCGTTGACTTAATTGATTGGACGATTTTTGAGTCTATTTATATAGTTAGTATAGACCGGAAAATCCAATTTCATAAGAGGAGAATGGAGAGAAGAAAGGGTTGAAATAAAGTCAGTGTTCAGGTTGATCAGAAGAGGCAGAAATAGCTAGAACTGAGTCCAAGCTCTTGAGGTTGTGCTTTCAGGCTAGGACGACGTACCATGATACTTTCCGTTTTGTTGAGCCTTGCTCCGCTGGAAGTTTTTTGATCAATAGAAGAGGAAGAGGAGTCAGCCAAAAAGAAAGACCACCAAAAGTAACGACCACCAAGATACGCATAGTGATTAGATCTTTTGAGCACCCATTTTTGGAAAACCATTTTTGGGGGCTTCCGCCTTACACACGGAAGATTGGATTGCCTGAATCACGAGTCTTATATACTGTGTTGCGATCACCTCATATTGATAAAAAATCCAGAGAACAATTTGAAATGGAAATCAAGAAAAAATTTCTGGTCATAAAAACGGAAAGGCATGAATTGCGAAAGAAGTTCTTTCGGTTAAAACGACAACGTATATTTGGAGCTCAATATGAAATCCTATTTTCTTGCAAGACCCGTTCGGATAAGGGAAAACTCCAGAAATTGCTTTGAAGGAAGATCAAAGCGTTGACCCTTTCCTGAACCAGAAGGGGGGGGTGAGAGAAAAAGGGGATCGCCCCATCAAGAAAGTTAGGGCTTTCCGTACCTTCCCTACCCCCTCCCCTTTCCATTCTTCCTTCCCCCCTCACTCCCCCTTTTTCAATAAAGAAGCCCCGCTCCCTAAGGGGCCCCCCTCTGATAAGGAAGGAAATAAAAGAATCTCCATTTTATGACAAATCCGGTCCGATGGCTGTTCTCCACTAACCACAAGGATATAGGGACTCTATATTTCATCTTTGGTGCCATTGCTGGAGTGATGGGCACATGTTTTTCAGTACTGATTCGTATGGAATTAGCACGACCCGGCGACCAAATTCTTGGTGGGAATCATCAACTTTATAATGTTTTAATAACGGCTCACGCTTTTTTAATGATCTTTTTTATGGTTATGCCAGCGATGATAGGTGGATTTGGAAATTGGTTTGTTCCAATTCTGATAGGTGCACCTGACATGGCATTTCCACGATTAAATAATATTTCATTCTGGTTGTTGCCACCAAGTCTCTTACTCCTATTAAGCTCAGCCTTAGTAGAAGTGGGTAGCGGCACTGGGTGGACGGTCTATCCGCCCTTAAGTGGTATTACCAGTCATTCTGGAGGAGCAGTTGATTTAGCAATTTTTAGTCTTCATCTATCTGGTGTTTCATCCATTTTAGGTTCTATCAATTTTATAACAACTATCTTCAACATGCGTGGACCTGGAATGACTATGCATAGATTACCCCTATTTGTGTGGTCCGTTCTAGTGACAGCATTCCTACTTTTATTATCACTTCCGGTACTGGCAGGGGCAATTACCATGTTATTAACCGATCGAAACTTTAATACAACTTTTTTTGACCCCGCTGGAGGGGGAGACCCCATATTATACCAGCATCTCTTTTGGTTCTTCGGTCATCCAGAGGTGTATATTCCCATTCTGCCTGGATCCGGTATCATAAGTCATATCGTTTCGACTTTTTCGGGAAAACCAGTTTTCGGGTATCTAGGCATGGTTTATGCCATGATCAGTATAGGTGTTCTTGGATTTCTTGTTTGGGCTCATCATATGTTTACTGTGGGCTTAGACGTTGATACCCGTGCCTACTTCACCGCAGCTACCATGATCATAGCAGTTCCCACTGGAATCAAAATCTTTAGTTGGATCGCTACCATGTGGGGCGGTTC
The DNA here is from genome assembly GCA_027576455.1 of Erythroxylum roigii. NCBI lineage: Eukaryota > Viridiplantae > Streptophyta > Magnoliopsida > Malpighiales > Erythroxylaceae > Erythroxylum > Erythroxylum roigii. The sequence continues at coordinate 33,333 of JANZXV010000205.1, forward strand.
GATACAATACAAAACACCCATGTTATTTGCTGTAGGGTTCATCTTTTTGTTCACCATAGGAGGACTCACTGGAATAGTCCCGGCAAATTCTGGGCTAGACATTTCTCTACATGATACTTATTATGTGGTTGCACATTTCCATTATGTACTTTCTATGGGAGCCGTTTTTGCTTTATTTGCAGGATTTCACTATTGGGTGGGTAAAATCTTTGGTCGGACATACCCTGAAACTTTAGGTCAAATCCATTTTTGGATCACTTTTTTCGGGGTTAATCTTACTTTCTTTCCCATGCATTTCTTAGGGCTTTCGGGTATGCCACGTCGCATTCCAGATTATCCAGATGCTTACGCTGGATGGAATGCCCTTAGCAGTTTTGGCTCTTATATATCCGTAGTTGGGATTTGTCGTTTCTTCGTGGTCGTAACAATCACTTCAAGCAGTGGAACTAAAAAAAGATGTGCTCCAAGTCCTTGGGCTGTTGAACAGAATTCAACCACACTGGAATGGATGGTACAAAGTCCTCCCGCTTTTCATACTTTTGGAGAACTTCCAGCTATCAAGGAGACGAAAAGCTATGTGAAGTAAAAGAATCAAAGGTTTCCGACTGCTACTAAGAACAGGTTCTCGGATGGGCAGGAAGTTTCTTTCTTACCACTCCTTTCTTTTTGGTGATGTTGAATCCCTAAGGTAAGGATGATTCTGTCAAAAGCTTCTGGCGAACACTCGCCGTCCACTTCTGGTTCTTCGTCCCACGAATCTCTTGTCGCTCATGCATCGGTTTAGTCTTAGGTTTCGCGCTTGGAACATCTTTTTTTTTTTGGCGAAGTCAGTCAAGTCATAAATGAATCGTCCGATATTGTGGAAACCGCAACTCGGCAAGCGATACAACCTGGGCAGCCCCCAGAGGTCGAAGCGGGGTTTGAGCAGGTAAAGGAAAAAAACCTTCAAAAAAGGGGTCCGCCCGGGGCCTAGCAGTATGGATCGCCGCTGAAACCATAATGGTAGCACTCTCCGTTGTGTCTATAAAATAAATGGAAGTTATGAGTACAAAAATGGAGCGTTATAAGTTTGTCTAATTCTTTTCTTTCTCCCGCTTTCAGACAATTAAGGTTTTCATCTTTATTTCTCCTCGGGAAAGATTGACCTCGGAAAGTGCCTCCGACCCCCGGACGTAGCCATCCGCCGCGTGGCGAACCGGGTGACCGTCACGGATCGAATAAAAGGTAGTTCGCTGGGTATGTCTTTTCAGCCCAGAAGTGCTGATTCAAATCCAGCTCGTGACAAGCAAATTTTCTTCCCTAAAAAAATGTGGGTACTCCTCGGTCGGAATAACGCTCCTGCTCCTGACTGAACGAGGAGAGAAAACAAAAAGACAGAAAAGAGAAAGAGAGGGAATAATAAAAAGAAATAATGGATCACTGAACACAGAAGAGCGAGAAGACAGCACTCCCCAAGCCAAGGATGAGTGCCAAAGACGATCTTATCCTCCGTTACCAACGATGATGAAAAAAAAAAAGAGATCAATTCCACTCTAATTGCTCTGGTGCTCAAGGTTGAAAATCCAGCTTCTCCCGACCAATACAGGGGCTTTTAAGCCACTCACCAACGTCTTGTACAAAATTTTGGTTCTAAGCAACAGGCTTTTTTTGGTTATGGACTCAATTATTAGCCCAGCTTTCAAAAAAAGGCAATGCATCCAGGATAACCTCTTGCTTTGTCACGATATGCTTCAATAATTCCACCTTCTGCAAGAGAAAGGCAGGATGTGTGTGAAAATGGACCTGAAGAAAGCGTTCGACAGTGTTGACTGAGGATTCCTGGGAGCTGCCATGCTGGCTATGTGCTTCCCCCAGAAGTGGATCGAATGGATAAGGACCCACATTTTCAAATATTCCATTGTTATCAATTACCCTCCACGGCCCAGTAGTTGAGGTCTCAGGCAAGGCAACCCCCTCCCCCCTATTTCTTTGCCATTGTCATGGAATGTCTATCCTTGCTCTTACAGATCCGTGAAGAAGCGAAGCTCATTAAGTTCCCATACTCTAAAGATGAGGTCTCAGTTTCCTACCTCCTTTTTGCTGATGATCTGATGATATTTCCCAATCCGGACATCCACTCAGTCCAAAACCTTATTCAAGATTTTCACAAATCCTCCGGCCTTCCGGTAAAATTAAAAAAATGGAGCGTATTCTGCTCTGCTATTTCTTCCGCTATAAAGGCCGCTATCCTCTCCATTCTCGGTATGCATGAGGAGCAACTCCCTGTACCTTGTCTCAGCCAAAATGGAATTTGCTAACGGTAGTCCCTTGATAGACAAAATCAGCAAGAAGCTAACCGGGTGGAAGGCCAGAATGATTTCTTTTGCTTTTGCCGGACGACGACAGCTTATAAATACTTTTTTTTTCATACCAACGCTACTGGATATGCTCGTTTCTGCTCTCTTATAGCAGCACTAATGCTATAATCATGCTTCAACAATTCCTTTAGGGTGAGATCAATAAAGTGAGTTGGGGGACCTTCTGTCAACCGAAAAAGGAGGGTTGTGTGAAACTGAAAGTGAGTGAATAGGTTAAACCCTAATCACCACGAATTATATATATATATACAACAGAGTGTACAAAAAATAGGTAATTACAATTAGACCCTGACATACTATATATAAATAATGTTATTCTCAACACTCCCCCTCAAGCTGGAGCATATATGTTATCAATGCCCAGCTTGGATATTCAATTCTCGAACCCCTCAAGGACTTAGTGAAAAGGTCGGCCAACTGGTCTGCAGAGACTGTAAACTCTGTGATCAGCTCTCTAGATACAATCCTCTCTCTAATGAAGTGACAGTCCACCTCTATGTGTTTTGTCCTCTCGTGGTAAACTGGGTTAGAGGCAATGTGTAGTGCTGCTTGATTATCACATATCAATCTCATAGGCCTCGGTGGAGCAGGTCTAGGCGGATAAATCCCGATCTCCTCAAGAAGATGGCGCAACCATAGCAACTCACATGTCGCAACTGACATGGCTCTATACTCAGCCTCTGCACTAGAACGAGCTACCACATTCTGCTTCTTGCTTTTCCATGATACCAAGTTTCCACCCACAAATACGCAATAACCTGACGTGGAACGCCTATCAGACTGTGAGCCAGCATAATCTGCATCTGCATATCCCAATATATCAGTATGTCCGTGGTTACGGTACAGGAGGCCCTGCCCAGGAGCCCCTTTGACGTACCGTACGATGCGAAGTGCTGCCTCCCAATGCTCAACACAAGGAGAAGTCATGAACTGACTCACCACACTAACAGGAAAGGCGATGTCTGGTCTCGTGACAGTAAGATACAAGAGCTTCCCAACAAATCTTCGGTAGGATCAGAATATGGCTCCCCCTGATTAGGTACAAGTCTAACATTGGGAGTTCCTTTCTTGCTTTGACCTGTTTAAAGACATACTCTGGTGTTTTAGATTAAAAAAAAATAAAAAGAAATAAAACAAAGATGACAATAAAAAAAGAAAGTATAAGTATAAAGTATTAAAATAAGAAAATATATGATACTCTAGTAATTTAATGCACATAGAAATGAAAAGAGTACAACAAAATATTTAAAAATCTCACGAACAAGATCCAAGAATACGATTAGGTTGATAGAATGCGAGAAGGAAGTCTAAGGAT
>JANZXV010000205.1:37104-56401 GCA_027576455.1 Erythroxylum roigii
TTGACCAATGTACCTTGCAGCTCGTATAGTTTGTTGACCATACTTCATGAGACCAGTTAGCATGGGGAACATATCGTTAATAGTTATGAAAAATTGGATATTTGTTTCCTTCTCTTGGTTGAGACAAGCCATGAATATATAAAAGTAGTAGTCCCTTATTTAAAGTGAAAAGAGTTCAGAAGAGGTTGGTAATAATAAATTACCGAGAGAAATAGGTAAAAGAAATTTCCATCCGAGATTGAATAGTTGGTCCATTCATAGTCTAGGTAAAGTCCATCTTGTTGTGATAGGAATGAACAAGAACAAATAGGTTTTAACCAACGTAATAAAGATACTTATTTTGTTTCAAAAACGCCACTTATTTTATCTTTTTTTATTTCAAAAAGCTCAATGTACGGAATAGATATATTCCAACCGCCCATGTAAAGAACTGTTACAAAGAATGAAGAAACTAATAAGTTTAAATAAGAAGCAACATAAAATAAACCAAATTGGATACCTGAATATTCGGTTTGATAACCTGCTGCTCATAAGAAAGCCACTTTTAGGTTAGGGAAGAGTCTCTTTGTAAAAAGATAGGGAAAGAATTGTCTAAATCCAAAGGGACGTCCATTTCACTGATTTTTCGCCGGGATTAGGACACCCCATTTTTTTGAGGTACCACACGAGTCATTGTCCTTGGAAATCATTACAACATATTTTGAATAAAGTCTCCTGCCCTTCTCTGATTTTTTGTCTAGCTTCAGACTAGAAGTGATTGAACCGATGGGACAGCTTTCAAAGGCTAGAATAGCTCTATTTGAACTAGTTGAATGAAATGGATCCATACTCCATACAAAGGAACTGATAACTTGCATCCTTTAGTCAACCATTTCGTGGATGGGCAGTGGATCTGATTGGTAAGCCACCAGCAAGCAAGCAACATACGTTCATACTTGTTGCAACGGATGATTTTAACGAGTGAACGAGCTCCATACCCTCTCCCGTTGCTCGAGCGTCTGCAAACCTTTCTTTCCTGGTCCTATCGAACCAGATATTGTATAACCTGTTGAAAGCAAGCCAAAAAAAAAAGCGGTATTTATTCAAAAGTTGTCGCTGAACCCTTCGATTCTTCCTCCGATGAAGAAAATCCGGTTTTCGTAGATCGAAGCGGGTATTTACTCTTTCATGTCGGGTTTAAGAAAGAGGATTCATACCTTCGTTATGGTTTTAAACTTGAAGCAAAAGGGTAGCAGTTATTAAGAAGTGCTTGAGTTGGCCTGTCGAGTTCCTTCCATTTCCGTTTTTTTTTAGAGAAGGCTCCGAAAGGTAAGTAAACCCTACTTACTTAGAAAATGAAAGAACTTTCCCTCCCGTCTGAGACCTGGTAGTCTTAAGTATGGACATCCCACTTTCACTCGCTTCCCCCAAAATCAAGTCCAATTCCTAACCATGAACCTTATTTTCTATATACTCGTTCTACTTATTCCTTGAAGTCCTAGCCATGTCTATATCCAGGCGAGCTTTCCAGGGATCCGCTAGCCAAGATCTCCCATCCGGTCACCGAAAGCGGATTCTATCCTTATTAATGATTCCTCTCTAAAAAGAGCTCTCTCTTACCTGCATGCTCCTTTTTCCCGACTAACAGCTGAAAAATAGGACTGATCCCCCACCCTAAACTATAAAAAAAAAATCTCCGAGCCCTTCCCGGGACAAATCAGACTACATTCTGCCCGGTTTTGCACACAGTCTTCGGATTTGGCTTGGGAGCGGGCTAACGCTTTCATACCCAGTGAGGTAGCTGCTAGTCAAACCTTCCCCTGAACCGCTGGAATGGCTAATAGCATACCTTTCACTATCAACCAACAAATGTTTGCTACCCTATGTTCGCTTCCTGGCCTTTCCCCCGAAAGAAGCAGAATCGAGAACAAAACTGGCTGTTTGTTGAAGCTTTGCTTTGTCCGCCCTCCTTCCTAATGTCACTTCAGAAATCAAAGACAAAAGCCATAAATAACCACCAACAGAGAGACAGAGACTGATCACTTTTTGGTCGGGGCAGGGACTCGGATTAGCCTTGCGCTCGTTCTCGTTATTGGCCGATCTTTGGTCGAGCTTTCACAACGTTCTTTGACAAGGGGCTTTCCCTAGGATTGATTCTCCAAACCTTAACTTGACTCTTTTTCCATGTCTGTTGGTGGACTTACTTTTCCAATGGTTTGCCATCGTTCATCTATTCACAAGCACGTATTGGTCGACACCCAAACCCCACTTCTGCTTGTTCGAATTCAATCGGCCGGCCGGAAAAAGGCTTGAGTTTTCTACTAAAGAGTTGAAGAGGGGGAGTAATAGTAATAGTTCGGTGAGACCGATTGAACTACATCCAATAATAACCCTTGATTTTGCCATTCTTTCTCCGCTCATTCCTGTAGCGCTTACCGTTGATCACCGATGTCCGAGCCTTGCCCGATCAATACAGAAAAAGATTCTCCAGTAGGGAGGGAAGAGAGAGGCCTGTTCACTTAAGACAGGCAGTAGTATTTTCATTCAATAGGGAACTATTGAGAAAAGAGGGTCGCTAGACTGAACTTGACACCAAGCCAATCGATAAGGAAACAGTTAATCTTAGCCAAAGCAAACCAAATCGAGAATTTCGTAGAGAAAGAGAATCGGTTGTTGCAGCTGTGGCGGGTTTAGCTTGATACCAAAAATACGAGTCGACTGATGATTGTTCCGAAGGAAGGACAATAAACAAAATTCAGACTTTCTCCCGTCCATCTATCATTCCTCCAGCTCTCGCTTTTGCTATTCTTGCTGCTGAGGTTGCATTAAAAGCGGATTCTATAGCTATAGCTTACGTTACCCGCGGACTTCTTTTTCGGCAGAGACAGAAGGTGTATCCTCTAACTCTAAGGCAGACAATTAAGTGACATAAGTGGTCTCGTCCGTCTATAAGCATCTGATGAAGCAAAAGCCTAGTTCTAGGTAAAGCAAGCTCTCGCCTCAGGCATGGAAAGGAAAGAAAGGGGATTGCTTCAACCCATACAGGGCCTTTCTCAATTTACACACTTGTTTGCTGTTTTTAGTCTGTATATTACAACCAGGAGGCAACACCATATATACTGATTCTTGGAGATCTCCATGCAGAAACGCATTCTTCACATCAAACTGGTGCAAAGACCAGTCAAGATTCACCGCCAGAGATAGTAGAATACGAACCGTATTCATTTTGGCCACTGGTGCAAATGTCTCCATATAATAAATTCCGTAAGTTTGAGTATATCCCTTGGCGACAAGTCTTGCTTTGTACCGTTCAATGGTTCCATCAACTTTTTATTTAATGGTGAAGACCCATCTACATCCGACGGGTTTCTTCCCTTCAGGTAAGTCAACTACTTCCCACGTTGAGTTCTTTTGGAGAGACTGAATCTCTTCATTCATTGCTTCCTTCCATCTGGAATCTTTCAAGGCCTCCTGCACACTACTAGGAATAGATACAGCAGATAATTGATTCACAAATGATTCATTTTCCTTTGACAATCTATGATAAGACACAGAATTACTTATGGGATACTTAGGTTGCGAATTTAAGAACAGGTTCATAGTTTATTTTAGGTATTCCTCTTGTGACTCGGTTGGGTAGCACTTTTAGATGGGTTGGTTCAGAATTTACCTGAGACTCAGAAGTGGAACCGGCTTGAGAGAGCAATTGGTTAAACGGTACTTCGTGAAGGGGGGAAGCGGCTGGTGGTATCACTTCCATCTGATCCTGACTATTCTCATCCTCCAAAATGCGCCCATTTGCCTCATCTGGACACTTACCACTATTATCCAAGTTTCTACCACTTGTAAACGTGTCCAAAGGAGAGAAGTTGCCGCTTCGGGGGGGAAGATTTCCAAAGCTAGGCGCTGACGTGTACCAGACTGTACAACCAATGCCCAAGCAGACCAGAACCAGGAAACGCCCATAATTAACGTTATAATTAGTAACGACCTCCGTTCTATCAGAATAAGATCTAGACATCAAATAGACCGATTCAACTTTATATCTATTATACCAATGATATGATCCACGAGATGAAGTGACAGATAATCCAAAAGACATCATGGAAATCATTTTGTTATTTTTGAATATATATATGATTGTAACCCCAGTGTTCCTCTGGTTACACTGTAGCGTCCCTAGCTCAAGTCTTTAAAGACTTGAACCCCAACTCCTGCGCCTAACCCGGGTTGTACCGTACCTAATCATAGATAGTTCTAAGGCAATGGGAATTTTTTATTAGGAATCGGTCAAAACTTAGGGTAAGACCTGAGGAAGAAAGCAAGACAGTTTCTTCCCTAAAGATTAGTTCAATTAGTAGGATCATTTTTTTGCGGGAGCCCTTTCCCCTAAAGGGTCCTGATAGTAGGAGGAAAGTGAAAAGGCAATCAGACTGGCTTACAGGCCAACTGCTTCAAAGCCTAGCTGACTAACATCCCTCACTAGCTTTCAGAAGAGGGAATCAAATCCATATTCTTCGAAGAGAAAGCTGCTGCCCTTCTATAAATCTAAAAGAAAAAGGATTTTCTTACTTTCTTTCCTACTTGACAGGCCAATTCATCAATTGATACTGAACGAGACTTTTGTCCATCTTTTCACTAAGATATCAATTGTACTAAATCCATTCCTTCCATCAGAGTATATACTTTGCTTTTTGGATTACTAAAAAACCAAACTTAAAGCATGGATGGCATTGAAGAGCTAGATCATAGCCGGTATCAGGCAACTCAAAGGCCAACCCAAGATCAGATGAATAAGATCGCTTCCTCTACTTGGAGGGAAAGCAAAAATAGAACTCGAACGAGAGGCGACGGAGGCTGCTTTCTCAATAGGTGACGACAGGGCCAGAACGGAACGGAGGAGAACGGGATAGATGAATAGAATAGTTCCGAAAAGACAGGCGAGCCGAACCTTCATTAGCTGACTTGGGAATGAAAGTGACCTATCCTACTCTTATGAAGGCGACAGACCAACGTGTCTTTTGAAGCTCATCTTTTTGCGTAAAACGAAGATCATTTACGTTCTAAATCAAAGTCTTTCTTCAATGAAGTCAGAAAGGACTCATTCATCAACAACTGATTCAGAAAAATAGAGCTCAAAGAGACGGGGGTCAGGTTGAAAGGGGTTGCCATTGCCTCTTAGGCTTATCCTTTTACTGCCCTTACTAGTAAAGGGAGAGTCAATTCTTTTTTATCTAATCCGAGAAAAGGCTTCTTTCGGGAGTATTGTAACTAGTGGGGAACGAGAAGGAAACAAAAGCCAAGGAGCCTAGCGAAGAAGAGATCTTTTCTAACACAGCTGATATGCGACATGTCTATCTTTCTTCCTAACAGTTGAAATGCGACGGTTAGTCTTAGTGGTATGGTCAGTCCCTTACCCCATTCCTTTGCCTGGATTGGCTTATGTTACTAACAAGGATCTTTTCTATAGCTTCGAGCTGGTCTAAGCCTGGATTGAGAGTTAGATTCTATCCCGAAAGGTGAAGGTTGTTTTTTTCCTGCTCTGAAGAGAACCTGTCGTTCCTCTGAAAAGATGAAAAGATGCCTTTGTTTGTTTTAGTCGATGAAATGAAATGAAACTATTAGTTTCACTATAGCTTGACTAAACCGGTGTTTGTTCACACCGGCTTCCGCCGGTGCTTGTTCATTCCTCTCCTTCCTTCTCAGGCTAGCCATAAAGTGAAAGAGTACTGGGCGCAGGCGAGCTAACAGTCTAGGGGCCCTCTCCACCACAGTCATTTGCGCAGCTTTTTTCACGATGCTACAGCTTTCTCGAAGGCATCAGTGTGCGCTGAGGAGATTATGCCGGTGACTACTATACCATCACCGTGGATGAAGACCTCTATCAGTGGCCTGTCTCCGAATGTGCGAAAACCCTAATAGGAATAGGCCGCTTTCTATTGTCCAAGGGGGAGACAAAGCCTTGAGTCTGGGCTACCTTAGGCAGCAGCTGCAGTCGATCTGGAAGCTCACGCAGCCATGGAAATCTCCCAAGGTAAGGCTCTAAAAGAGTTTGATTCTTTGGAAGATAGGGATCGGATATCGAAACGTGGCGTCAAGCCCGGGCTGTTAACAGGTGATGGGTGCCTTTAGAACAGAACGGAGACCAAGCAAGGTTTTTTACTTATCCACCAACGGAAGAGTTCATCGAGCAGATCAGATAGAGCTTCGGGTCGGTCTTTTTCATCCTTGCATTGCGGCTATGAGGACGAGACTATTCATGCAGTTAATCCTCAGCATCAATAAAAGAAGTCCAAATCCAAAAAGAGAATGGAACTGAGTCTTACGTTACGTGCATTCTAAACCTCGTTGGAAGCATCTCATGGATTTTATTAATACATTTCCTATTAGTGAAAGTGTAAGATCATATCGAGCTCCTCATTCCCGATTATAGTATTCGCTAAGACTTACTTACCGGTCCAAGATATTCCTATGGATAGGAAACCACGCTCTTCAACTCACCGCTCTCCCATGCCCTTTCCTCACTCAAAGCTAGAAAGCTTTGTTCCTCAGTATACTTACTGGTTGACTAGCTGGCGACTAAAAAACTTAGGATTGATAAGGTCAAGAACTAAGACCAGGACTTTCTTTTAGTTGTTTATTTTGGAGCTGGCAAGAGAGCTTTAGGGATGTTCCAAAGAACGTTAAGCGGGCCAGAGCTAGAGAACTAAAGGTTATTAGGGTTTTCTTCCTTTACAGGAGATCCCTTTCTAGTCGTTTTCGCTCTGGTAAAACAAACTACTTGTGAGTGAACATACAAGCAAAGGTAATTGCTAGCCGTAGAGCTAGAAGCAAACACCTATCTCCTCTTAGCCCTTGTTGCTTCCCGAGCTGTTATCTCCTTAACGCTATATCTATCTTCATTCTTTTTTATATCATTGTTGGTAGATCACCTATCGAAGGATGCCTTAACTAAGACCTACTTAAATAGTTCCTCGTGCATTATGACTTCTTCTTTTATTGGCACGGATGAATCAGTCAGACTAGGGAAGCGCAGACAAAGAGGAAGACTTTCAGTTAGGATGCTAGGAGCTAGAAGGAGAGTTCGTATACGCCCATAGGCAGATAATTCACTGGCTTTCTAATCATAATGTTATTACGGTAAGAATAATAATCATAAACCAAAAAAGACTCAGCTTTTAGCTTCTTTTTGGCCAGCAAGAGAGACTAACGGGCTACCAATTATGGCATCCCATTAGTCGAACGAACTCAAGCCGTTCAACTTACACACACATAGACAAACCAGCCAAACAACTAAACACAACATTACAAAGTGAACAACGTAAGCATTGAAGACTACTAGTGATACATGCAAACACACTACTTTGGGTCGACGGACTCTTTCTCTCCGGTTGCGGGTGAGATCATGCACAATGAGGTATTTATGTTCTTGGAGGAGGGCCCTCCTCCTGTCTTCCAGACCGCGAATGCGGTCCAGGATCTGGTGCATGGCTGCAGCCACAACCGCTGGATCGATGGGAGGCAGGTGCTCCCAAAAGGCAGCCAGGGTTTCCTGCCGTCGGTATCGATGTTTTGAATTTCTTGATCAATTTGAGAAAGTCTTTCAGCGGTAGCTGGATCCATCTCCCTTTGCTTTGCCAAATAGAGAAAGAAGCGTCCTATTTATAGGCGCGGGGGTCCATAAAGAAAAAAAATCCTTAGCTTAGTTTTTCGCGGGTATCGCCACGTGGCTTAATCCCGATCACTCCTTCAGGAATAGGACACAATAATATAGCGCACATCAGAGAAGAGAGTACCCCCCTTTATAATAAGACAGGCCCCCTGCGTCCTTTCTTCATAGATGGAGCAATCGTCACTCGACAGCTCGAAAGCGGAGAAGTACAAACCCACGTGATCCGTATTCGCTTACGTACCACGCGTGCTTCGTCGTACACTTCCTAGTCCTATTTCACTGGCTTATTTGTACCCAGCTACATGATGGCACTCCCCTCGGCCAATCGTCACTCGACAGCCCAGTCCTTGATTAACTTGATTGATCTGATCAGACGCTTGCTTTTTCCCCGGAAACACGGAAAAGCCCCTTTCCAGCTCACTCTGTCAGTCCACTAACACCGGTATACAGTAAGTCAGTACAGCAAGGGCACTCGAAATAGACAATTACTATAGTAGCCCCCCTATTTGAATCATCTTCCCTTTAGTGTTATTTAGTGGAAATTCTTCTCTAAAAGTTACTAGGGAAGCGGTAAGTGTACCGTTAGGTGCTTATCCCCTTCTTTAGCTTATGAATTTAGTTTAGTGAAGAGGTTTATAAAAGTGACAAGCTTGGTGGAAAGCTCTTAGGGGGGAAAGCTAAGTATGCCCAAGTAGTTTTTGGTATTGGTTGGGTTGAGGTGTAAAAATCCTTTTTTATACTAACAAGCAAGCTTCCTAGCGCGTTAGCCCCGCTACTATAGGGGAAGACCTTTTCTTCGCATAGGCAAAGTCTCACTATCTCTCAAACTTGAATTTGAAAAATGATTCAATTTTTGATAAGCATATGATTCGCATCTTGTGAAGCCTGCTTTCCTCGATGAAAGCCCACAGAAGGGCCAAAGCACAGCAAGCCTACCCACAAGCCCAAGTCTATGCAAGAAGGCCAAGGTCCTCCAGATCTATCAAAATGAAAAGCCCGTCAAACAAAATAGCCCACCCAGAGAATGACAACCATCAAAAGGTCTAAGCCCATATAGCCGCGGCCCACCCAAATGATGTTCAGCGGTCTCTACCCAAGTAGCTGTGGCCCATGATCCAAAAGACCCGCAACTAGTTAATCATGCTATCCTTACCTTATAACTAACCTCTTCGATTTCGCTTATCGTAACAGTGATAGATTAGGCGTAACTGTTGAAGCTGGTTATGCAAAGTTAGTTAGGTTGTTCACACAGGCAGTGTGATGTGATTCTGAGGGTGTATTTGCTTCACAAGGTAGTTAGTTTGCTCATTAAACAGGCATGATAGTCTTCACTCACAGAAAAGTAGTGCGGAGAACTAGTAATAATTTTGCCTATCATCCAATTCGTGCCGCATGGCGGGATTACTCTACTTCTACTCTATAAATGGAGGCTCAATAAATGTAAATTCAAATCAAAGCAAAGAAAGTAATAGCACGTACGTATGGCTATGGCTGCTACAAACAGACTTTTTGAAATTGATGCCGAAATGGGGCAACTGAAAAATGAAATTCAAGAGCGCCGTAGAGCGCTAAACCTCTTTTTGAGAAATGTTAGAGCAAGAGATCCTGCAGAGGCAGAAAGACGCATTGGCACTGCCAGAGAGAACATAAGGGATTTGGAGAGGAGGCTGCAAGTGCTGCGGAAGGAGCAGCAAGAACTCATTGTGCAGGCTGTCAACCTCGGTGACCGGAAAAACCACTAGAAGAAATTCAAAAAAGTAGTTACTTTCTCTTCTTTCTACTTGTTAAGGCCTATCCTTTGACTTCTTTCTGTTTCGAAATTCATTCATGTAGTTAGCATAACAGAATGCTTTTAAAGCTATAGTAAAGGAATATGTGGTTGTTTATGTAGTAGTAATGAATAAATCTTTTGGATCAATGTTTTTTCTCGATTGATAGAAGGACGGATTCTATTGTTTTGAACCTTGCTCGCATAAAGTCGGATTTTCATTTCAATCCAACAATCAGGATGGATAGAAAGACATACCATCTGCCCTTTGGCCTGGGGAAGAAGTTTTTACAGAAGTAAGTGGGAATTGATAATAATATAATATAATTTACTGATGCCTACCGGAAAGCTAAGTAGGGGCTGAGCTAGACAAGCAAGCAACTGTCAGCCCTCCAAATAGGCAGGGGAGAGATCCTTACCAATACATTCTAGATCCGGCTTAAAAGACAAAGCAAAAAGCATCTCTTATATTTATACAAATACAGATATCGATTCCCGCTACAGATGATTGCTGCCTTGCACTTCCAACCGGAACCAGGGACAAATGACTTAAAAAAACCGATTATTTTCACAGATCTGCTTAAATAAAAAAGCCGATTTGAGATCGTTTATCCAGGAAAGGCAACATCTATCGCAAACCTTCAACTCGTGATTGAACTAAGAATAAAATAAGGTTTTTCTCACTACACGAGTAAGAAGTGACTAGCCGCCTATTCTATATCTATAAAGAGAGACGGATTTCGCCTGCCACTCTACCGAGCTAACCAGAATGGAGAGTCCGAACGAACGGAATACTTGGAGTGAGAACTAGAGTAGCTAACGAACGGCAAGCAGTATAAGGAGGGATCATTTTTCGGAGTTTGCAGTTGAAACAATAAGGAACTTAGATGGAGAACGAAGAGAAGAAAGAAGTGAAGAATCACCAGTCATCTTCTTCGATGCACCCTATCTCTGTCTTTCTTTGTTTGTATATTCTAATATGTTGTCCCAAAGCCTTCAATTTGCCTTTCCCTGTAGGAATTCCTTTTTCATTCGTTCTTCTGTTGAATGTAGTCCTCTTGAGCTGAGCTCTCTTTGAGGGCGGATTACATACACGATTTCTTTCATTTTTGCTCTAGCAGAAAGTGGGAGGTGCCTTACCTCACCAAAAAAGGGGGTTTACCCAGATCATCTCCTTAGCCCAGGTCTGTCGAGCCTCAATTAACTGCTACTATAGGGTAGCCGCTTGAACTCATAGCTGTGGTAACTGCGCCCTTCGCTCATTGACTATTCATTACCTGAATACTCAAATGAATAGCCATAGCTGCTAAGAACAAGAAATGATCACCTTTCATCCCTGATATGATAGTAGTATGCCGGGCCAAAGCTTCCAGGGTCTCATCCCAAGATGAGAGGTTCTTTTTCGCTTTTAGTCTTGATGGGAAAGTAGGATCTTCTTTCTATTGATAAATAGAAGTAGCCCAATCTGCGGGAAGTCATCTACGCTCAGCTGCGACAATTCCTGTAAAGACGAGGGCTTAGAGAGTCGGGGTTGGTCGTGTCCAGTCATTAGACTGGAAGCTTTAATGTCCTAACTAAGAAGGTAAGCCAGCTATCCCAACCATTGACATAGGAGCGAAGGCTTCGAGTTCGACTGATTCGGCAGTTGATCTAGCTGTTTCCGCTTTTGCTTTTCCATTTGCTTCCACGACGAAAGGCCTAGTAGATAGATCTATTGGATGCTACCTCCCAACAGACGTCGCAAGAGGAATCAGCCACGTGGTCAGCCTAAAAATAAGGGACCGGACCACAAGATAGCAAAAAAAAAAAAAGTGTGTGAACCTAAGCTCGCTTGTTCCTGCGCGCGAATATCCGGCTTTTTGGTCAGCGGCTATCTGGACCACCATACCTTCTCTATTGCAAGCTACCTAGCAAGCAACCTCTCTTATCAAGAGTAGGTATTGAGGCTTTGGCGACGAAGAAAACTGAGAACTTTTTAGACTAGGCCTTAACGACCAATGGCTAACTTAGATAAAGAGTCCACACTTCGGGCATCCGGTACAGCAGAATGGTAAACTGCTGCAAAGCACACAAAACCAAGCGCCGCACTAAAGCAGCA
Organism: Erythroxylum roigii; assembly: GCA_027576455.1. Lineage (NCBI taxonomy): Eukaryota > Viridiplantae > Streptophyta > Magnoliopsida > Malpighiales > Erythroxylaceae > Erythroxylum > Erythroxylum roigii. The sequence goes on from JANZXV010000205.1 coordinate 48,622, forward strand.
AAGTAAACTGCACACGTAACCAGCCGACCTACCACTTAGACCTAGTAGTCCGGAAGAGAGCATCACTCCTATTCGGGAGTGGGACCGTTGAGGGCCCTTATGTAGCTATGGGTTCGGAGCAGGAAGCAGGGCACCTATTTTTGGGTGATAGGACCTTTGAACACGCTCTTTCGACTAGCAACTAGTTCTTGTCTTTTAGGAGGAGCGGGAAGCTTTTTAAGGAAATGAAAGGCAAGACAATTGTCCCATCAACATGTCCAGTCCAGCTTGTCTTCCAGGTTCCTATTCATAATGACTACTACAAGAGTACAACTATAAAGGAGAGCTTTGTAAAAGCGAACTAAAGCCCTATCTATCACATCTCCCACACATGAGGGTTTCCCGAAAGATCTAGTGATTGCTGCAGAACCCTCTAGTAAGAAAGAGGCTAACTCGATAGCTCAACGCGTTTCATTCTTGGTACGAGCATGAAAACACAGGATTAGCAGCCTAATATGTCTCACTTCCATTTTTCTGTGAAAGAATCCAGTCTCAAAGCTAACAGCGGATTCGCCACCATTGGTTCGTTGGACCGTGTGCTATTATTCATCAAAGGATTATCTCTTCCGGGTATCAAAAGAGCTATCTCATTAAGATGTAGTAGCTTGATTCGTTCAAAATCACCGACAGGCAAGACTTTCTATAAAGCATAGACTGGCTGCTTTGTCTAAAGAAGAGACAGGCCTACTATCTAAGACTGGCATGAAACTATTCTATCTTTTTTTTTTTTATCCTGAAACAGTTATGTTAGGGCACTCCTTCGAGGAACATATAGATTGTCATCTCCTGGTACGCAGTCCCAGAGACTTCGTAGCCTGGAGTTATAGTACCAATTCCTATTGATCCAATTTCATTTCTAGTCTTTTGCCCTTCAATTGAGAATGCCGGAGAGCTATGAGTAAAGGAAGCAATCTCTCATAGGCCAAAGAGAGCAGGAGTAGATAGCTTCGATGCATTTCCAGTCTTAAGGCAAAGCCCATCAAATAACTTCTGGCTACCTGTGGTAAACATATCCCGTTCCAATTTCTTTCGATGTTGTGCCATTTCTGGGGTAAGGCTAATAAATCTAGTAGCAGTCTCCTTTATAGTTACAGGCTAGTCGTAAGCCCTGCCAGTTCTATCTTCGGGGTAAGCGCATCCAGTGGAATAAAAACCTTGGAGCAACCATTTCCCTTCTCCTGGTCACTTTGAGCTAACTGAAACGCTATTAGAGTTTCACCGTACTCGTATGCTTAAGACAAGTGGATGGAGGGTTTTCCAGTTGAAGGAGATCCGTCCGAACTCCGAACGAAGAATATCATAGGTAGCGCACTGAATCCATATGTGAGTTTCCAGCAATGGAGTTTGAGTTATCTTTGGGTCCAGGCTACTTAGTTCTCTTAAAGCCAGGTCCCTTTGCAGCCGATCCAGCCATTGAGAGTTTTGTTACATCCCCTTTTCCAGCCGTTGAAAGAAGGGTTAGATCCCATCCTTCTGCTTTTGAGCGATAAAGAGTTCCTTGCGAGCCAGCAGTGGGATTGATTATTTTATGCCAGAAAATGTGAGTTCGCAGTTATGCATTTCGAGTTTGATTTCCATCTCTACCATATCTCCTTCCTTAAATGGGTATGGTCCCAGGGTTCGCTTACAGAGAGTGCTGTGAGTCAGTCTGAGATTCTCTTTCTCTTATTCTAGGAGGACCATTTGAATAGGCGCTTTCCCCGTACGCAATAACTATAACTATCGGTACTCCAGTGGTCAATATGTCTAGTGCCAGTTCTATTCCACTCGATCCATTTTGAGTTTGCTTCTAGGCATATATATCCCGTGACCTTGGATGGGGTTCCAAAGGATTCAGTTGTTTTTTTCTGTAGTTTTCTTGGTTCTATCTCACCTGCGCTTTTCTTTCTATTCCTTGGAGCTTGTTCCAATTCTTGATTTTCCAAGGGCGGCGGGCTATAGTTAGGCATATGCCCAAGTAGGGCAGGGATGGAGGAGAAAGAGACTTGACTCGCCCTTCACCCCTCAACCATTCAAAAGAAGCAATAGCAAAGAAAGCAGCAAGAGTGGAGAGAACAAGCTCTTCGGCAACAGCAACTCGAGAAAGCAATTCAGTTTGTGAGGAACCGGCTTATATACGTCGCCCTTTGACGATCTGTCTGTCTGTTCAGGCAGGTGCCACGGAAGTGAGTACGGAATCAGAGAAGGGAAAAGGGGGACTGCAACGTCAAAGACTTAGGGACTAAAGGAAATGAGTTCCGAGACTCATCTAAGTTCCCATTGGCCGTTTGAAGCCACGGGATGGGTAAAGTCAGAATAGAAGCTACAAGCAACTGTCCCAATAGGCGCAATGAGTGTTTACACTCGACAATAGGGCTCACTGAACTGGGTCAAAGAACTACCTTCCTGGAGCTACCTCCTTACTTAGATCGTTCGTTCCCCAATTCAAACTCGGATCAGTTGGCAAGTGGATTCCGTGCCCGGGTACGAAACTAGTTGCTATGATTCGATCTCGAAAGAGCGAAATCTAGCCTTTTGGCTTTCTCCTTTTTGGGTCTGGGCTAATTCTTGAAAGCAGCAACTCCTACACCTACCGCTATTTTAACAGAACAACTATCGATTCTCACCCCGAGCTGCCCTGAGAGAAGACGAGAAATTAGGTAACGTAGCAACTAAGACTTCTCCAGGCTTTCTAGCCGATGCAATTGGATTAAAAACCTCGGCAAAGAAGCATATAACTAGCGTTTAGAAAGTGCTTCGAAAGGCTTCATCGATCGAGACTCAAACGATCACATCTATATTGGGGGTAGCTGTGCAACTTGTTGGGAGCAAGCAACCTTTCGCGCAGCTCACACACCACTCCGCTCAAATACACTATCATCATACGAACGCCCGCAAGAGGGCTGCTGGAAAAGAGCAGTTTGAAGCAAGTCAAAGAAGACCATAATAATGGTCAAAATGGAATCACTTTTTGTTTTGCTATTCTATCCAAGAATCTTTCAGTCGTAAGCCTAAGTTCAGTGGAATTTTTCAATTCTTTTATTTAATTTTTCTTCAATTATCCAATTTATAATCATAGATTAAGATTAACATCTAACAATATGTCATGACCACCCAAATATCAGGAATGTCAAAGTGGTTTGATCTAACCTATCTATGCATAGTTATGATGTATAATTTAATCCTTTCATCATCTAATGTTTCAATTGGACAGAGTTTATATATATATAATGTCTACTCTTTTGTATCCAATCATGTTCATTCTTGCTAATTAGTAATTGATTTATAATTGATATTTGAAAGCACATTTTCAAATGTCAATTTACTCTGTCCAGAGAATTCTATAAATCACTACTAATCAAAAACAGTAGAACACTCTTTGTAATTACTTTAGAGTGAAGAATCCTTTATTGACTTACTCAACTATCTCCATATGGTTCATACTGCATCTAATTACTACTGAATGAATTATCCTAGGACAGTTTATAAGTAGCATCAAAACACAATAATTTCTACATGAGATATCTTAGTAATGTCAAGTTTAAGGATCAATCATATAAACTTCATTATGAGGAAATCTACAAACACATAAGTAATATTCTATTTAGGATCTTTATAGTTAGGTCAGTTCAATGACTTATTCTCTAATAAGCACCCACACGTTAGTTCAAATATCTCCATACTTTAATTTATGAGATTAATTACTTTCTTCATAAGAAAGAAACATAATATGTGCTAGTTTTATCATTTCATCAATATCTTGTCTTAATGAAACTACAATTAGGAACATTTATGAATAATATATAAATGTAAATTGAATCTCATAATTATAATCTCATCATAATTTCAATTATATAATAATTATTCCAGAGATTTTACCTCTAACATTAAAACATCAAATGTAATTAACATAATACATAAAGATAAAGAATACCTTTATTAATTAAACAATAATGTTATATATCAAATTGCAACCAACCGATTAACTGCAAGGGCATAAACTAACGGAACATTGGTGGCATTGGTAAGAAACAAAAGACATGCAACCAATGATGAGGTATCATGGATTAAAGATGTCAATATGTAAGAGGAAGATAAAGATGCGAGACGTCTCATGAGAAAAGTATTTCAATTTTAATTATTAATTAATAAATATTTGTATTTTATTATATGTATTACAAATTTACTATTTATTAATTTATATTTATATTTATATTTTTAATAAAATATTATTTTTATTTATTCTTAAATGTCGGGCTTTATTAATTTGATATTTGATATTATTTTTAAAATATTGAATGTTATACACTAATTTCTTCAGGCTTAGCTCACTTGTCTCTAATGAATGTCTAACCTTTAATAGATAAGGGAAAATTATACTTAATAATAATGTTTGTCAAATCAACATTACATAAACTCAAAGTGATGTCTCCCTCAAAAGAGTCAATAACCCTAAGCATATGCTCAACATTCAAGGGTCGCTCGTTGCCTGTATTCGTCAGCCTTTCAGCTCTACCGACCGTTCCCTACGCTTCCCTTGAATTAGTTAAACCAAACCTACTATTTTAGACCACTTGAATTAGAAAACGCCTTAAATTAACGTACCTAAAAGCGATAAAAGGAGAAGTGATCGGTGATCACAATATGCAAGGTGTAGGGTGTAGGGTGTAGGGTCGTTTTAAAAGCTCTCAAATTATGTCACAACTCTGTTATTCAAAGAAGTATGGAGCAACGGTCCAGATCTAGGGATCAATGCCGTAAATAGGAAGACTTTCCACTTTCAGATGCTACAAGTTTTAGTTTCTCACACTTTCTTTGAATCCGCTTGTGACATCAAAAGGAAGTAATCAATAACTCAAATAACAACCAATACATGTTCAGGTCAATTGAAGGATGTATCTCATATTCTCATCCTCAAACAAATATAACCCAGCGTATGGTTCGCGTCCTCACCCCTGAGGACAGTGGACAAGGACGGAAAAGTCATGTCCAAAGTAATGTTTGGTTGGTGTCTGCTATAAATTCTGTCCTCCAGACCAATGGACACGGACGGGAAAAGATGTCCAACTAAAATATGTGGGACGTGCGTCCTTGTGCGTCGGACTCGAAATAAAAAAGTCGATGCTATCCTCCGTCTCCCACGAACACAACACCGGACAGAGGAGAAGACACAGACGAGAAGCACCCGTTGAACAACCGGACAGGACCTGCGTCGTCCGGCTTCAGCTCCACTCCGAACACGGTATGCGCTCTCTTTTCTTGTACATTCGTCTCTTGTGTTCTGGCGCTCTCTCTCTCTCGCTCTCAGATCTGTATCTCAGATCTGTTGGTTGAGTTGTTTCATTTGAACAAAAAATGACTGCATCTTTGTTACGGTAGATGAGCTAATCTCGTCCTCTTCTCTGCTTTCACAGAAACAGAGCTAACCAACCAAACGATCCCTCTCCCCGTCGCTTGTTCCGTTTTGAAGGTACTCATTTATGATCTTTGGTGGTTGAGTCTGTGTTGTTGTAAACCCTAGATAATCTGAAAAGTTCAGATTAAGAATATTAAGAACCAAGAAATTTTCCTAAACCTTAAACCCAGTTGTTCAAGAAGTCTGGGTATTGGCGACTGGATTAAAGGGTTTGCTAAACTGACTATACGTGTGGATTGGAGACCTGGGGTTTCGTGATTTTTTATTGCGGTGGGTTTCCTTCTGGTTTGCCAGTGAAATCCAGGCACACCCAGATCTGGAAAGGCAAAAACCCAGATCAGTGATTGGTTGGTAATTGCGTTTGTTTGCGCGCGATTCCATGAGATGGGGTCGGCGAATTAAGCAAAAGAGGAACAGCTTTTGTGGTTGGATCTGGCGATTGCGATTATCGTTTTTTTAGAAAAAATTAAAACTCTTCTATGTTTTGTGGCTGTTACGAATATATGCTTGCGTGCGGTCTCTGCGAGTGGTCTCTGCGTTTGGTCCATGGAGGAAGTAGAGATGCAGCACTGGTGGTCTTGGAGAAGACTAGTGGTCGATGACGGCGGCGTTTAAGAAACGTGAAGCAGTTCGTGGGAGGCGGTTAAGAAACATGGAAGAAGATCATGAAGCAGTAACGTGAGATTGAGTAAAGCACATGTGAACAGTTTACATGGACGAAAAACTCTATCATTAATTGTCACGTCATGAACAGTTGATTAGTGAATTACACAGATAACTACAAGATAGGATGAAAGTTGTTTGTGCGGCAAAGTTGTTTGTCTCTGCGGCAACCTTCTTTTTCCTCTGACTTTAGGGTTTTCTAAATTTGTTTGGTTTTTAATATATTAAAGACTTAATTCCAATTAAATGTGTTTGATTGTAGTTAAGTATTTTTTAAAAAACTCCTAATAAAATTTGAAAAATGTTTTCTTATTATTTGAAAATTGTTTTCAAATGATAATTTTTATTAGGGATATTTTAGAAGATAATTTAATTTTTCAAGTTGTTGAATTATTAAATTATATTAATCATCAATTCAATTCCAAAGGTAATTATTTTTCTTAATTTGATTAAGATTAATAATTGTATTGATTCCTAATTAATTTTAGAAAATAGTTTCTAAAATTAGAATTAATTAGTTTCAATTAGATTGAAATTAATTAATTAGAAAAGTTGTTTCTAAAATTAGAATTAATTATTTTCAATTAGATTGAAATTAATTAATTAGACTTCTTGAAATTAAGAAAAATGTTTTCTTAAATAATTAAATTAAATATGTTTATTTCAATTTGATTAAGATAAATTAAATTCTTGATTTTATTTGTTTGGAGAATTGTTATTTTATTTATTTAGAAATTGTTTTCTTTATTTATTAATAATATGTTTCTTGATTTATTATAAAGGATATTATTTTGATTAAAATTTGAAAAGTGTTTTCATTTATTTATCAAGAAAATGAGCTTTCTTTAATTTTTTGAAATATAGTTTTCTAATCTATTAAAGAAAGATTTTCTAATTTATTAGAAATCAATCTCTAACATTGGAAATTGTGTTTCAATTGAAGAATGCAAGATAACTGGTCTAAAATCGCATGACTATCGTGTTTTAATACCCTTTTGAAAGGTTAATAATGTTTATATATAATTTTTTGTATATTGTCAAAATTTTAAGATATTGTTTTAATGTGTTATATTTCTATGAAAATTCTCAAAGGATATGTAATGCATTTTATCCTAGCATCACAAGCAAAACAAGTATTTTATTCTAGAGAAACCGATTCGTCTTGGTATGTTGTGTTGAAGCGCCCCCTCCTCCCGAGGGCTTACTATGAGCTGGAAATGTATAATGAGGATGAGGATTTCACGTATGGGTCAGAATATGTTACTGTATGAGATATGAACGTCCATGATGATAGTGAGGAAGTTAATTTTGTAAGAGAAGATTGTGAAGGTCTATTGGTGTGACAACTTTATCGTAGTTTCTCTAAACGAACTTTAAGATACATTTTCCCCCAAACTTTGGTGTATATTTCATTGATTTAAGTTAATTATTTGTTTTTGCTTTTCATTACTAACGTAACGTAACTTATATAAAGTGTTATTAATTTACATAACTAAGATAACTTATATAAATTGTTATTATTTTATTAATAAAGTAACTCATACATAATGTTATTATAATACACTATTATGATAACTTTTCTAAAGTATTATTATTTTACATTTATTAAAGTAACTCATATAAAGTGTTATTGATTTACATTACTAACATAACTTATATAAAGTGTTATTAATTTACATAACT
>JANZXV010000205.1:63904-85124 GCA_027576455.1 Erythroxylum roigii
GACAGTTTGGCCGAGCGGTCCAAGTTTTTGGGACTTGGAGTCGGCTGGTTCCAACATCCTGTGTTGGCGACCTGGCCGAGCTTCGTCGATGCCGAGTGGTGTCGAGGCCGGTCGATGTCGAGGCCAAGGGTCCCGAGGATCTTGTCTTGACGACCGGGCGATGTAGACGTAGATCGATGTCGAGGCCAAGGGTCCCAAGGATCTTGTCTTGGTGACCGGGCCAAGTTATGTTGAGGCATGTAGCCGAGCGATGTCAAGGCACGTAGTCGGGCTCGAGGCACGTAGCCGAGTGATGTCAAGGCACGTAGCTGGGCTCGAGGCACTTAGCCGAGCAATGTCGAGGCCTTAGCCTAACTATGTCGATCAATGTCGAGGCCCGAGCATTGCTCGAGGGCTAAGCTATGTCAAGACACGTAGCCGGGCTCGAGGCACCTAGCCGAACGATGTCGAGGCACGTAGCCGAGCAATGTCGAGGCCGTAGCCTGACTATGTTGATCGATGTCGAGGCCCGAGCATTGCTCGAGAGTCGAGCTATATCGAGGCACGTAGCCGGGCTCGAGGCACTTAGCTGAGCAATGTCGTTTGTCGAACGATTTGTCGCTTGCCGACCTATTAGTCGTTTGTCGAACTATTGTTCGCTTGTCGCTTTGTTGCTTGACGACCGATTGGTCGTTTGTCGAACTATCGTTCGCTTGTCGCTTTGTTGCCTGACGACCGATTGGTCATTTGTCGAACTATCGTTCGCTTGTCGCTTTGTCGCTTGATGATCGATTGGTCATTTGTCGAACTATCGTTCGCTTATCGCTTTGTCGCTTGACGATCGATTGGTCGTTTGTCGAACTATCGTTCGCTTGTCGCTTTGTCGCTTGACGACCGATTAGTCGTTTGTCGAACTATTGTTCGCTGTTGATCGACTCCAACATCTTTTGCTGGCAGCCTTGTCGAACGATGCCAAACGATTGGTAGACTGTCCCGCCCTTAATCCAATTTAACTAATCTTTTTCTGCCAAGAAATCTGAAATTTTTATTGATGACGACGAAAGTGTGGGCCGTTAAAAAACCTGACTGGCATAATCAGGAAAAAGGTTCCCACAACAAATGCATAAACGGCAGTAAAATGTGAGATAGAGAAAATAAAGCAAGCTTATCTATTGATAAAACGCCTTCAGGTTTTGAGAGCTCCAGGGCCTCGGCAGAATTTTGCCATTCGTGTCGCGCAGGATGTAAGAGCCGTGTCCGGTTTGTTTGACCACTTGATAGGGTCCTACCCGAGCTTTCAACATAACCGCTGATCTTTACGTCGCTCGACATTGGTCCTGTCGATCAGTATGGATCTCTTAATGATCATCAGATATAACCTGTTAGACCGATCCCAGGCTTCATAGGTTATTTTATGAACTCTCGAGCTCATGGATGTAGGTTGAGCAGGCCTATCCGTCCGTAAGGTCATCTCAACCTCAGCTATCTCCATAACATTCAATACATACTCCGTCCACTTCTTTGTATTGAAACCAGTCAGGGTTTCAATGGTGACATTGATTTTGTTGATCAAAAAGGTGCCTACAAAATAACAATGTTTCAATTAGCACAAATGTAGGATAATAACGATACTCAAAGACATTGACTAGTATATTTACTGAAAATCTGATCACACATATTATGAAACGCCTATGGGCTGAATATATAATATATGCAATTAGACCTCCACATAAAAGCGATCAGAGTACAAACTATCAACTCTTATGACATTAGTACCTTTAGGTGAATAGATCATTTGAGCAATATCTTTCTTCCATCTAATGCCTTTGTGCACATATCAAAATGTTATGTAAGGCCAACACCTTTGGGCAGAATAACCAAACATAAAATCAGAGACATCTTACAACATGCAAGCAGAACAATTCAAAATACTGACTTAAAAAGCCACTTTGGTGACTACATCCTCATTAGCATTAAAAAAGTCTGCAAACACAAGGGATACATTTTTATGTTATCCTCACATTCTTTATGGGTATATGGTATGTGATAATGTAACATCAATAAATGCAAAAATCTGAATGCACAGTCTCATTGCCACACACTCGTGCTGAACACATTCTCTGAAAACTTCATTTGAGATCCCGAACACTGAATGTCTCAATTCCTTTTCCAAGTAACTATCATGTGTTCCCAAACACTGAACCTGAGACCCGAGACATGAAAACTTGAAGTATCTACTTCATATGATGTCTGAAGCTTGAAAATTTACTTGAAATCGAATTCAGAACTTCTTAATTCCTTTTCCTAGAGTTAAACTTTAATTTATTAGTAATGTAATAAATCCATAAAATCAAAAATTCACTTTATAAATTTCCCTGACCTAAAAACTGACCCAAAACACCCCGGGGCACCCTTACAAAAAATCTAAAATTTTTGTGTTTTCTTTAAAATTACTGTAGAAATTTCGTATGCTGACATCATTGTCCACCCACGTGGCAGTACTGTGCACCGGACGGGATGTCTCCGTCCCCCTTGCTTGAAAATGGTGTGATTTTTTGTTTCAGGCTGGTTCTTCGCACTCTCGGGTTCGTTTTCACCCCGTTTCCCAAGGCTAAACACATGTATACTACTTTCATGCAATAAAAAGCAAGAAAAAAAATTGAGAAACATAAGTTAAATATCCAAAAACCTTATGGAGAGAAAACAAAAAAATCTTAGTTTTTAACCACTCAATCATGTCACCGCTCTGATACCATGTGTAATACGTAACGGTACCTTAGTTACGTATCATGGGTCGAACGTGAAAGGGCAAGAAATGAAGAAATGAGGAAAATACCTGATTTCGGTCTCCATAACTTCAAACGAGCTTTTCAAAGCTGAAATGAGTGTGAATCCCCGCCGCCTTCACGGGAACTGCTCTCTGGGACGCGGGTAAGGTTTTTCTACAGTTTTTTCAAAACGTAAGCTCTTTTAACAGGTCAGAGAATCCTTGCACTTATGATTGATATGAGCAATTGCAGGAGACCTTAACAATTATATGTAGCTTCCATATCGTGCTTTCCCATCACATGCCCAATATAGGTCCGGTCTACAGTAATTGAGATCTATTTTTCACATGAACTTCGACCTATTAATTTAGATCATTTATTGAGTCACTTTATTATCTTTACCTGGATCAAATTACACAACTTAGCCGATAAGTTATTCAAAAACCGACAAAATGCAATTAAATGTTGTCCAACTTTATGGGAAAAGACAAAATTGTCCAACAAAATAAGCAACGTTTGAAATTCCCCCTTCGTTATAATTGGGATTAATTTTTTAGGATTTATATTATATATTTTAATAAAGTTACTTTTATAGAAAAACAAAAACATGGTTTTATAATTTTTATTTTTCAAATTTTGTTAGATTACATGTAGAATGATAATAATATATATTATAATTAGGTTCTAGGCATTTATTAAAGTTTTTCTTATTAATTTTTTCCTTATTTAATTTTTTTAGTTAATCTAGTAATTTTATGTAAATAGGTACGTCTCTTTCATTACAATACAAATAACACATACAGGAAATATTTCATTCTTTATTAGTTTCAACTTGGAATCAGAGTTAATCTTTACAAGGTGATCTTGAAGTATTTTTGGTCCTTTTTTAGTGGTTCATTATGCACAAGATCTATTATTAAGTTTTTTTAATATACCGAAAGATTCCTCTCACCAAGATGACCTTAATGTCGATGAACGAACCTTCATTGTGGTCTTTATGCACCCATCCACAATGCCTGAAGTTACTACCTTTTACTTCACTCACTCAAGAGTCGCATGCCTTAAGACCCTGTATCTGCACCACATCAGTGTCTTACATCCAATCATAAAATGTCATGACAGTTATTCCTCTTATAATTATCCCAGTTAAATTGTATTAGTCCAAATAGGTTTGACCAATCAATTCAATCCCTCTTTACATGGTTATATTTTCCTAATTTTTTCCTAGGTTTGTGTACCCTATTATTTGTATTACATTTTTTTTAGTTTCCATGGTTGCATTAGATAATTCTCACTTATTACTATTGTGTTTATTTTATAGTTCAAATTATAATTTATAGGCTTAAGAGATTATAGATTTTTGAACAAAAGACTTCTTTGATGAATTATTACAAGTAAAGTTACCAAATTCATCAATACTAAGAGGCTCTAACAATCTGATAACAAAAATTATCAAAATTTAATCTAGTTTTGTAATACTTATTAACCTAATATCAAGCTGAAATTTTATTGTTTTGATTATGCTAAAGAATTTTAGAATTTCTTATTGACATGTTATAAAGTTTTAAATGATGTTCATTAATTTCAGCTTTATAATTACCTTTATCGTTCACATTTATGTTTTGGAGTTGCAAACTTTATAAGATTAATTGTTAGCTTGTGATCTAGTTTGGCTTGATATAGCCTATGCAAAAAATTTATGTTATCCTTCACAATCGCCAACATATATGTCATTTACCTATGACTCTTTGTAATAAGTTTGAGTCAATTAGTGCTAATCTTCTTCACTGCACTCCACTACCTAAACTTGTCCTGAATATTTGTGAGATATTCTTTAAGGAAACTCAACTTAATACTCTCCACGCTAAACAATCTCTCCCTTCTATAGACGTGGTTCTTGATACTCCTTTTGCTGCTTCAGCCACCTCAACTTCTTCTAAGTTATTTTGCATATATTGCAAAAAATTTGGGCATTATATTTCTACTTCTTTCAAACTTAAGCTAAGAACAATAATTCTGGCCAAGTTTTAACCTAACCAAATCTTATAAGAAGTCTCATTCTTTAAGTACTTCTACTGTTGTTGTCGCCACTGAGAGTTCTACTTCTGAGGATACTTCTTGTTTTTTCTTGAAAGAAATCCAGGCCCCTCTTCATTAGATATAACTTGATTATGGCACTATTACTGTAGCACTCCACTCTCACAAGATACGTACTCGATATCCTGAGTAATGTCCGAGTGTAAATCCCGCAAGGGTGGCATGCTAGAACGGTCAAACACTTGAAATTCATTACAAAATTTTCAAAAATCTCAACCGTGTATGTAGAAAACAATAATCAAATCGGGCCCACACTTTTATTACATAAACCTCGAAAACACATTTATTATTATTACACTTTGATCAATCTCATTTGCCAACATTTCCAATTTCAAAAGCTATTACATACTGAAATATTCATATTCGCATTGTACAGAAATTTCAAAATATACAAATTGATACAAAAATAAGAAAGTATAATTACAGACGTGAACTGATCCTGACCTCTATCTTTTACTTGAATGCAGTGTCTGTACTCTCGTTACCCTAACGGGGTAACTTTTCTAAGTCTGAAAAATATTGCAAATTTTGAGTAAGTTTTACAAACTCAGTGAGTGACCATCCTCGATGACTCACTCGGTCACATAACACACAATTCACTTCATTCATTTGATAATCATATTAAATTACATACACTTGACCAATCGCTTCACATTTTACATTCAATACATTATAATCATTCATATCATGCATATGCAGTGCACATGAGACTCACTTTCCATTTGTTACTTTGTTGTGACCGAGTACCTAAACTGTCCCGTATTCATTATAGATATCAGGCTCATTGATAACTGTCCTGTATCCGTTGGGGATACCGGGCTCATTTTACCTAAAGGTTCCGCTTTGCCTTTTTGAAATAAGAGATTCAGTAACTTCTAAGAAGTATCTTGGAGAGTGGATACATTCATTTGAGTGTATACTTAGATACCTACATGGTTCGATATCACTAGAAATTTGGTGTCCAAAAGACAATTTTTGAGTTAGTTGGCTATTCAAATGCAAATTATATCAATATTCTTTTAAATAGGAAGAATACATATAGTACTTGTCAATTTTTAGGCAATGCATCATTTCATAGTTTAATAGAAACACAATTTAGTTGTTTTATTGGCTGTGAAATTCAAAGATACAGTGGTTAGTAGTTGTTGTGCACATATTCTATAGCTTTGTTAGTACCTTAAAGACTATGATATGAACCTTACAAAGATACCAATTAGGTGTGATAGCATTAGTGCCATTTTTGACCAAAAAAACTCCATCTCACTCTAAAACTAAGCACATAGAGATTAATTATCATTTAACTGTAGATCATATGCAAAATGAGGATATTAAGGTATAATTTTTGAAACATTACACTAATTAGTTGAAATATTCACTAAATCAATGAGTAAGGATATGTTTTTCACAATTAGATATTGTAATTACTATTATTTTGGTAATCTCCACATAAAAGTTGATTTGTGCTTAAAATATTTTACCTTGTAAGTTTTTTTTATGATGCATAGATTTAGGGGAACTAACTATTGTTATTGCCTTGGAATAACAAACTATATTGTTTGATTTTACCATTGTTTATTTAATTATATAAAATATTTTATCATCATAAAAAAGGAAGTGAGTGTTGAACTAAGGGAGGTTACAATCGAAATTTAAATAATAACAAAACATAAGCACTACTAATGAGTTTGTTTTTTTTTGTTGATAAAAACAATATGAAAGCAATAATGGTCATACAAATCAAGACACATCTCATGAAAGCACTAGAGAAAAGTTAGAGTTAAACTTAGTCAAGCGAAGAATAAAATCAAGACCAAGTAAGAGAAAAAAAAGGTTATAAATAAATAAGTAATGATCATTATACTTTTTACTTTATTGCTTTGATACTTTAGAGGCTCATCATGCATAAACACATTATCAATTTAGCTAATTGTATGAGTCTTTTCAAACTTCATGAGGAATCAAAATTTTTATTTCAAATAAAACTCTGTTGAACCTTAAAAAATCTTTGGGGGAACATTTTAAAAATTGTTTAAGTCAAATTCGTATTAATAAGATTAATTTTGAGCATTTAAAGACGTTAGAACCAAGATTTTGGTTGTATTGGTCAACTAATTGATATGTGCCAAGTAGGTTATATTTTTAGTATGATTTTAAGAGCATTTTGCTTACATTTTGATAGTTTTTATAAGATTTTGTACTCAATTGGCTTATATTTTGTTTTTAGGTCTTTTTTTTATCTCTTCAATGAAGAGGGAAAAAATTTGATCAAAATTGAGTCAAGTTGGAACAAATTTTCCATGATTTTAGAAGAAGGAATTAGAATATGATTCAAAACACAAATTTGTGTCTAATTCATATTTGTGTTTCAGTCATATTTTTAAGATAAATAGTGTACATAAAGGATTGATAATTCAGGATTTGATTATCAAACATTTAAGTAACATAGATGTAACACCAATCTGTGTTGGGTTCTTTGTTAGTAGTTATGTTCCAAAATTTAAGGGTTTTTCTATAGTAAAATGTATAAGACTATTATGATGGTAAATATAGTCAAACTAGAGCATTTAGAGATAGAAAGGAGTAACTATAGAGAGAAAGAAAGGGATTTCCATACATATTTAATTAAAAGGCTTCAAATTTTCAAGATCAATAAGAATGGGTTCATTTATTTTGTATCCTTTCTCAATTTTTGTTTGATTTCTTTATCTTAGTATGAACTAAATTTTAATACATCTAGATGACATAAACCCTAAAACTATTCATTTATATTGATTATTTGATTTATTAAAGAACCAAGCTTTCATGTGAATTAATCTTGATTATATCCTATGTTTGAATTAAAATATACTAGCAACTTTAGATGTTATATATAGGAATTCAGAAATAATTTGTATAAATATATATGACATAAACAATAAGAGTTATATGAAATCTAAGCGGTAGGATCACATGAATTTCTTGGGTTTCAGTTATATATAATAAAGAAATTTATAGAATAAATTAATACATTCATAAAGGTTTTGATTATAAAGAGGTTTTAATCAATCAACTTAAGGATAGGAGCTGTATTTATTAAGAAAGAATATAGTTATAACCTTGAAATTTTCACTAGACCAAGAAACTAGGTTTAATGATTAATTAAGATAAATTTAAGTATAAAAAGTTATAGAGATATTCTACATTTGGATCTTGATTATCATTTGATTGTTTCATTCTTGTTATTTACCTTGGTTCATTATTTTAGATTAGTAATTTTGGTTTAGTTATTAATTTCTTTCAAGTCAATTATTTGTTTTGTTAAATTAGATAATAGAAAGTTACTACTTGTACTCGTAGTCATTATGAAAAATACTTATATTCACTAGATTATACTATAAGAACGATAGATGCACTTATCTAGTTGATCTTTGATATTGTTTGGAACATGACATCACTAATATAGGTTAGTGGTTGACCAATGTAGGTTAAATTTGTCAAAACTTTTGTACCAAGAGTTGGTAGCAATATTGGTTGATATATTGATCGACTAACATCCTATTAGAATGGACATTACTCACCTAATATACAATTATGGTCAACGTCAACTAATGTGCATTCGAGTGGGATGTTGGTCGATCAATATATCAACCAATGTTGCTACAAACTCTCATAGTGTTCGAATTATGTTCCAATGAATAGAAAATTTGTACATTTAATGCATATTAGTTGACCAATATACTACACTAGTTGATTAATGTACTAGAACTTATCATTAGCAATGGCTAGTTTTTGGTTATAATGGTTATTCGAGCCCCAAAGCCTATAAACACGTATTTTTTCATTAGTTTAGAAATGAAATAATGTAGATGTTTTATAAACACATTTTAAAGAGTTTTTCAAAGAGTTTATGAGCATTCATTATTGCATTTTGAATTAAATGAGCCTTTAGGTTATCAAATTGATCAAACAAAGTCGTTTGAATTGTAAATTCAGTTATGAGTGGAGTTACCCTTCACCTTGGAGAAAAATTATAAGAAAAGTTGCTCTTCACTTACAAAAAATAAGATTTTTAAGGTAAAATTAAATTAAAAGGGAAAAAGAATATACATTAGTTATTTACAATCAAAAGCTTATATATAGGCTTAAAAATCCAAAAAAAATCTAAAGAAGACAAATGACATTGGTAGAAAGTTGTATCTAAACTTAGTTTCCATTACATGTCCTTTAGTCATATATCTTACTACATCACAACTCTTTCGACAAATTGTTTGTGGCTATTCATTTGAGTGATGAGAGCTTATGATTCCATATAATTTATATATATATCTACTACATACTAACTATAATTGGTTACTAGTCGTTCCTTTATCTAGTTAACTAGCTCATATAGTACTTGGTGACTTCGAATAGATAAAGTCAGACCGATTCCCTAATTGCCTTTTTGGATATTCCTGAATGTCTCAATTTTTCACTAAAGGTGAGAAGGAGATGAATAATCATTTGCTTCCGGAATCAATCGAAAAATTTCTTAGGAATCCTACAAGATCCATTCGTTCTTTTTTCTCTAATAGATGGTCAGAACTGAATCTAGGTTTGAATTTGACAAAGAGGTCCACTAGAGAACAAAAATTGTTGAAGAAAGAACAAGATGTTTCTTTTGTCCCTTTCAGGCGATCGGAAAATAAAGAAATATT
This sequence comes from Erythroxylum roigii, assembly GCA_027576455.1. NCBI lineage: Eukaryota > Viridiplantae > Streptophyta > Magnoliopsida > Malpighiales > Erythroxylaceae > Erythroxylum > Erythroxylum roigii. The sequence goes on from JANZXV010000205.1 coordinate 73,422, forward strand.
TAATATATTCAAGATAATTACGTATCTACAAAATACCGTCTCAATTCATCCTATTTCATCAGATTCAAGATGTGATATGTTTTTGAAGGATGAACTGGATATGGACAGTTCCCTTCATTGCCTTCAGAGAGAGGGTTGTCATTCACTATCCACATTGTATGCCTCGCCTTAAAAAAAAATTGAGTTTCACAAAATGTTATAGAGTTCAAAACCATTCAACCCCACCTGTTGTTATTAGGAGTGCAATCTCCTTCGGTCTCTCAGCTTTTGATGGATGTCAAACCGAGTCTCATGCCAAACCTTGCCAAAATGGTAAGGGGCATTAGGCTCCGAGCTCCATGAGAATCATTAATTAGTCAGTCATAGTCTAGTCCTATTGAACGACTTTGATCATTCAACTTTAGCTTTTGAAGGAAGAATGTCGTATAATATAAATAAAGGACCCCCAGATCAGTTCCTATTATCCAGTTTTCTAGGCATTATCTGGACTTTCCCACCTTAAGATCTAGTGCTAGACAGATCTTTATTTCAACCGGATCTGATATTCGTCTTATCTAGGCATTCTATCTCCCCTGCTTTTCTATTTGATCTCTAGGTTTGAGCAATAACTAAATTAGATCTTAATAGTACTGTTATTATACCTATTAAAGCTATTAAATTAATTATTTAAGGTATAGCTACAAAAAGGGGAAGAAGTTGAGCTACAAGAAAAATTCCCGCTGTTACCATAACTATAGTAGCAGCATGTATCAGAGCCGAAATAGGAGGAGGCCTTTCCATGGCATCCGGTAACCATACATAAAGAGGGAATTGGGCTGATTTAGCAATTGTGCCCGAAAAGAATAGAACGACACACAAAATAATAAATAAAAAATTCACCTTATTTTTAGTAATCAAGTTATTGAAAATGTCAAACAAATCTCGAAATTCAAAATCGATTTTTATAGACTAAAATCAAATAACAATTACTAGCATATAGAGTCAGCCACGATGAAGGAAAGACCAAGAGCAATAGTTAAGCTGTTGTTTCAGCTAGGAAAAAGGAGATTGCCCTTGTCTTAAAACATTATTTGATTCCTTTCCCTTCATATAGAGTAAATGGTGCTATATCAAAAGATGAATTTTATACATATTTTGATCATCATTAAGACAATCCATAATGTCAGTCCATTTTTTCTAGTATCACCATGATTTCATTTTGAACCTTATTCTATATATCAGAAATGAATGAGCATTGAAAGAACAAATGGTATAATGTTTTAGGTAGTTTACACATCTCACAACAATAGGGATAGCCAATGTTTCCACTTAACATGATTAAGGTTATTAGTCTATGTCTCGCCACAAGCCATAGAATGAAGGAGAGCTTATGGATAACTTTCATGAACCAAATTGTTCTAAACCAAATAACTCCTTTTATTTGAGTCTTGAAGAGATCTTTACATAATTTTGTTTGTGAATAATTCTGAGGAGGACTTCATATAGATTATTATGTCTTCTTCACTTGCATTTGTGCTATAATCTGGTACATTGGTTATAATATTTTTTTTAAAAATCATTGAATTGGAAACCAAGATAAACATTAACTATAATAATTGACAATTCATTAATATTACAACACCATTAATTGTCCTTTATCACTTTCTTGACCTTGGCATTCTCTGTTAAGTGGTTTCTCATATTGAACATTCCGTTGATACACTGTAACTAAATCCATGAGTTATTTCCTTTTCCTATTTTGCAACTTATCTTCTTGTGTAAATACTCTCTTAGATTTAGAATTTGCATCATTATCTATGAATATGTTTTCCTAAGATTAATGTCATAAAACCCTCCACCTTTAAGTAATACATGTGTATCCATTTCACCCGTAATGCCTCTGTATCAGTTAGTAATCTTCATACCATTTTAGACATGCAAACTTCATTGAATATTATGATATGTGTGATACCAAGTCCTCCTTCCTCCTTTTGATTACATAGCTTTGTTCATTTGACCTTAGTAATTGATTTTTTGGTAAGATCCTTGATCATAAGAAGCATTTCAATATTTTTCAATTGCTTTAATTAATTTTTTTTAGGAAAAAGGATATGTGAGGACCGGTATATATGAATAGGATTAATGACTAAGTTTATGAGTCAAGCTCTTATAGCAAATGAAAGGCATGTGTTACACCAATTACCAATTCTCCTTTAAATCCTCTTAATTAGAGGTATATAACCTTATAGATTGGTCTCTTAGTTGTTATAGGTAAATTAAGATATGTAAATGGAGGCTTTTTTTTTTACTTTAAACTTGTCAAGTTAGTTAGTCATCTAGTAAGGTGATTGGCAATAGTTGAGATAATCAGGTAGCTCTTATCCTTATTAATAGGAAAGCCAGAGAATTCTTTGAATGTATGAAGAGTAGTCATTAGGGAGCTTAGTGATTTGTCATTGCCTTCAAATAGGAGAAGTAAGTCATCTGTAAAAGTTAAACTAAAGATTTTTAGATTCTTGCACTTGTAATGATACGTAAAGTTTACCTCTTGGCTTATAGCATGATTAATTAGTCTAGTCAATGTCTCCATATATTAAGAGAATAAATAAGGTAAAATTAGATCACTTTTCCTCAACCCTTTACCACCTTTAATGATGTTTGTTAGCTCTATATTTATTAAAATGCAATATAAGATTATAGAGATGCATTTTTAATACAAGTTTTAAATTTTAAGGAAAACCTAAAGCTTTAACAATGTGCAAGACAAAATCCCATTTGATGGAATTAAATGTTGTACAAAAATTAACCTTAATAACACAACTCTTGAATGAATGTTTTCTAATGTAATTCTTGAAAAGTTCTTATGCTAATATGATATCATCACCTATTTCCATTCCTTTTATAAATGCACTGTGATAAAGATTGATATATGGATTTAACACTTTAGCCTTGAAGCTAATGACTTTATGATTATTTTGTAGAAAGTATTACAATAAGATATTGTTTTGACATTCTTTAGAAAAGAAGTATTTTGAATTTTATGGATTAAGGTGATGAAAGTTCCATTCAATTCTGTTAACATCTCCCCCTTTTTAAAAATAATTCAAGATAACTTTAATTACCTTGTTCTTGATCAGGTTCCAAGACTTCTAAAAGAAGTAAGCATTTAAGCCATCTGCTCTTGAAGCTTTTTCAGGGTTTAGTTCAAACACAACTTTTTTCACATCTCTTACATTGAAAGATCTAATTGGTGTTATAAATTCTTCACCTATTATTTTCTAAGAGATAAACTATTTCAAGACTCGCATAAATAATCAATCATTAAAATTTTCACATATTATTAGATTGTGAATGACTATAAGAAAATAATAAAAAAGGAGGGTTACTGAAAATAACCTTGCTATCTAGAAACATAATTAACTAAGATTCATTAATCAATGCTCTATCTTCCTTACAAACCAATTTCCACTTTATTTGTTATTCCAAGTGTAAAAGTTCTCTCCATACTTCACGTTAGTGATTTTTATATGTAGTTTGCATAACTTTTAAAGTCCTCATTAAATTTCCTTAAGCATGTATTTCCTTTAGATTAATAAAAAAGTCCCTTAAAATTATCTTAGGGATATTAATAAAAAAGTAAATAATCTTCAAATTATCCTATAACGTATATATCTAAAAAGTAAGATTATAGGTGTACACAAAAGTTAGTTGAATTATAATCTTATTTTGTAGTAAACTCATTGAGATGTGATTTGGTTGATTTGTGATTAGAGAATGACAATGTTCAATTCTATCTAGATCATAAATAATAACTATTATTCCATTATAATGAGCTTCAGATTGGTAATAATTAGCCCCTATTTTCCTAAAATATGTAGCTTTTTACACTTATTAGTATTAAGTTTTGTCTCCAAAAGACCTATTATACAAGTTTTATTTCACAAAGGTAATCTCGAAGTACTTGGTGTTTTTTGTGGTTGTTGAGTCCCCTTACATTCTAAGAAAGAATTTTTATCATAAGAAAGTTAAAGTTTTAGAGCTATTTGCTTTATTTCCCTCCTACATGCCACTTTGAAATCATTTCCAATGGCTTCATGTTCCATTTGATCTAATTGTGGGGACACAATGTCACTAGTTATACCTGAGGCGAGGTGTTAGCATAATTATGATGAGATAACTACGAGGTTCTTCTTGAATCTATAAAGGGCCCTAACTACCTCACTTTTCTTATGAGGAGAATTCTTATCCACTATATTAAAGCATTGGGGATTATTTTTTCTTGGTGTTCGCTTCCTTATCGTTTAGTCTTTGATATATGCCTCTTTCTCCTTTTCTTTAACAAAACTAATGCTTCATTGTTCTCTTATGGAATTTGATTTTTTAAACTCTTTTTTTAATCATCTTTAAGGTATTTTGGAAGCTCTAATCCCGTAAGCTCATCATATTGTCCTCTCTAGAAAGTCCTACTTGATGGCATCTATTGCTTCCTTTGGTAGCTTATGAATGATCTCCATTGGTAGGAGACTTTAACTATGACTTCAAACATTATATCATTATATTTTAGCCTCATTAGTGATATAAGCTCAAATAACTGTTGATGTAAGTCTATAATCATATATAATCTACCATAACCTATTCTTTTCATTGAAATCATGACTTCATCAATTCATATTGGTTTGCCAATATAGCTTGCTAAATGGCTCAAACTTTTCTTGACTAGTGCTCCAAAGGGATATTGTGTATATTGAGCCATAATGGAAAATGTTTATGCTTCAACTTCTCCATTTGAATGCTAGGTTTTTAGTGTTGAAGAAAAATAGGCTTATTAGAGATGTGCCATATACCAACTTCAATAATTCTTTGATAATTTATTTTTTATTCTAACTTAAAGAGAAACCAAGTTATGATTGTCTCATAACTAAGACAATCAAATAATCGTTCAAGTTGGGAGAGATGAGCGTCGAGAGCGTCGAGCGTCGAGCGTCGGCGGCAAGCTCCATAGCTTTGTAGATCTCTAGCATGTGCCCTTTTATTCATGGCTTCATCTTCCTCTTCCTCTCCTCCCCGACTCCCCCTTACCACCATTTCTCCTTCGTCCTCTGGCCATTTTCCCCCTTTGCCTATGGTCCAAATCCCTAATTCCTCTGACCAAAATTTCGACCCTAATCTCCCTGCAGCTTTCCCTCCCTTGAAAGATGTCTCCCCGGTGACTATCCCTCTGCCTTCGAAGCCCCCGTCTGGTACCCCTAGAACATGGAAATCTATGGTGGCGGAGAATGCGGCTATTGAATCGCTGTCAACAACGTTAACTTATTATCCTCCAATTGTCCACGATGATAAGATTAGGGTCATTCCCCCTCTGGAACTAGCCAAACACGGTGCCAGTCAATTGCGTCATACTCTGCTTGGGTTTTTCTTTAGGAAAAGACCTACTTTTCTGGTAGTGCAACGGGCTCTGACCAAGTCTTGGGCAGTGTTTGGTTTGTCGAAAGTGTTGATTACTGGTGCTAGCAACTTTCTATTCCGGTTTGATTTTACGGAAGGGATGCATCAAGTCTTGGAGAAGGGGCCACGACACATTCAAGGTAAGCCACTCTTCCTTCGGAAGTGGAGTCTGAATAATGGCAAGCTTGAGGAGATTAGGGCTGCTCCAGTTTGGGTTAAGTTCTACAATGTCCCAGTGGAGTACTGGACTACGGAGGGGCTTGGTAGGATTGCGAGTGTAGTGGGTAAGTCTCTCTTAATAGACACCCCTACTGCCAAGATGTCTCAAATCCTGTATGCTCGGATGTGTGTTGAATTGGAATTGGGCAAGTCTTAGCCTCTATCCTTTCAATTAGGCACGTACACTGAAGAGGGGCAGCTTGCTTTCAAAGAGATTGATGTGGAATATGAATGGATGCCGGATAATATGGTTCAGAAGAAAACATGGGCGCCTACTGGGAGAGTATTTGAAACTGGACTTCAGCAGGAATTGTTGGGAAAGGATCGTGACTTATCTAGTGCCTCAGTGTCGGAACTGGTGATCAATAGTGATGGGTCTGAGGGACAATGTAATATGGAGGGGCTTGCAATGGAGCTTCCAAATGTATCTCACCAGAATTCGGGGCTCCTCCAGATTACCCAATTGAGTGAACAGGTCACAAATGAGGTGAAGGGATGTATGTCTTTGGATATCTCCATGGCTCTGAAAGGTCAACAGCAGGTTGGTGAAGTCGGAGGGCTCCTTGAGGATGTAGGTCCCCTGCCACCGAGACAAGTTAGTAATTCTCTATCCCCTTCTAAATCTGAATTGGGTCCTGAGTTGGACAATCTTAGTCCAGGGTATTTGGGAGGGGGGCTGAAGCGACTGTTACAGGTCGTACTAACAGAAAAACTAGGCAAAAAATGAAGTAGTGATTTTGTTCTGTTGTGTTGGCTGATAGTATGGATTTTGGTTTTTGGAATGTTAGGGGCCTGAATAATGCTAGGAAGCAGTTAGGTGTGTCGACTGCTTTGAAGCAAATGTCTGTGGCTTTTGTCTGTTTGATTGAGACTAGGATTAAGCATTTGCAATTCTTGAATAATGTCTGCTTTTCTTTGTTCCCTACTTGGCGGTTTACTAGTAATATAGAGCAGAGTTCAAATGCTAGGCTAGTGGTCTCTTGGAATTCGGATATGCTTGTGTGTGTTCCTCAGCTGTTTTCTGACCAGTTCATCCATGTAGAGGTTACTCCTATAAATAGTAATGCAAGTTTTTTTGTCACTTATGTGTGTGGGTTAAACAATTTTAACCATAGGAAGTATCTTTGGTCAGCATTGTCCAATCTCAAAACTTCTATAGGCCCTTATCTGTGGTTGATAGTGGGCAATTTTAATTCGGTTCTTTTCCCTCATGAGGCTGATCCTCTCAGTCCAATGACTCTTAATAGCATGTATGATTTTAGGCATTATGTCGACCAATGTGAGCTGTTTGAGCTGAATTCTAGTGGTCCGAGATTTACTTGGACTAACAAGCAATATGGAGAGCTTTTTGTGGCTCGAAAGCTTGATAGAGCTCTTGTTAATGGCGCCTGGCTTTCGAGGTTCCCTAAGTCTTTTGGGATCATTCAAAACCCTAATATTTTGGACCATTCCCCAATTTTGGTAAGGGTCTCCATCGCAAAACTATCTAGACCTTCCCCCTTTAGGTTTTCCAATTTCCTAGTGTCTCAACCATCCTTCCTCCAGATAGTGGAAGAGAAGTGAAGGTCCCAGATCCATGGTACCCCTATGTTTTATGTTGTCTCTAAGCTTAAATTAGTGAGGTCAGCCCTCAAATCTCTAAATGCTAGGCAAGTGGGAGATGTCCATCTGAGAGTAGCAAAATGTCAATCTAACCCTAATTCTATTCAAGATCAAAAGCGTAATTTGCCCAATAGCTCAATGTTGCTTGTTCAGGAAACTGAGGCCATCAATAACTTGCTAGGAGCCTTAGCTGATCAAAAGTCTTTCCTAAAGTAGTGTTCTCGTGTTAAATGGCTTAGGGAGGGGGATCGAAACACAAATTTGTTCCATAATGCCATTTTGGCTAATCGGAATCGAAATACCATTCACTCGATTATAGGTGAGAATGGGACTAGACTTGTAGATGTTGATGAGATTCAAAATCGTTTCTTAGGCTACTTTCAAAGTACGATTGGGTCCTGTAAGGACCTCCCTTCTTCCAAAGATTTTGTGGATAACTTATTCCCTCATCAGCTCCATGATTCTCTTACCAGCTCTCTCATTGCAGACATTTCTAATCAGAAGATTAGGGATGTGATCAAATCCTTTAACCCGAATAAAGCTCCTGAGCCAAATGGCTTTAATAGGGTGTTCTTTAACCACACATGGCACATTATTGGGGAAGATGTTACTAGGGCTATTCAAGATTTTTTTCTCCATGGGCGTCTCCTCAAAGAGATTGACTCTACCTTCATTACCTTGGTGCCCAAAAATGCAAATCCCTCTACAGTACAGGACTATAAGCCTATCTCTTGTTGTAACTTTATTTACAAGGTGATCGCTAAAATTTTGGCTAACAGGCTTAAGGGAATCCTCCCTAGTTGTATTAGCTCTAATCAGAGTGCTTTCATTAAAAATCAGCGAATAGGGGATAACATATTATTGGCTCAGGAGATTTTTAAACATTACCATTGGCCAATAATCATAAGAGATGTGCTTTTAAAGTGGACCTACAAAAAGCCTATGATTCTATACATTGGGAGTTCCTTCAGAATGTGTTAGAGGCTATTGGGTGCCCTTCCCAGTTTATTCATTTGATTAAGGAGTGTATTACTTCTCCAGCCTATGCAATCCTTATCAATAGAGCCCCCACAAATTTCTTTCCAGGAAAATCAGGGTTGAGACAAGGGGACGCCCTCTCTCCTCTTCTCTTCATCATTTGTATGGAGGTGTTCACTAGAAGTTTAAATGTTTCCATTAGGGATATTCCCACCTTTCAGTATCATTGACGTTGTCAAGCCCTTAAGCTCACTCATCTCCTTTTCGCGGATGATCTCTTATTGTTTTTTCATGGTGATTTGATCTCGGTCCAAATTCTTCTAGATTGTTTGGGGGCTTTTTCTCGAGTTTCTGGTGTGGTAATGAATGTGAATAAGAGTAAGTTTTTTGTTTCCCCGGAGTTGAGTTCCTTGGTTCCTTAACTTGAAAGCATGTCTGGGCTTAAACTAGGACGCCTTCCCATTCGTTATTTGGGGCTACCCCTTATTTCGGGGCAGCTGTCTAGGAGAGAGTGTATTCCTTTGTTAGATAAAATTGATTGTAGAGTCAATAACTGGACCCACAAACGTCTCTCCTATGCAGGTGGAGTCCAATTAGTGATTTCGGTCTTGTCTTCCTTTCAGGTTTACTAGGCTAGTATCTTCATTCTCCCTTCTTCTATTCTTAAGGAAATTGACAAAAAGCTTAGGAACTTCTTGTGGTCGGGTTCAGTCGAGAAAAAAGCTGCAGCTAAAGTAAATTGGAATGATGTTTGTAGGCCTAAAAAAGAGGGGGGTCTAGGTTTTAAACACTTACCTAGCTAGAATAAAGTGTTAATTGGGAAAAGAATTTGGTTTCTTTTTACTAATAGGGAAGCGTTGTGGGTTAAGTGGGTTCACACTATTATTTTGCGTAGAAAAAATTTCTGGTCTATTTCTCCTTGTAATAGTCATTCTTGGAGTTGGCGAAAGATTTTATCTATTAGAGACCAGCTTGGGGACCAATTTCGATTTAGAATTGGGAATGGTATTTCATCTTATCTTTGGCAGGATCCTTGGCATCCGAGCGGAATCCTGTTGGCTCAATCGACTCCGCTGTTGATTAATGAGTTAGATCTCCCTATGAATGCCAGAGTTTCAGATGTTATTTGGCACGATGAATGGAGGTGGTATAATGTAAATGTGGAGCCTATTCGTTCCCTATCTCCCATTCCTTATAACCCAGATCCTTCTAGCGAGGATAGCCTAGATTGGCTAGCCAGCTCTTCCAAGCAGTATACAAATGATTCAGCTTATAACCACTTGAGACCGACCCGTCCGATGGTGCCTTGGTATCCATTAGTTTGGTATAAAGGGAATAGTCCTCGATGTTCCTTCATCCTATGGATGGATTTCTTGAACAAATTGCAGACTAGGGATAAGCTCCAGTTTCTCCACACCCCCAATCGATGCTCCTTGTGTGTTATGGATTCTGAGACTATTGACCATATTTTCTTTCAGTGTGCTTTCTCTCGATTGGTTTGGGCCAATACTCTTCACCACGTCCACCTTACCAGTTTAAATTTTCCTGATCTCCATGCTATTTTACAATGGTTTACCCAGTTGCCCCCGGTTTCCACTAGTGATTTTCATACCTTTTGCGTTGTCCTGTCTGTTGTTGTGTATAACCCGTGGAATGAACGAAACCTTTGCACCTTTTGTGATGAAGCCTAGAATATAGGGTGATTTATCTCGCAGGTGATCTTACAAGCTATGGAGCAGCTCCGCCTAAACACTGAGGGAAGGTAATTATGTGTGTCTTCGGTTTCTTGTTATTTCTTTTGCTAATACTGCAGGTTCAAGGTCTTCTCTGGGTTACTGAGGAGGAGGGGTATAATTCCCTCCTATTGGTATTGAGCAAGCTACCAGGTGGTGTTTCCTTTTCCTCGGGGGTCATGCTAGCTGATTGTGTTTTTCTGGTTGGGGTTTACTGGCTGTGGATGTAGCATTGGTTTGTTGTTTGTTGTAGTTTTGCTGCTGGTCATTATATGGCTGTCTCATGGTTGTTGGGGAGATTATGTATTAGGGTATTGGATTTAGTTTTATTAGGCTGCTCGAGAGGCGAGTATTGAGGGTGTGTTGTTTCTCTCTCTGCTTTGTTTTTGTTCCTTTGGTTTTCTCCTTTGTGGAACTTTTGTAGGCTAGAGATTTCTAGGACATCATTAGTTGTGTATATAACTTTTTCATCTTTGTATAAAGTTTTTTCTGATTTACCAAAAAAAAAAAGATATTCTCTTCATTCATTAACACCTCCAAGATTCCCATTCCCTTCTAGTTATACAAGTAGGTTGAGATAAGTTTAGTGAGTCTAAGGTGGTAAGCTTGTTATTTAAATGAGTAGAGAATAGGACAAGGTTAGTTGGAGGAAAAGAAGAAAAAACTATATGAGGTTGCTATTTGAAATAAAATTTAAGGATGGTACAATGTTGATTGAGAAAAAGAGAGAAGTTTATGAACTAGATGAGCTCTTGAAAAGTTGGAAAACCAAAGGATGTTGAAAATCATAAAGCCAGCAGAGGGGGTGTTGAAGAAGACCAAGTAAAAGAAGCCAAGGTATAAGTCCAAGCATGTCAAACTGCAGATAGTGTTTAGCATGGTTGCTACAATGGAACAACTTTAGAAGTAAGGAGGAGCTTCTTTAGTTAAACATGGTCAATCTTTTTTTTCTTCTAAAAATTAAGATTGTTTTTCCTTTCTTCTTACATATACTCTTTAAATTATTGTTTAATTGTGTGATTAATTTAAATTAAGCTATTCTTTATTTTATTATATATTGATCATTGTTTAATTGTATTTATCATATAAAAAATAATTATTTAAATTCACCCATACCCTATTTATCCTCTTTTAGGTACTATTTGGGACCAATAAGATATATATCATTATATTGGTCGAAATATATCATTTTGGCACCTATCCTAAGTAGACATAAGGTGACAATTTTGTGGTTTTTAATTATTATGTTAGTATATTTATTTAAGATTGAGATGCATGCATCTTATTTATTTTCCTAATAGTTATTTTAGAGTAAATGGTAGTGGCGAATATGTAAAGTTGTGGGATTAGTCTTATGTAAAATAATGGTGTGTAGTTTTTCTTTTTGTGTTTTATTTATGATTTGTCCTAGTTGGTATGTATTACCGAAAATTTGTCTGGTTTTTAGTTGAAGAGTGTACAGAGAAGTTTAAGGATGTATAAGTGTTTGAGTCATGAGCCATTCTAAATGGATCTTACATTAATAATTAGATTTTTTCTTATTTAGTTATATTTGAGATATTTTCAGAATGGTTTTATTTACTATGGAATTGATACTTGAGATAATTAAATTTATTGTTTTGAGAGTTATGTTTTGTAGCGACCCGAACTTTGCGTACCGGGTGGATTTTCCGCGCACCTCAAGAGGCCCGCGACCGCTACCGGGGTGGATTTCCCCTCGGTATTGTCCTCTTTGGTTCTTGGGTGA